>OZ023334.1:34409197-34441697 GCA_964007535.1 Brachyptera risi | reverse complement strand
TACTGTCAAAATAATTGTGAGGATGTCCGTAATTGTATTTGCTACAAACTCTGCGGAAATTCTGAGTTTTGAAAGATCTAGTTGTGCTTCTAATTTTGAAAATCTCTCTGGAAAATGATCTACCCTGAAATTAACACAGCCGTTCCAGTCTGTTTGGAAGGTAGGATACCTTATTATTCCGTTGTTTTCTTTACAAGAATATGTTTTTAGGTAATATCAGCTAACAAATTGCTTTTCACTCTCAGGCTCACCGAAACAAAATTGACTGATTTCTAGATCCAGAACTTTGTAATTACTGCTACGTTAAATCTAGCAAAAATTATATGAATTTGAATATTCATGTAGTGACATCTTCCCACTTTTGCAAGATAAGTTCGAACTCATGTTGTCCATCCTTTCCGGCAGGATGAAACAAATACGGAAAAATATTCGAAAATGAAGAAGTACCAACAAATGTAGTATTTTGCTCGATTTCCATCGGAATATCTATCAAATGACCATAATAAGAACTTTCAAACCAAATTGGTTGAACAATAAAAAGGTCCTTGTAAAAATTCAAGTTTTCA
Organism: Brachyptera risi; assembly: GCA_964007535.1. Lineage (NCBI taxonomy): Eukaryota > Metazoa > Arthropoda > Insecta > Plecoptera > Taeniopterygidae > Brachyptera > Brachyptera risi. The sequence continues at coordinate 34,441,131 of OZ023334.1, read as the reverse complement.
TTTTGAAACCACCTTTTCATTTCACTACGGCTTTAGTCTCGCTCAGAAGCAATCTATTGCAATGTGACAATTAGATTAAATTATTTGCATTAATATCTACGTCCATGTTTCTCTGGCACGGTACGTACCGTCTACCTTCAATTAAAGCTCCTGGTGTAATTGAAGCAATTATAGGACCAATTTAGTTTTATAATTTTGTAGTTTGTAATTGTATTTACAATTGTTGTCACTTGTAAATGTGTATACATTCAGCTATTTGCTTCCTTCCGAGGCTGACATGGTATTGTTTTTCCTTGTTTTGTTGTAATACAATACTCTGGGAAGCCGTGTAATTGCCACGTGACCGATGATCCGATGGCAGAGACAATAGTCGAGGTATCACAATAGGATATCGCAAATCCTCTCGTCGCCTAGCTCCCCCTTCCCTTCCGCCTCCCCCCCCCTCCTCTTTATCCATACCCAACAACCTCCTAAACAAACATCTCTTTACAACGTTCACCGCCAGACTTTAGAACTATATAAATGATCATTGGGGATGTATGTTTTCCAGTGTAGGCCTATACTTCTACATTAGCAATGGTTCTTGTATGATAATTTCCATCGATCACGTTAATTTGAGGAAGGGATTGAATAGTATATGATAGATTTGATTACTTGAAATTAGAGTATTTCCTCGATGCAAGAACCCATATCGATTATCGAACTTCACATCAATATCGTATCGTATACGAATAATATCGTATGTGAATATCAATATTCACATCGTGATAATATATCGATATTTTTCTCATATTCCATTATTATGATAATACAATCTTCATTCAATTGAACACATCATACATAAATATAGAATACATGTACAATTATGCTATGGAACTTCTCATATAATAAAAATTAATTATTGCGGAAAAAAGGGGAACAAATTGATCCATGTAATATTCATATAGTTGATGAACAGAGTAGTCACAAATTAAAATCACACAGTATATGATCGATTGTCCGAATATTGTATCGTATTCGAATTTTGAATTTATGTCCGTCGTCATGAAAGCGTTCCTTATTGATTTCCAAAAAAAAATCGATAGGAGGCATACTTTGATTTGATTTGATATTTTTATTCATCCATAAAATTGGCATTGCAAATGCAATTATTGATGAGCGTAGCGAAGTCCCCATCCCACTCTTATGGGGCTCTATCTGTGAGTGTTTTTTGTTTGTTTGTTTGTTTGTTTGTTTTTTTGTTTGTAAGCACTCCACAGGTCGCAAGGGTTGACTGATCAACATGAAACTTTTTTTGTTCACACGCAAACTCATCCAACTTAGAACTGTATAGTTTTTGGGATGAGTCGGTTGGACCGATTTTGAGAAAAATAATCTCAAAGTTTCTAAAAACCCCATAAGATTTGGCTGAGCGAAAAATATTGAAAAATGAAATCTCTCCAAATGGAATGAAATTTCCTCTGAATACATACATTTCATACATTTTCACGATTTTGTATGCAATTCCAATCAGCCCTTTTGAAGAAAAAAAAGATAACTGATAATATTCATCGAATATATCATGAAAATTGTGACAGAATTGAGTTGTCGAGATTCACTGCTTTCTAGATTCAAGAGTTGACCAACAATGGAGTATTTTTTTCAATAGATCAAAGGTGTGTAGAATACCAGAGTCAATGAAGTGGTAAGAATAGAACTACTTTGACGACTTCTATAGCTTATTCAGATATCAAGGTGTGTAGATTACCAGAGTCGATAAAGTAGCAAGGGTAGAACTACTTCAATGACTTTTATACCTTATTCAGATATCTCGCTCATCTTACAACGCATATTTCGCGTTTGACTAGTCATTAATATTGAATATTAAAATTTGGAGAATGAATCTGATTAAAATACTGATATTCATGTTTCCATTCCATACAATTTTCGTTCATAATATTTTGTACAATTACCATTATCCATTCCAATAAACTTAGTTGGTCTTACTTGAATTCAAACTCAGCACCTCCACAAATACTATAGAGTAGTATATCGTGCGCGCGTAGCTTCTTCTTTTCATAACTGATTTTAACGACTCCCCCAATCGAAATGTATTTTTTCACTTGCAAGCCAACGATGAAAGTTGATTGATGATATTCACCACGGGGCTGCTGCCACGAGGCTTTCTCAAATTATAAGTAGCTTACGTCATTTGTCAGGATACAGTGTTATAAGACTGAGTTCATTAGCTGAGCGTAGCGGAGTCTTCATCCCACTCTTATAGGGCTTTGTCTGTGTGTTTTTTTTGTATGTGGGCACTGCACAGGTCGCAAGGTTTGACTGATCAACATGACACTTTTTTTTGTATGGGCCAACTGTTACAACTTAGAACTGTATAGTGTTTGGAATGAATCGGTCGATTGGATTTTGAGAAATATCAGGTCAAAGTTCTTGAAAACCCCATAAGATTAGGCTGGGTGAGAAAATTTGAAAAAATGGAACCACTCAGAAAAAAATAAAATTTTCTCGGAGTATTCAAACATGAATGATACACATAATCATCATTCTGTAAGCAATTCGAACCAGCCGTTTCGAAGAAAAAAATTCAAATAACTTTCTTTAAACATCAAATATCTGGAAATGAGCCAAGATTCACTGCTTCCTAGATTTGATATTTGCCCAAGCATTAAATATTCTTCATATTCGTCAAGGTGTGTAAAATACCGGAGAAGATAAAGTAGCGATTAGATGAAGGACAAAGTGTGTAGAATACCAGAGTCGATGAAGTAGCAAATGTGGGACTGTTATTATACCTTATTCAGATTTCTCGCTCATCTTACAACGCATATTTTGCGTTCGACTAGTGATATTCTTACATGTACTTTCATAATTATATTATCATGGCTCATTAGATAAGCGTAGCAAAGTCTCCATCCCACTCTCATAGGGCTTTGCCTGTGTGATTTTTCTTTTTTTTTTTTTTGTGGGCACTGCACAGGTCGCAGGGTTTGACTGATCAACATGAAACTTTTTTGTACGGGCCAAATTTTACAACTTAGAACTGTATAGTTCTAAGAATGAATCGGTCGATCAGATTTTGAGGAATATCATGTCAAAGTTTTCAAAAACCCCATAAGGTGAGAAAATTTGAAAAAATGAAACCTCTCCGAAAAAAATACAATTTTCTCTGAGTGTTCAAACATGAATGATACACCTAATTATCATTTTGTAAGCAATCAGAACCAGCCGTTTCGAAGAAAAAAATTCAAATGACTGTTTTTATACATCAAATATATGGAAATGTGCCAAGATTCACTGCTTCCCAGATTCGATATTTGCCCAAGCATTAAATATTCTCCATATTCGTCAAGGTGTGTAGAATACCAGAGAAGATAAAGTAGCAATTAAATGAACGACAAAGTGTGTCGATAAAGTAGCAAATGTAGGACTGTTATTATACCTTATCCAGATATCTCGCTCATCTTACAACGCATATTTCGCGTTTGCCCAGCAGGGTAAGTCAATAATAAGATGAGCGTAGCGAAGTCTCCATTCCACTCTTATAGGGCTTTGTCTGTTCTTTATTTTTTTGTAAGCACTCCACAGGTCGGAGGGGTTGACTGTTCAACATGAATTTTTTTTTTGTACACTCAAATTCATCCAACTTGAAACTGTATAGTTTTTTGAATGAATCGGTTGGACCAATTTTGAGAAAAATCATCTCAAATTTTCTAAATACCCCATAAGATTTGGCTGGGCGGAAAATGTTGAAAAATAAAATCTTTCTAAATGGGAAGAAATATTCTCCAAATGTGTATACATAGATTTCACACATCATCACGATCTTGTATGCAATTCCAATCAGCTGTTTTGAAGAAAAAAAAAATAACCGATTATATTCATCAAATATATCATGAAAATTGTGACAGAATTAAGATGTCAAGATTCACTGCTCTCTAGATTCGAGAGTTGACCAACAATGAAGTATTTTTTATATGCGTCAAGGTGTGTAGAATACCAGAGTCAATGAAGTGGCAAGAGTAGAACTACTTCGACGACTTTTATAGCTTATTCAGATATCAAGGTGTGTAGAATACCAGAGTCGATAAAGTAGCAAGGGTAGAACTACTTCAAGGACTTTTATACCTCATTCATGTATCTCGCTCATGTTACTACGCATATTTCGCGTTTGACTAGTGAATATATAAACAATACATACAAACATACCACGCTTTTCCGACCTACGACAAAAAATGATGTAATACAAAACTAGACAAACAACATTCGGCACCTGTATACAATCACATTAAAATATTGTCCAATGAATAAGAATTGAATGACTTGGAAGTTGGGATAGAATTTATTGCATAGTGATTATTGTTGAGATGTGCAGCTAGATAAAAATTCGTCAATTGAGTCAAAAGGATCATTTAGAATGTACTGCTTTAATTTGGTCTTAAGAGTGTTGAGACTCTCAAGTGATTCTCCCTATTGGCGACTTATCACAGACTTTTGAACCTTCGTAAGAACAATCCTGCTCATACATAGCTGTTTCATGATTTGAACGAGTACTCTACGCTCTTGTCATTGTTTGAAGGAATCATGCAGACAGAAACGAGGGACTTTTTGTAAGGTTCAAAATATAGTTTCGGTTATCAAAAATATCGTATTGTAGGAATCGAATCGATTATCGAATTGCTTGAAGAAATATTTATCGTAATCGATGAACCATTCATCGATCCACAACTCTATACGTGAAATGAGGAATGTTTCGAATGTACCAACTATAAAAAGATTCTCTTCAGCTATCCTCGTGAAAGCAAACTACAAATATGTTAATTGTAATGTCATATTGTATTATAGTTTTCCGAAACCTTACTCAGTGAGCAAATTCTTCGGTGATAGTTTAGCTGGAATAGCAGGCCAGACGGATTAGACTAGGGATTAATTCTCAAACTTGACTTGGTTAACTTACTTTACATTTCCCCTCCACCCTCCCCAACCCTCCTGACGTGCACGCATGTAAGCCCACTTTCAAATACAATCCCACACTCACGAAATTGACTAAAATATTCCTTCAGAATTTCACATTTCTAGTGTATCATACATGTATGATACATGTGTGTATGAGCATGTATGATATTTGTGCACTGGTTGTCAAAACGACCTCTAAAAATCCCGGCTACAGTCATCCAGGGATCGAATATAAAATGATACAGGAACTCGCAAGAAATAAAAACTACTTATTGAAAGTCACAAAAGTAGAGTGTCTAGAGGCAGAGCACCGCATAGGTGTTGCTCGATCGAAGGTCCGTGGATCAGTCACTTATTTCTCATCATTTTGGCGCAACGTTTTTCAAAATATATTCTACACTTCACCCTATTGGCTGATTACAGAGGATGAGATAAAATGATTGATTGCGAGGCTTGACCCACATTGAAGTGCGCCTTCGCCGAGAACATCATTCACAAATTCATAATTTAGCCGACAAAGATGATATTCTAGAAGAAGCCAAGTTGAATTGGATGTACCAGATCGTGGATTGAATTCAGATACACAATGTTCGGAACGAGAAGTGACAAGCAATATACCGGCAAACATAAAATAACTTCAATAATACATCCTCAACATAACTCAGCTATCCATATTAATATCCATATTGTCGACATACTCACGAAGGAAATCAATGAAAGAATTCAATAGAGCATAAAATGGTAACTATATAATAGAAGATGATTTGTAAGAGATACAGTGACAGAATGAATCGTTGAAAGAGAAAAGGGCTGAGTGAACAGATTGCAAACCAGGCTGATTAGGCTGGGAATATCACTTCGTCACATAGAATGGTTCAATCTGGAAGAAAATAATTGTGATTTGAACAAAATCTAAGTATATTCAACCGTCATCTTTCAATAGACTACGCGTGAAGTGCGTATGAAACATTTAGGCTAGGTGGTTTCAGTAAGTGTATGTCGGTATCAAGAAGCATTGAGGGTTGCGGTTGCCCGTTCGAGATGGTGTCTTTACTTCCTATCCCTTCCCATGTTAAAAACATGTCACGATTTCTGTCCGCGCATTTAGAACTCTTGACCGTGCGTAGGTATAGTAGTGATAAAAGGAACTGACTTTGTTTACAAATACACGTGTAATGACGTTCACTTTTGTTCAGTTGTCTGGAACAGTCCTCGATCGTAAGAAGTAAAACGGAGATAGTGAGGTTAAATAATTGTCTATCATTCCAAACTGTGAAGTAATTAATATAGTGACAAAAGTTATATTACTAGTAACTTACATCTGGACGATTCAAATATGTGATCGGAATCGTGTGAGAAGTCCACATGCCCCAAACGAATAAGTATTCATATTTTATTTAATTGCATTATCGGTAAATATTCTTTCTCTCAAGCCTAGCGTATTTGTTTTCTTTCCATCGCATCTTGGATGCCAACAAGCACTGCATCAAAGATGCCAACATGCACTGCATCAAAGATGTCAATATTTGAGGTATAGATAAGGCATCACATCAAGTTTCTACAAATTTACAAAACACCACCAGATAGAGCAGTGATCCATATCACACATAATTGTCTTCTGGATTGATACGTTTTTTTTAAGATAAGTGAAAGCACCATCTCCCGGCTGCAAACAAGCACTCTATGCATTTTGGTCGGTATATATATGAATAAATATATATATATATATATATATATATATATATATATATATATATATATATATAAATATGTTTATATATATATATTATATATATATATATATATATATATATATTATATATATATATATATTTATATATATATATATACAAATATTGAATATATATATATATATATATATATATATATATATATATATATATATATATATATATATATGTGTATATATGTATATATATTATATATATATATATATATATATATATATATATATATATATATCCATATATTCTCTTGGGACGCAATTCTATTGACCTTGATATCAGCCTATATATATATAATATATTCATGTATATATATATATATATATATATATATATATATATATATTATATATATATATATATATATCTATATACATATATAGGCTGATATCAAGGTCAATAGAATGTGTCCCAAGAGAATATATGAATATATATATATATATATATATATAGTATATATATATATATATATATATATATATATATATATATATATATATATATATATTTATATATATATATATATATATATATATATATATATTATATATATATATATATATAATATATTCATTCATATATGTATATATATATATATATATATATATAATATGAATTATATATATATATATATATATATATATATATATATATATATATATATATATATATATATATATATATATACATATATACATACATATATATACTCTCTTGGGACGCACTTCTATTGACCTTAATATCAGCCCATATGTATATATATATATATATATATATTTATATATATATATATATATATATATATATATATATATTCATTCATATATATATATATATTATATATATATATATATATATATATATATATATATATATATATATATATATATATATATATATATATATATATATATATATATATATATATATATATATATATATATATATATATATATATATACATATTCAATCATATACCAAATACCTAACCATGCAGTTGAATCCGGTAATTTCACAAATCAATCATAAAACTCAATCCTATTTCTTATCTCGTTTGAATTAGATCACAGTATATATATCCGAGCCCAAACGAGCATCTACCATATGCTTCAGGGTAAAATATCCCGAAATTAAGCTACTGCTGACTTCTTACGTACATTACCGTGGCATATTCCAGCTATTTTCCACTCATTTGCCTACCATTCATCGTAATCGCCCGAAGTGGGTTCTATTCATTCACCCCTTAATGACCCTAAAGTGCCCTGAACGCAGAAAACTTGGCAACGCGAGTAACGGCGGGTAGCTGGAATACAACAGACGCCTCCGAGCATCATGGCCGCACTCAGCTGGATTATCTACTTCATAGCATATTTCAAAATACAATTATCATCATTCCAACATTTTTCTTGTGTATTTTGATACTTTTGTGGCGCTTGGGAAATAGATTGTGATTATTTTTTTTCATGACTTCTGTATGGTTGGTGTTTTTTTTATATATATTGGGTTTTAACGACGCTTTATACTGATGGCTTCGATCTATTAGCGTCGGTGGATGAGGAATGAGATGATGGGATGGTGGTGAGATGAAAGGTTATTTCAGTGGGTGTTTTGGATGGTGGGAAGGAGTCAGTCGTGGCCTGTTGATAAGGAACCATCCCAGTATCAACCTGGACGACAGAGGGAAATCACGAAAAACCCCTGTCAGGATGGTCGGCCATGGCGGGAATCGAACCCCGGTCCCCCAAATGACGGTTCAGTGTCATCGACACTGAGAGTGATTCGGCCACGCGTCTCAGTTTGATGGATTGAAATAATGAAGTATAGAAATGGGAGACCAAATACTGACGAGAAAACCATGTATAGTTGAATCTCAATTAAGGTGTCCCCAGTCGCCGTGGGTTGAAAAGTTCCCACCGGGTGATTTAAATGATATAAGTTATCACAAAACTTGAACAGATACAACATTATCTGATACCTCATCTCATTGCAGATAATATTGGTCGAAAAGGCCAATAAGTTGATGCCAATTCATTGCCAATTTCATGATAATGAATGTAGAAATATCAGTAAATTAGTAGGTAAAAGTATCACTCGATTTTTTTGACATAGTGTTTTACGTCACCATCTACCCTCAATTACATACGAATATCATTTAACATATTGTGAATGTTTATTATGGATCGAAACTATTCAAAGAGATGCTCTTCTGTTGGTTTGATGTGGTTTCACCATACAATATATTCATCCGAAATGCCACTACGATCGTTTATGTGTTATCTGGACACTGAAAATGTCACCCTCTGGATGGACCTTCTGGATGATTGTCTTCCTTGAATTCCATATACATGACCTGTTATAATTTGTGACCAGTCATATAGAAACATGACTAACTTGAAATACTCGATCGTTCAAATAATACTGTGACAGTTTAAAGTTGGAGACAGCTTCCAAGTTGGAATACATACTGTTGTGGAGATGTAAGATATTGAATTGCACAAGCTGAAATGAATAAGGCCACCGCTTTGTGAAACACTTCGTGAGAATGGAGACAGTAAATCCGAGCTGAAAACTGATTTCAAAAAATCTTGTAAGAGTTCAATCCAATACACATATATAGCAGCAAATAAGAAACTGATGTTCAAGATTGAGTTGAAGAGTTATTTTTCTTTCAATCAACTCGGACGGTTGGCATTTCGTTCAATCCCAGTCTATCAATTGGGCTGTTGTTCAACTGAGATGTCATCCGATGGAAGAAACGATACACTTGATTCGTTCTTCTTAGATGAGCGTGGCGAAGATTCCATCCCACTCTTATGCAGCTTTGTCTGTGTTTTTTTTTTTGTTTTTTTGTGGGCACTGCACAGGTTGCATGGTTTGACTGATCAACATGAAACTTTTTTTGTACGGGCCAACTTTTACAACTTGGAACTGTATAGTTTTTGGAATGAATAGGTAGATTCGATTCTGAGAAATATCATGTCAAAGTTTTTAAAAACCCCATAAGATTAGGCTGAGTGAGAAAATTTGAGAAAATGAAACCTCTCCGAGAAGAATACAATTTTCTCTGAGTGTTCAAACATGAATGATACACATAACCATCATTTTGTAAGCAATTCGAACCAGCCATTTTGAGGAAAAAAATTCAAATAACTGTTTTTATACATCAAATAAATGGAAATGTGCCAAGATTCACTGCTTCCTAGATTCGATATTTGCCCAAGCATTAGATATTCTTCATATTCGTCAAGGTGTGTAGAATACCAGAGAAGATAAAGTAGCAATTAAATGAACGACAAAGTGTGTAGAATACCAGAGTCGATAAAGTAGCAAATGTAGGACTTATTATACCTTAATCAGATATCTCGCTCATCTTACAACGCATATTTCGCGTTTGCCCAGTTATATAAATTATACCTTCTAGACTGACTGATGGCAACTTCAAGACTCGCAATATACATCCTTATAGGAATCAAGACATCGTAGCTAGAACTCGAACAGTGAGGGTGATAAACAGATACGGAATTGCATATCATTCGAGTAGTTTCGTACATAGTTTCTCATTCTAGGTACTTCATCAAGCGACAATATTCTCAACTTCTCGCGATTATTGTTAGGAGTTTGACCCAGAACCTGTGCATCAATTTCGAACGTATAAACTTTAATCTCAACTTGAAAATTGACTCGTTGATATCATCTCACGAGAAGGTCTAGCGACGAAGATACATGCAAGAATCACATCGTCTAAGAAAAGTGAAGAGCGAATGCGATGACTCACATCCTACTCTTATGTTGCTCTTTTTTTGTTCAAGCACTGCACATGTCGCATGGTTTGACTGATCAACACACGTAGACTCATCCCACTCAGAGCTGTATAGTTCTTAAGTTACATCGGTTGGACAGTTTTCGAGAAATATCATCTCAAATTTTCTGAAAACTCGATAAGATTTGGCCGGGCGGAAAATCTTAACAGATAAAATCTCCCGAAAAATTAAAATTTTCCCTGAATATGAACACAATGATAATACACATCATTACAATTTTGTATGCAATTCGGGTTGGCCCGGTATTACCAAGTCTAGTTAGCCTCCATCTGACAGTTCAAACTTGTTATCACCATGGTTACCTGTGGTATTTGTTCTCACCAACTCTCAGATAAATACTAACTGAACTTGGTGATACTGGGCCTTAGCCGTTTCGAAAAAATTATTCATCGAATGTTTTTACTCAACAAAAGATAACTTGATAATGATGCAATAACCATTAGGGCCTACTGAGGTTCACTGCTTTCCAGTTTCAATATTTACTGAATGGAGTATATTCTATGGAAGTCAATGTGTGTAGAATACCAGAGTCAATGAAGTAGTGAAGATAGAACTATTTCAACGACTCTTCTTCAGAAATCCTACTCATCTTACAACGCATATGCTACGTTTGACTGTGGTGAGATTGAGATCTCCACAGAGTTTGAGGTTTTCAGACTCGACGACTGGGTGCTTTGGAATGATTTGAGTTATAGTGGCCGCCTGATGACGCTCTCTAATGTCCAATGGTTTTGGCGATGTTGCCATTCTCTCACGGCTTCCCCGATCTGCGTGTGGCGCTCGGAGCCAAGAGAGCCGCTAGACGTTATACACATTAGCAGACGACTTTCCATAATATTACTGATGTCTTGGAACTACTGAGAGAAGGTGATGAACCAGTGGTCAAACGGTATATTATATTCATATGTTACTCGAATCTATAACAATAATTTAATCAATTTCTCTGATAAATGTTAATCGTAAGAAATTAATAATATTATTTATCTCCAATACGGCTCATGAGACTTGAGAATTATGTTTAATTCGTGTGATTAAATTCAGCAGAGATTTGAATTTATCCTGATAATTTGTTTTCGTGTATTTCCTCGTGGGTTGTCAGTTCTTATCAGATTTCTCCAAATGTCTGAACCATCTCCTCAGAAGTGATCTAATCGATCGCGCCTCGAGATTATACAGTATAACTTTGAGTGATGTCAAGTGTCATCAAGAAGTTCCACTCATTTGACTCGTTCGTTTGGTTCGAGTCACTTCGAGACTTCGCGAACTCATCCAATCAAATATTGAATGTGTGATGTTGTTCATGTTGTTGATTATTGTCAATCGCTGGATGTTTATCCATGAAGTATGAAGTACCAGAGGGTAATAGTTGTTTCAGCAGAAACACCAATGAGTCTTCAATTTATTCAATTCATATTCCATCATGCCAACCCCTCGACATTATTGACCATAATTACCTCCAATTAAAGATCACATCGACCGATAATCGGATAGTAACAATTCGTAGACCATATTCAACATCAGTACCGACCATGATTCTGGTGATTTCTGAAGCATGGAAACCACACCAAGAGTTTAATTCAAACGTTGTCTCTCGAAGCACAATTGTAGAAGTAGTTACCAAACGTTGGCAACCATTCAACTCATTGACACGGAATAAAATCCAAGGACCAAGATCGTGCCAGGAAAAAAAAGAGAGAAAATAAGAACTCATCCTCGCAGGAAGAAAATGTTTCTAATTTTCCCACCCCTGAATGGTCCTTCGGGCTCTCCCAATCGAATGGTCACAATTTTCACTTCAATATAAAAATATCATTTCAATATAAATGAATGTATTTGAGAATATAATCAGGAAACAACATCAGAAATGAAAATTGTTTCAACTATTCTGAATATTTCTCAGATAGTTATAGGTCTTTATTGCACTCAAATGATGATGTTTTGTCTTCAGGCTTCTGTCGCGTAACAAATGACAAATAATCGTTACCATAGCAATACAGCAAACTGGTGGACCACCAAATATTATGATTGGTTAATTACAATTGGTGGACATTGTTCTCTGTCCCAATCAACAATAGGTGACGTCACTTGACAGAAGCCCATTCGTTGGTATAAATGAAGAAAAAAGAAGTGAAGTAAAACAAAGCTCATAAGTCAAGATTCAGCATTCCAGGCGCCTCCACTGTAGTATAATGAGCAAGAAAAGCAACGATATCAGCACCCAACACAAGCCCACTGAATCGAGGGTTTTCAACTGATCGAGAAACTAGTAGAAATATGGAATATGGCGATTAATCGAAGTGGAAAGGTATTAAAAAACTTAATTCACGAATCGAAAAGACTAGATGTGTATATACTAACACCATAGAGACTCGAACTTTGAATTAATTGCATATCAGTTTCTGGATAACAGGTCGTACGCTTGAAGTATTATGTAGAACTAGACCAAGCCCCACGACGCTTGTAATTGATTTGACATAAACAACGTCCTAACTCAACCGGTTCCGAACCATGTCGCTTGAGAGGGCAAGACAGTCGGTTGGACGAAATATCAGTTCTTTAGTGAGATTTCTCGAATGGTATCAGGTAACAACATTCTGATCCAAGAGTCACGTGGATATTTTCAATACCTCCAAGACGAAATGAAATGAGGATGATTCACCTTATAACGCATAGTTTCCATCCTTAGAATTAATTGGGGAACAATGATTTTGTATCAAGTTTCGATGTTATTAGAAAAAAAAAAATGAAAAAACTGAGAAAACACATTGCTCAGCTGTTGTATGTGTGTATATATATGTATTCATTGGATGATGAATTACATCATTAAGATGAGAAATGATGATGATGAATAATGATCATATGAATTTATGGATGAACGGAAAACCATTTAATGCACCTTCTAGTTTCAGTTTCAGTTGAAGTTCTCGAATAAATCTTAGTTTATATTTTCAGCTTCATAATATCATCAATTTGTATATTTGATTGATTAATTTCATAATTTTATAACAATTGCTGTTTGATCCTCAGAATCAATGCACCTGATATTATCAAAAAAAAATTATATATATATATATATATATATATATATATATATATATATATATATATATATATATATATATAATAATGATGTAAATTTCTATCTGCTCTACATTTCGAACTTACATTCAATTCAATTCAATTCAATTTTCAAATCATTCTATTCATGTTTTGTACCTCTGAATTTGTAACACTTTCACATTTTCATATAATAAACCAAAACAAGAAGCCCGCGTAAGACAAAGTCTTGTGTGCGGGCTGTCCTATAAAAATATAATAAGAGTAAGTCGGTACAAAAACTATATAACTTATATATGATTAAACCTAAGAAAAGAAAAAGAAATGCAAAAAATAATGTATCGGCCACTATTACAATATTGGACACAAAACAAACTCCTCCGGGGAAATCCCAATCAAATCCCCCATTCACCTCATGCTTTCAATGTTCACTACAAATATAAACCTGATCATGTTAATTTTATTAATTCCCAAGCAAAAGATTCTCTCTCATTGGGGAATTCACATTTGTATAACTTCATTTTCTGTATAACATGTAAAGAACAAAATGAATTGAAATTATAATGAAAATCATACATCGTACATTGAAAGTCTCATCCAAACATATACACCAAAATTATTTTCCAGTAAATTGTTGAGCGGGAACCGTAATATAATTACTGAAAGTTCTTGATAAGTTTGGTTCCGTTGGCTATGTTTTGACATGGTTGGTTATTATTACTTTTCTTTGTTTTGTCGTGAGAAAAAATAAGTAGTCAATCTTTTTGTTTCGCTTCAATTTTCTGGGGTTCTCAAGATTTGCATTCTCATAATATCAGCTATTACAATATTACTTCTATCATTTGTTGAGACAAAACCTACCAATTGGAGGTCATTGTTGATTGATTTGTATTTTTTGCTCTCTTTTCCCACACACAAGCTTCGGCTTATGTGGGTATCATTATTTTCTAAGCTATCAAATAACCAACTTATTTCATTCTCATTATCACAAGGTATCATTTTTATCCACCACTTCCATTTATTATTCTTTTCTCACTTGAGTTTGAATGTATATAATCATTGGATCTGTCACGTTTGGTTTAAATATTATTTGTAATTCCGCTGACAAGTGTTTTGTTATAATGATAAATATTGAATAAAAATCGGGAAAAAGGTGCTAATGCTAGAATTCAAAGCTGATAATATTATTCATGTCGATTATTATTGTTTGCTTAACGACCCCACCAACAGCCAGGTTATACGGGTTATTCATGTCATTTTGAAGGCATAATATATGTGTTTCTTTCGTACTGGAGTCATGATAATACATACCGTCCGCAAGTAGTCGCCCTCAAATGAGTATGTCCCATTGAATCGACTTGCCTGGACTCTTAAGAGGCCGCAGGTGCTCTACACGGGCTCGTTGTTCGCTCGCTTCAGACTCAAGTTCAACATGCATCGTGTGCTAGGCGCAACCCGTCGACTAGCCCGTTGAACTCATATTCACGTACACGCCGTTGATTCCTAGCTCACACTTTCGATATATCTCACATTTCATATTTTGTTTCACTATTCAAAAATATGTAGGCCTACCTAGGTTTTTGCATATTCGAAATGTTGTCATTTATTGTTTGAAGAATTTGAAAAATTAAAAAATTTTTGAGCAAAATTCTGAAAATACGATAGCCTCCGTTTTTCAATTACTTACCGGAAGCAAAAAAAATCTTATTGATGTCTCAAAAATTACGGCCGTGAGATTTTGCGGCGTGAAATACGAGCGCCTGCGGCCTCTTAAGGGCCCGCATCTTAGCTGAGCATGTTTCTCTTCGAAATGCTCTACCCAAGTTCGATGTGCGTTCAGAAGTTTGATTGTGGGTCGAAAAGTGAAAAAAGGAAAATATTATAAGAGTTCCAGTAACCACCGCTTAATGGGGGAGTTTTTCATTTCATAATTTGGACAAAATCTAGTTACATTACACATTTTGGCCAAGGAAATTGGGAAAACTGTGAAATTACAAGCAAATCATAATTTCGAATATTGATTAGCAAAGTTGAACTTAAGGATGTGCGTTTGTAATTTATTTCTACTATTATTCGATAACCGGGAATTGAGCAATGAAAACCATCAAATTAGGCATATTTTGATTCAATTTTTGCTCCATAGTGAAATTATTCTTCAATTTTCGATTAGGCCCATCTAACTGTGAGGGTATTACTTATTCATTGTATTTCACCACAAGTCCGTAGTGCTTGTAGTTAATGAGATATATGTGGCGAAAGTGCACCCTGTAAATCTGTCCAAGATGCGGGCTCTTAAGATGGATACGTCTTATTCTATGATTTGAAGAGAGATTTGCAATCTCATGAAATAAGCCGGAGCCAGCATTTATTAGGTATAGGTTCGATCATATGTTAGGCATATTGAACATATTATATTGCACGCTTTCTACAACATTCAATAACGTTGAACTGTTTTATCATCTCTCCCAATGTTGAATTTCTCTCATAACATTCGAAATTTGAAGTTCGGATGTGATTGGATGAGCGAAGCGGAGACTCAATTTCAACATAGGCCTACTCGAGAAAAAGTGCCTTTTTTTCGCGCCCCACAGGTCGAACAAAAATTCAGAATCACTTTAAACTTGGCATACACAAGTTTCCTTATTGGATGAGCGAAGCGGAGACTCAATTTCACCATACCCGAATAAAGTGCTTTTTTTTCGCGCTCCACAGGTCAGACGAAAATTTGAAATCAGTTGAAACTTAGCACACACAAGTATTATTATCTGATTTGATACTGCATAGTTTTGAGGTATGATCGGTTGAACCACTTCTGAGAAAACTCATTCCAAAATTTTCAAAAATCCCGTAAGAATAACCCAGAGAAAAAAATTCAGAAAAAATATTTCATCCCTGAAAATTCAAATTTCCAGGGAATTTTGATCCAATAATTATACATATTATTCCGAATTTTCACTCAAATCGGATTAGCCGTTTTGATGTAAACAAATATATAATTTAATTTGTATAGATCACTCGAAGCCATTAAGAGATCCCTATTGAATCATAGCTACAGGTGACACCATTTGACTGTGAACGATTAGAACAAAGCCTTTATCATCATAGAAATTAACAAGGTCTGCTTAATATCCGCCTTGCGGACAGCGGTTTACCGTCTGTTCGCAAGGCGGAGATTAGGCAGACCTTGGAAATCAATAGTGTAAAATAAGATGACAGTGATGTAATGGTTTGGATCTCAAGGTGTAAATATTCATTCATGTATATATATATATATATATATATATATATATATATATATATATATATATATATATATATATATATATATATATGTATATATATATATATATTTATTCATATATATATATATATATATATATATATATATATATATATATATATATATATATATATATATATATAAATATATATATATATATATATATATATATATATATATATATATATATATATATACATATATATATATATATATATATATATATATATATATATATATATATATATATGTATATATATATATATATATATATATATATATATATATATATATATATATATATATATATATATATATATATAATATATATATATATATATATATATATATATATATATATATATATATATATATATATATATATATATATATATATGCGGAGATAAATTGATATGTTCCAGCTCATCCATCAACGCGACAACACATAACGCGTTTTCCTAGTGTAATTCAATACTGTATAGTTTTGAGGCGCAATCAGTTGAACCACTTCTGAGGAAACTCATTACAAAGTTTTCAAAAATCCTATGAGAATAACCCGGAGGGAAAAACTCATCAAAATTATTTCTTTCGAGAGAATTTCAATACAATAATCCATCAATAATCTTTCATCCATAGCCTTAATTGGGGAACAATGATTTTGTATCAAGTTTCGATGTTATTAGAAAAAAAAAAAATAATAATCATTCACAATATTCCTAACTCTCAGTCAAATCAGGTCAGCCGTTTCGATGTAGAAAAATATTCAATTCATTTTTTTTCAAATTCCCAAAAACTTTTAAGAAACCAATCGAATTCAAGCAACAGATGTCACGAATCAATTGGAAACGATTGAAACAAAGCCTTCCACATCATCGTAGAAATTGATCAGGAAATAGGAGGGCAGTGACGTAATTGTTTGGATCTCAAGGTGGATATATTAACCAATCCAAAGATGAGTTGATATATTTCAGCTCATCCATAACGCGGCAACACATAACGCGTTTTCCTAGTTTAATTCTCATGAAAGAAGCAGAAAACTTGATGATGGGTAGAAACAATCGAATGGAAAGTCGAGTTGGCATGATATATTCTGATACACTTGACATCAACACGAATGGTATCCATTATTAAATTGAAGTATGAAGTTTAATGTAATCAGTTTGAAAAAAAAAGATTCACAAGACTGTCTCGCGACCCAATTCCATGATATATATATATATATATATATATATATATATATATATATATATATATATATATATATATATATATATATATATATATATATATAACAAGCTTGAATGCTTGAAATTAATATGATCAGTTTATATCGTATCCAATTTCGCAGTATTGCATAATATATTTTGACTTCAAATGCTTGACTTACATATTTTGATAAAACTTGAGTTAATAACATTCCATCAACACATATTTAATCATCACACACCATTCGTATGATATTGTTCCATTTCCTACATTCACAATATGGCTCCAGTTTTTCCATCGCGATTCTCACCACTGACATTTCTATGTCAATGAACGAAGTGGATTTTATGGATATGCATTTCGGGGAAATGTTATTTTCCAAGTACAGGCATATGTTATACCGGTACTTCACTTTTCCATGACATGTGAAAGTGACAAGGCCAAGAACTAGGTGTGGGGGGAGGGGGGGGGGGGAAGGGAGAGCAAAATCGAATATGAAAGTCGACGTTTTTCTTTCTGTGTTGAAGAACGATTTGTTGAATTGAATGAGAGTTTAAAAAATATTGGGGGATTTGGTTGGCTCATAATTCAACTTCTAATCATATGTATATATTATATGCAAGAGCCGAGCGATAATATGTCAAATATATCGTACTGGAAATAGAAAATCGATAGATTTTTTCGCGCTCCACAGGTCGAACGGAAAAAAAGTTGATGAAACTTCGCATGAAATATTTCACCATCCAACTCGATACCGTATGGTTTTGAGGTGCGATCGATTTTGAGAGAAAATAATTTCGAAATTTTCTAAAACCTGATTCGAATAACCCGGGGGAAGAAATTTTGCGAAAACATCTCCGAATACATCAACATTTTTCACGGAATATGTGCACACAAGTGGGCCCAATACACGACATTCCACATTCTCACGTAAATCGAACGAACAGTTATAACATGAAAATAAATATGTTTTTGTTGATACCAATTCAAGCTGAAGAAAGCCATTGATTGGATGAGCGTAGCGAAGATTCCATTTCACATACCAAAAAAAAATGAGCTTCGTTTTTTTTGTATTTTTGTGCGCGGCATACAGGTCTGAAACGAGTACCTATCAACTTGAAACTTTTCTCACATATTTGTGTCATACCAGAATAGGCTGAGATTGGTTTTCAGAAAATCAGTCGGAAGGTCTTTACGGAAAAGAATCGAGAAATTTTCAAAATCCTCATGAGAATAACCCGAAGGAAAAATACTTGAAAAAGAAGAACTCTTCAAAAGCTCTCAAATTTCTACCAAATATGGATAGTACTATTATACACTTTCTCAGAGATTTTCACAATAATCGGATAAGAAATAACAAAGAAAACGCAATAAAAGTGTACATTCTATTGAATATGTGGATCAATTGGTTTTGCAAAGTGTACATGCGACAGGTTGCAGCACTACACAATATCAACAAGTTGCAGGTAAGGTTCTTGAGAGTTTGAAGTAATCCAAGGTAAGTAGATGTGGATAGATCTGACGGAATATTTTTCATTCTGGATTTCCATACTTCTGAGGTCATCTCACAACGCAATTCCCGCGTTTTCCTAGAATGATCAACAAGTGAAACCGATCTGACCTTCAAATTACTGAGATTGTCAATATATGAATCAGAAAGGCAGTGAAATCGGCCTTCCATAAACGTGGTATTCGCTTAGCAAATTCGCTAAGCAGTTTTTCAGCCACCATGATGATGAAACGACCAATCAGTGACGAGAGTAACGCGATTTCTGATTGTTGAGCTTGCCTCAATTCCACCGCCTTACGAAAGCGAAACGCAAATCGCGTTCATGGAAGGCCAGCTTGAGTTGATATATTCAGAATCAATGTGTGTTCACAGCGTATCCATTACATTACACATGAAATGTCCTTAATCTCACGACGCATCTGCTGCGTTTTCCTTTACTCAACAATGATTATCACATATTGTAATATGATGAGATACAATGATAACCACTTCTCTGTTTGTACATGAGGTAAACATGCCATTGATTGATCGATTTGTTTAGTCTTTGTTAGCAACAGAAGAATACATGTTCACTGGTGCTAATTCAATAAGAGGACAGCACAAACAAGAACATAAACACAGGTTAATTTGAGGTACAATAGTTGAATAATTGAACATCCAGTCATGAAAGCACACCAAGTTAGCTTATCTGTTATATATCTTGAAATTTATTTAAATTGCAGTGAGAGATTATTGATATGCAAGTCTGAACTAGTGTTCAGATGGGAAATGGAGTTAGATGAATTCTGTAGCCGGTTTATACATGAATATTTACTAATATCCATTCTGCTATTATTTGGGTGGAATTTAAACTGTTTTCGGGTTGCACGAGGTGCTACAATGTCGGATGAAATCCTTGCAGAGTCTGCGTTTCAACGGCCATTGAGAGATATTTGGACCAACCTCTCAGTGTACGAATTAAAATAATGTCTTTCCTTAAAATGATGAAGTTGAATTATTGTCTAGTACAGATTGAACTAATTACGACTCGGATCTGTGGAGAAACCCAATTAGTCTGGGGATAATACCACATCCAGTCGGGTGAACCAAAGATAGAAGAGAAATTCAAAATGACTTATCGTTACAGAGAATCATATTTTAATTACACTGTAGAAATGATGAAAATAATTCGGATTCAAATACTCCCATGACGTTATACTTTTATGAACTTTCATGGTGTTATTTGTTTTCACTTTTCATCAGTTAGCCGATCAATTATTTTTCCCACCAACGAAGAGCATTCACATATGAATATTGAATGAGATCTTCTAAAATGGTTTTGAGATACCTTATACCTTGGAGGTTATTAGGTTCGGAGATACCTTATACCTTGAAGGCTATCAGGTTTTGAGATACCTTAAACCTTGAAGGTTATCAGGTTTTGAGATACCTTATACCATAAAGGTTATCAGGTTTCGAGATACCTTATACCTTGAAGGTTATTGTTAACGCCGAATCTCTTATGAGATCAGCCAACTCGTTTTCTCTAGCTGGTTGTCGGACTATGGAGTCATGTTCGATAGCGTCATGGAATGTTACGTTCCTGCTACAAGCACTTGTTGACCCACATCACTGGAACCGATCCTATGACGTTTTGGTCCGCATTCCACTTTCTTGTTGGCGAGCCGGCCTGCCTCATTCACCCTCTCGCCAGTGAGATGTATCAAACCCTATCTCGCCAGTCTCGCGTGTGCGTGGATTGCAGTCAGACTTTGCTCGTCAGTTGGTCTTTCTCCTCGCTCGAGTTCAGACGTGCTCTGACGTTTCTCGTTCAAGAGGGTTTATTAGGTAAATCTGCTTCCAGCTCTCGTTGTGTAAGCATATCCAGTTGGCCTTTCTCCTTGATCGAGTTCAGACGTGCTCCGACGTTTCTCGTTCAAGTGGGTTTATTCGGTCAGTCCGCTTCCAGCTCTCGTTGTGTGAGCATCTCCAGTTGTTCTATGTTCTTGGTCGAGTTCAGAAGTGCTCCGACGTTTCTCGTTCAAGTGGGTTTATTCGGTCAGTCCGCTTCCAGCTCTTGTTGTGTGAGCATCTCCAGTTGGTCCCTCTACTTGCTCGAGTCAGGACGTGCTGTGACGTCTCTCGTTCAAGTGGGTGTATTCGGTCAGTCTGCTTCCAGCTCTTGTTGTGTGAGCATCTCCAGTTGGTCTTTCTCCTTGCTCGAGTTCAGACGTGCTCCGACGTTTCTCGTTCAAGTGGGTGTATTCGGTTAGTCTGCTGCCAGCTCTCGTTGTGTGAGCATCTCCAGTTGTTCTATGTCCTTGGTCAAGTTCAGACGTGCTGTGACGTCTCTCGTTCAAGTGCGTGTATTCGGTCAGTCTGCTTCCAGCTCTCGTTGTGTGAGCATCTCCATTTGTTCTATGTCCTTGGTCGAGTTCAGACGTGCTGTGACGTCTCTCGTTCAAGTGCGTGTATTCGGTCAGTCTGCTGCCAGCTCTCGTTGTGTGAGCATCTCCAGTTGTTCTATGTCCTTGGTCGAGTTCAGACGTGCTCTGACGTCTCTCGTTCAAGTGGGTTTATTCGGTCAGTCTGCTGCCAGCTCTCGTTGTGTGAGCATCTCCAGTTGTTCTATGTCCTTGGTCGAGTTCAGACGTGCTGTGACGTCTCTCGTTCAAGTGGGTTTATTCGGTCAGTCTGCTGCCAGCTCTCGTTGTGTGAGCATCTCCAGTTGAATTCTCTCTTTGGTCGAGACAAGACGTGCTGTGACGTCTCTCGTATTCACGCAGTTGTTGTTTCTTCATTCTGCGTTCAGCTCTGGTCGTTATTGACCTATCTTTCCGGCCTTTCTTGCTCCTAGTTCGTTACACTTGTTGTGTTCGTAAGCATCTACAGCGTTGGGTGTTTTGTTTTCTGTCAAGCTTTTGTTTCTTGTTCATTTATTCTAATGATGTGTGGGGACATCACCCCAGGTCTAAATATTCTTTTTCTGTTTGTTAGGTTCATGGTTATGAGAAGTTAACGCAGGTCGTTGAAGTTACCCCTGGTTGCTTCGGTTCTGAAAGAAGGCCTGATCAAGTCCGACGTGCACTTGTATTGCTTGGCTACGTCAAATTCGACGTTGTCAGTCACGTATCGTTCGAGGCGAGAAACAACCTGCCTCCAGTTTATGTTTGCCTGATAGTCAATGCCGAGTCGACATTGATTACTACGCATCATTTGCCTCACCGTAGCTCAATATACAGTCCACTGCTTCACCATTCGCACGCCTACCATTGGCCGCAACAATTATTAATACATGGTGATGGATGATTTCGTGAAGATGATATAAACCTCGCAGCATCGAGTGTCTTTGCTACTACCGCCAAAACCCATAACTTTCAAATGACATCAATGAGCAATGAGTGATTGACAGCCCTAACGTCACCGACTGTTCAACGTGGCAGGTATATGGGGATTTGTCTAGTTTTTCATGTCGGAATTAAGGGGGCGTTTCCATAGAAAAAACACCTGTTTGTTGAGAGTTGAAACTGCCACAACAATTGAATACACATTTTAAGTAATGAAACTTTGGGTTCAAAAAGAACATTATTGAAAAATGATGGAAGAACATTGAAAAAAAATCCATTCATTCATTCGTGGTTGACTTTTGCTATTCAGAAGACAATAATGAAAAATGAACATTGTTCACTGAGAGTGCATTTTGACACCAGTATTCACAGTATTGAGCCAATATTTTTCTGTTAGCTGACAGCACATGTAAGATGAAAGTGAGCGACGAGAATTTTTGTATCACAATTTTCAAGCTTTATGAGAATTTTCAAACTAATTTCTCTGTTACTTTGATAAAACTCTGCCATACAAATTCATACCTCTGTAAATATACCTGACAATGAAATTCTAGATGCTCAGATTTGGCATTTGACTACCAGCTATGTACCCTGGAAATTTCGAGACAATTAATAATAATAATAATAATAACTAGGGAAACGCGGGATGCGCGTTGTTAGACGAGCTTAGGGGTATAGAAATCTAGAATGAAAAATAATTTGTCAACCCAATCTACATCTACAGACCTTGGATCACTCCAAACGTTCAAAAACCTCACAAGAATCAGTTATGTCACGGCCTTCCTCTTCATTCATTTCAATCGTTTTGAATTAATTGGTGACACTTGTTGCTATAGATTTAATTGGTTCCCGTAATAGCCTAAATTGATGGGAAAATGCTTTATAATGCGTTTTCTTCGTTATTTCTCATCCGATTGATGCGAAAAATCTCTCAAAATGTGCTTAATAGTTTCCTTCATATTCGGCGAAAATTTGAGAGGTCTTGGAAAATTTTGATTTTTCAAGTATTTTCCTCCGGGTTATTCTAATGAGGATTTTTGAAATTTCTAAAATTCATAAAAAAAAAGTTACCACCCGATAATGCCACAAAAATATACAGATCTAAGTTAGATGAGGAACCATGACGAAAAAAAGTTTGAAGTTGATAGCTGTAGCCGTTTGACCTGTGGAGAACAGACAAAAAAACATTAAATAAAAACATAAAAACGAACACCAATTTTTTTCAGTATGTCAAATTGAATCCTCGCTAAAGCTCATATAATAATTATACACTTTTGGTGTTCTGCATTGGACCAGAACTGATATCGAAAACCTTGATCGCCAGATCAGAGTAAAACTGACTAAGTATAGATGTCACCATCCGAAGTCGGCAATGGAAAGGCTGTACCTCCCAAGAGTAGAAGGCGGAAGAGGGTTAATAAATCTTCAGCAGTTACATGGAAAACATATTATGTCATTAAGAAATTATTTCTACTAGGAAAACGCGGGATGCGCGTTGTTAGACGAGCTTAGGGGTATAGAAATCTAGAATGAAAAATAATTTGTCAACCCAATCTACATCTACAGACCTTGGATCACTCCAAACGTTCAAAAACCTTACGAGAATCAGTTATGTCACGGCCTTCCTCTTCATCCATTTCAATCGTTTTGAATTAATTGGTGACACTTGTTGCTATAGATTTAATTGGTTCCCGTAATAGCCTAAATTGATGGGAAAATGCTTTATAAATGCGTTTTCTTCGTTATTTCTCATACGATTGATGCGAAAAATCTCTCAAAATGTGCTTAATAGTTTCTTTTATTTTCGGCAAAAATTTGAGAGGTCTTGAAAAATTTTGATTTTTCAAGTATTTTCCTCCGGGTTATTCTAATGGGGATTTTTGAAATTTCTAAAATTCATAAAAAAAAAGTTACCACCCGATAATGCCACAAAACTATACAGATCTAAGTTAGATAAGGAACCATGACGAAAAAAAGTTTGAAGTTGATAACTGTAGCCGTTTGACCTGTGGAGAACCGACAAAAAAAAAATGAAAAAAAAAAAACATAAAAACGAACACCAATTTTTTTCAGTATGTCAAATTGAATCCTCGCTAAAGCTCGTCTAATAAGAAACAACAAGAATCCCCACTTCATGATGCCATCGTCAAGTTAGACCTGAATCTTTCGCCTCTAGATTTGTATAACACCGAATGTGTAACTAAGCAAATAGAGGAGAAAGATTTTATTTCAACTTGGAGGGCGAAATCGCTACATGGAAGATTTACGAAAAATTTAGATATGGCTGATAAGTTATCCTCAATGAAGTGGCTGCAACAAGGAAGCTTGTATAGTGAAACTGAAGGTTCTATTATTGCTATACAAGACGAAGTTATATCAACAAAAAATCATCAAAAATACATTCAGAAATTGACCATTGATAATGACTCATGCAGATTATGTCATACGAAGCCAGAGACTATTCAACATATTACTTCGGGCTGTTCGAGTATTGTCAATACTGAATATCTTCACAGACACAATCTATCTCGTAAGATTTTACATCAGCATCTTGCCCAAGCTCACGGTCTTCTTACATCTCAGTCTAGGTATTATGACTATCAACCAGAGCCTGTTCTTGAGAACGAACGAATTAAACTTTTCCACGATATTTCTGTCATAACTGATTTAATCATTCCTCATAACCGTCCTGATTTAATAATTGTTTACAACTAGGAAAACGCGGGATTTGCGTTGTTAGACGAGCTTAGGGGTATAGAAATCTGGAATGGAAAATAATTTGTCAGGTCAATCTACATCTACAGACCTTGGATCACTTCAAACGTTCAAAACACAGCCTTCTTTATTATTCATTCTTTTCTTATCAGAGAAGAATGATCTGAATAAAGAAGGCTGTGGTTCAAAAACCTTACCGCAATCAATTATGTCACGGCCTTCTTTTTCACTCATTTGAATCGTTTTGAATTAATTGGTGACACTTGTTGTTATAGCTTCAATTGCTTTTCCTTAATTGGTTTGATTGATGTGAAAATGCTTTATAAATGCGTTTTCTTCGTTACTTCTCATTCGATTGGTCCAAAAATCTCCCAAAATGTGCTCAATAGTTGCCTTCATATTTGGTGAGAATTTAAGAGCTCTTGAAAAATTCTTGTTTTTCAAGTATTTTCCTCCGGGTTATTCTGATGAGGATTTTTAAAATTTCTAAAATTATTTAAAAAAAAAGTTACCATCCGATTATGCCACAAAACTATACAGATCTAAGTTAGATGAGGAACCATAGGTAAAAAAAGTTTGAAGTTGATAGCTGCAGCCGTTTGACCTGTGGAGAACCGACAAAAAAACAAAAAAAAAAAAAAAAAAAAAAAAGAACATAAAAACGAACACCAATTTTTTTCAGTATGTCAAATTGAATCCTCGCTAAAGCTCGTCTAAAAAGACACTAGAATTGCTCAACTCATAGATATGACACACCCAAACGATCATAGCATCAATCAAGCTTTTGTAACCAAGAAAACCAAGTATCAGGAACTGGCCACTGAAATCGCAACAATGTGGAAATTGAAGCAAGTCCTCATCTTCCCCGTCGTGGTGACGGTCAATGGGCTGGTACATAAGGAACAGGCGGAATGCATGAAGAAAATGAACATACCCTTTAGTACAATTTACAAAATTCAACGTTCAGTTTTATTAGAGACATCTAGAATAGCTCGGAAAGTGTTAAGTGTATCGCAATGATTAATTATGAATGCTACGTATGTAATTTATTCACCCGCAGTGTGATAAATGTTTCCATATACTTGTATAATGAGAATGAAATAATTGAATATAATAATAATGATGAAATCATTTTTATTCTCAATTCAAATTCAAATGAAACAACAGAATTCAAATGTGCATACATGTATACAGCCAAGAAAAAAAAGTCGTATAATTAGGGCCTATATCGGCTGAAACTAAAAAAAATGTGATATTCAATAAAGTTTACTTGGACTAGTCAAACGCGAAATATGCGTTGTAAGATGAGCGAGATATCCTAATAAGGTATAAAAGTCGTTGAAGTAGTTCTACCCTTGCTACTTTATCGACTCTAGTACTCTACACACCTTGATATCTGAATAAGCTATAAAAGTCGTTAAAGTAGTTCCAATCTTGCCACTGTATTGACTCTGGTAATCTACACACCTTGACGCATATGAAAAATACTTCATTGTTGGTCAACTCTTGAATCTAGAAAGCAGTGAATCTCAACAACTTAATTCTGTCACAATTTGTATGATATATTTGATGAATATTATCAGTCATTTTTATTTTTTTCTTCAAAACAACTGATCAGAATTGCTTAAAAAATCGTGATAATGTGTAAAATCCATGTTCACACATTTAGAGAAAATTTCATCCCATTTGAAGAGATTTTATTTTTCAACAATTTCCGCCCAGCCAAATCTTATGGGGTTTTTAGAAACTTTGAGATGATTTTTCTCAAAATCGGTCTGACCGATTCATTCCAAAAACTTTACAAAAAAAGTTTCATGTTGATCAGTCAACCCTTGCGACCTGTGGAGTGCTTACAAAAAACAAAAAAAAAACACACAGACATAGCCCTATAAGAGTGGGATGGAGACTTCGCTACGCTCATCAAAAAGAATCGAGAAATCCGCGTAAGAGCGTGACTCTTGTGTGCGGACAGACATTTTTGAATGAGTATCATGATTTTTCAAGATGACAGGATAAAAATTGTATACTTTTCTCAAAGTAATGATTTTACAAAAATTAAGATAGTTTTAAATGCTAAATTCAGATTTATAAGAGAAGACTAAAAAAAAATGAAGAATGAAAAATACGTAGATGATCATATAATATCTTCTATAACACACATACTACATTATACATTATACACTACACAAACAAAATGTTCTACATCGTTTCATATAATATACATAAATGATTGATACATGTATTCAATATATTTCACAATTTATACCGAAATTAAGGTAATTAATAATATATTCGCTTTGTACAGAAATCACGACCTTGGTCTAGAAGCCACACCTTCTTTTTATATTTGAATGAATCTGTATTTGATAAGGACTTTAATTTTTCAGGTAGCTTATTGTAGATTCTAGGCCCAATGAAATCTGAATGCTGCTGGCGTATCTGCTTTTTTCTACATATTGTTTGCAAGTTATAGGAGTTAGAAATGGTAGATCTAGTGAAATGCTTCTCTTGATTAATTTGTACTACTTTTTGGAATATATATGCGTTCTTCTGTATGAAAGTCAAGATTGTTTTCAGGTATAATTGTCTCACATCCATAGCTTGAGTACTATAAATCCAGGTGATAGATTGATGGTAAATAATAGCACTGCATCAACTAGATTTAATAGTGGCTCTCCCACAATATTGACACTTTTTGCTCGAACCCAGCAATACCAGAATGGTTTTTACATCAGATCTATCAACCTTTACAATCAAATCGAATCAAAATTCCGTCAAGAAGATGATATTTCCAAATTTAAAATGTTATTAAGAGCAGATTTACTACGTGAAAATGAAGTTGGCCCCACATGACTGTGTGCATTCATCTTTTTCAAATTTTATTTCATTTCTTTTTTTTATAATGATATTTATATATTTTTTGTTTTGTTTTTTCTCATTGTATTACTCCATTATGTTATTTCATTCCAATTTTCTATTCCTCAAATGTTATATTCGATTATTCCAGTACGTTAATTTATTTATCTTAGTTTAGGCTGGTGGTATGGCGCATGTTGTTACAGGGCTTGCTCTATTCTTACCACCAGCGACACACAACATTTAAAATGCATATGTATTATAATGTATTGTGTATCAAATAAATAATAATAATAATGATAATAATAGGTAGAAGCTGTAGAATGTTGTTCATTTTTATTAAGTATAACTTTTAAAATAGTCCTCTGCATTCTATTGATGGATTCTATAGCATTTTTGCTTGTACCTCCCCATCCTATAATACCATACTGAATAGTGGATTGCACTAATGCAGAGTACACCATCATGAGCAATTTCCTAGATAAAATATTTCTTAACCTATAAAAAATATAAACAACATGTCTTAATTTATTTAAGGTACAGGTAATTTGTTCTTGCCATTTCAAAAATCTATCAACTGTTATACCGAGATACTTGACTGTCTGGCTTGCTTCTATTTTATAACAATCGCACGCTTGATTTTCCGTTCGACAGTTGTGCAGCTTTAATATGTAATCTGAACCAGGTTGACTTTTTGAGTTGATAGAAAAAGGTAAATATACAGTTTTAGATTTGTTCAGAGTTGAGAAATTATTATTTAACCATGAGTACACTTTTCTCATGAATTCATTGGCCGCATTGAAGACTCTCTCCCAATTTGTATCTTGGAAAAGTATAACCGTATCATCTGCATATATAACAAAATGACAGTTTATTACCAGGTTGCATAGGCTATTGATGTATATAATAAACAAAATCGGTCCTGGAACTGTACCCTGTGGTACTCCACATTTCAAAATTTGTTTCTCACTTTTAAAGTTTCCTATTTTAACAAATTGTTCCCTTTTAGCTAAATAACTCTCAATTAGTTTGTGAGGTATTCCACGAACTCCAATTTGACATAACTTTTTCAATAATAGTGAGTGGTCAACAGTGTCGGATGCTTTAGCTGAATCTATGAAAACGGCCAAAGATTTTCGATTATTTTCTAAAGATTCAATTGGTTCATTGGTTTCTGAGATAATGCACCTTACATATACTAAAAAGTAGTTACGAGTAACATGATGAAATGTAAACCAATGCGTATCTATCTCTGAATATATATATATATATATATATATATATATATATATATATATATATATATATATATATAAATATATATATATATATATATAAATATATATATATATATATATATATATATATATATATATATATATATATATATATATATATATATATATATATATATATATATGAATATATTTATAATCTGATACCTGAATTCCAAATACTTTATTGAAAACTTGATATTTTTTTCAAATGTCTCCTGCACTCTTTTGATACACATTCAATTCATAGGAAAATTTGAAAAAAATCATTTCCACGCCCCTTTAACGACACATTGTGATGTAAGATCAGAGATACATCTAGGCCCACATGGAGTGTAATCGAAAACTCTACACACCTTTACTCTCTTTCCAGTGAATATCGAATCCAGAAAGCCGTGAATCTCAGCAATGTGACATGATGTAGTGATACCAACCTATGTCATCATAATATACCATGATATGTATTCTTTATATATAAAGAAGGTGCTCCAACTCCCATACTGATAACATGGACGGCATTTTTGGTTTCCTGCGGTCAGTTCAGAGCCAAAGGTCCCGATTGCTTGTCGCGATTCAGCGGATTTTCTTGTGAACTAGGTGTAGGTGAGAGTGACTACGGTACCGGTGGCATTGTTGAACTTACATAATCTTTAATTTTCGTAGAAAAATGAATGCACCTACTAACATAATAATTCTACTGAGCCTTGTTGAGTCCTGTTGTTTTATATAGTTCGATATAATAGCGATGGTTGCGCTACAGGCAATCGGTACCCTGGACTCGGGAACTGACCCTGGAAATATTTCACTTTCAAGACCCGAGGTGGGTCAACTCCCTTATATTATGATAAAATAGATTGGTATCACTACATTGTGGTTCTACTACTATTTCTATGTATGTATTTGTTGAATGAAAACCTTTATCAGATTATTTTCTCCGAAACGGCTGGTTCGAATTGCATATACAAATGTGTATGTGTATTATCTATGACTATCAATAACGTAACGGGATAAGCAACATGGCGGTTTCCTTTCACACCATGCGTACATCAAAGGGATGCCGCCTCACAAATGTTATGATGATTTGCTGGTATTGTTGTATGTTGATCTATACAAGTAATAGATGTAATGCAATCTGTGAATCCAGCTCTTTCCAACTGCATTAAACAATATTGGGATACATTTCATTCGAATTAGCCAATCTAAATTTGAAATACGTCTGTAAAAGCATTTAGTCCCCTAGTCAAGAGCCCTACTGCTATATTCACCATTTGATAACTGGATAATTACTCATCATCTACGAGAAAGATTTAAATCAATGCAATTGTACAACTATGTACTATATATTGAAATACGAGCCTAATACGTACAATTTGATTTGAAATTGCGAATCTCACAAATGTACACGAAAGCGCGCTGATTCCATCATGGTGAAAACGACCTAATGTTAAAAGGATAGGACTTACGCCGTGTTGCTTATCCCGTTACGTTATTGGTAGTCATAGGTATTATCAATGTGTCCACATATACAGAGAATTTTATTTTTCGGTGGAAGATTTTATTTAACAATTTCTGCGAGCAGCCAAAACTCATGAAGTTCTCATAGTTTTGATATTTCTAGGAAATGGTTCTATCGGTATGCCCCCAAAACTATACAGTTCTGAGTTACATGAGTTTGCGTGCATATGAAAAGTTCCATGTTGATCAGTCAAGTCGTACGACCTGTGCAGTGGGTACAGAATAAAATTGAGAAACACACAGAAAAAGCTCCATAAGAGTGGGATGGAGGTATTCGCTATCGCTCGTTCATCAACTGACATCTATTGGTGTCGGATGAATGATCAATGGGATGATGAAATGAAAAGAGTCGTAGGTTTAATGGGAAGGAAACGTCACTCTGTGAGCAGTACTATAAATCGCAAATGTATCATTGTTGGAAGTTTTGTGACGATATTTGGCCAGCCCTACTCTCAATTTGTATCTTGTTCTAGACACTACGAATCAAATAGATTCAGGCGGACCTACTGATAAGCCACGCCTTTAATTAGTGGTGAATTCACCACTTCTATCATATTGTCCCCTAAACATCACAAGACCTACATCCTATCAAGTGAAATGATTATTATAATAATGAATATTTGAGATCTCCAATCCTGATCTCCAGTTTGCATGGATCCGAGTGGCTGATTGACAA
>OZ023334.1:34369197-34404197 GCA_964007535.1 Brachyptera risi | reverse complement strand
AATAACCTTTCATCTCGTATATCATTTACTGATGCCAATAGATCGTATAGTCATCAGTACAGTGCGTCGTTAAACTGACCCCGGAAATATTCCACTCTCAAGACCCGAGTTGGTTAACCTTCTTGATATTATGATAAAATAGGTTGGTATCAATACATCATGTACAGGCTATAGTTGGCCAAGACATTTGTATAGCATGATCACAATTGACGACTCGTAGTCTCACAAAAAATACCATCCAATCAACAGGGCCGTTAGAACTGAGCTGAAATTAAGATACCCAATCAGGGTGTCTCTGAATGACCACAAATGATATAGATCTAACTGGCCGACTAGTAAAACCACGCCCATTTCGAGTCGTCAATTGTACGATAATCAGATCTTTCCCGAGTCATGTTTATACTTTTCTGTGCTGGTGGAAACATTTTTAGTTCTGAATCACTTTTATTCCACTTGAAATCTGTTTTCAAACCAAGATTGGTTCAGGTATCCAATACACTGAAATGTGAGAGTTCAAAAGATCCTAGTTTGAGGCGATTGTTTGATATCACTCATCCATTTCTATCCAACTTATTCGTACTCGTAATCTATGGTCATCACTGGAATCACTGCTCGAACGTTGTACAGATCAACTGTCATCAGTTGTCTCAATCGCCAACTGGCTTGGCCAACTATCCTGAAATTGTTCTTGTGAACGTGACACAGAAGATTGACGTGGATCACCAATCCGGGCAGCTAAAGCGACACCCCGATTGGACAACAGTTTATGCAGCTCACTTGATTGGTGTTATGATGTGACGTCAAAGAAAAGGCGGGAAAACGACACATGTCAACTCGTCACATGTTGACTGGAGTTGGGTTGACATATTGAGAGAGTTCAGATAAACGTCAGGGCCCGAATTCACAAAAGGTAATAACTTTGACCCGGCTCAAAGTTACGACAATTTATGTTTCTTTATTATTATTTTTTTTAATAACATCGAAGCTTGATACAAAATCATCGTTCCTCAATTAAGGCTATGTATGAAAGATAGGATCGTTCGGACGGGGCACCACAGGGATGATCTCAATTTCTAGACATAAAACCATATTTTGTATCCATGCATCATGTTCAATTTTTCAATTTTTATTTTCAATTCAATATATTATTATTATCAATCTATTATTATTATTTTTGAGACAGTATCAAAGTTGATCTATAATATCTTTGTAGCAATTTTGATCGGGATGAGATTTGATCCCGACCAAAGCTATGACCTTTTGTGAATCCGGCCGGGCCCAGCTCCAACGGCCGACTGGCGGCTACTGTGCAATGGGAATACATGCAGTGCTTCACGCATTTCGTCTGCCAGTTACTTCGATCTTCGATCTTTGATTTGATTCGATATTCTACTGACATATCTTCTACATCGATATATCCACATATCTCACATGTCTTACATATCAAAGCTCGATTATATTTCCACCATTACTCCTGATTGGCTCCTGATTTATTCATAAGGACGCCTGAAGAGAGAACACTGGACAAGGATACCACCAAGAGTGAACGTGGGCTTGGTGTGTTTACTTAAAAGGAGGATGTGCCTATTCACGGAAACGATTAAAACCTGACTCAAAAACCCTAGCCACAGGTCCTCTGGCTTTAACCAATTCCCCGAAATAGTAGATTCTACGGAATTATTACACGCTAAGCCCACCTTCACTCTTGGTAGAATCTCTATTCCAGGATTCGCTTTTCAGCGCCCTCCCCCCCCCCCCCCCTCCACACCGGGTTTCAGATTTTATTTCCGAGGTGATTTTTAAATATTCTGTTTCCACTCATTTAAGGTACTGGTATGGGTTTTGAAAAAATTTACAGAGTTTTGAAGTGTTTCACTTTTTTCTTCCTGTTCCAGTTTCAATAGGCCTACACATGACATAGAATACAATTTTTTTTTCATTGTTGAAATTGAAATTAATTTTTAATTGTTATAACAATGGGATGTTCTTAGCAGAGATTCCTTCAGCTCTGTTTGTTGTAGGTAATTCACTTCGATCATTATAGGGTCAAACCCGTGTTCAGACGATTAGTTTCCATTTCTATGACGACTACAAGGAGTATTTGATTTGAAATTTTGATCGATGGGCTTCAATTTTGTCATTTTTTTATTGGCTCCAGGATAATTTAAAAAAAAATCTCATTCAAGTATCAGAGGAATCAAAATTGTGGCCCTGTCAGAACATGCTTCAGAAACAAATTCTGGAACCACTGATCTGCGAATACAGTTTTAATACAAGTTGAACTTTGCCTGCAATTTACTCAAAACTAAAATTTACACACACAACCATAATTTTCAACAATGGGGCAATATATTAGATTTATAGGTGGAAGACTATTCTGTTTTCCACTCTGAAGCTTAAATAAGCTTCAGAGTGGAAAACAAAAAAGTCTTCCACCTATAAATCTACTATATTTTCCCATTATTGAAAATTATGGTTGTGTGTAAATCTTAGTTTTGAGTAAATTGCAGGCAAAGTTCAACTGGTATTATAACTGTATTCACAGATCAGTTGGTTGCATCTGGAATTCAGAACATTTTCTCTAATCATAGATGTGGGAGGGTTACGAAATATTGTCAAAATAAGATGATTACTGGGGAGTAATGCTTATCTTCGCTTGGCAGTGAGTGACGGGAACGTTCACTTATAGGAAACCTCATAGGATCTTATAACAAGAATGATTAAGTTATCATGTCAACCGAAATAACAAGTGTGAGTTTATTAAATTCAAGGTGCCTGGTACCGGTACTCAGATACATGAGACTCCGTTGAGTGCCGTCAGTGGTGTCTGTGCCCTAATCTAGTATGAATAAAAGTGCAGATACTCATCACCACTCCAACCACGACTGACGTCTTCGCAGAGAGAAAGGCTTTGACGATGGTACTTCTGTCTTGGTATCTTCACACTTCGTAGCACACACACACACACCACATCCCGGGGGAACGATCCTCTCCTGCACTGGCCGCCAACGCACCTCTTCTTGACCTGTCCAGTCATCTCCTTGATGTCCCCAGTTACGTATCTCTTCTTGATGTCACCCCGAGTCCCACTTCTCCCATAGGTTTTATTCCCATGTCCGAAGTGCTGACTCCTCATGTCTCCAACATCGTCAATGCAACCAGGCCGTTACATCACATAAGCATAGCCAGTGACACAAGGAAGTGGACTAGGAATGTGTCAACTGTCACCTTATTATTAGGACATAGGAACACAAAGAATAGCATAAAAAAGTATGCCAAGGACGTATTGCGGAATAGGATGGTATGGATAGGAAACCCGACTCCGTCGTGACAGTCCTCCCTCTCAACTGAATTTCGTCCCGAAATTCCGAGGCCAACCACTCCATTGATTTGATGTTCGGAAGAGAATCTTCTTCACGATGCGTAGAGTGTGCATGTGTGACGTGTACAACAATCGTCCCAAAGAACCTCCTCGTCGAGTCTTCATCCTCTTGAAGCTAGCCAATCTCTCCACGAACACCCCAGTTCATGTGCGAGCATGGTGAGCCCCTAACTCTCTAACCTACAAATATAACAAAGAAACAGACACAAACAATTTCTCCTAATTCCAAGCACCAACTGACTGAATTAACAATAAAATAAAACTCAAAGTAAAGCGTGTAACATACACTCAAATGATAACATCCACTTAAATTCCATCACTTGAAGAGTGCACACACTTCATTTGATTGTCCAACAGGATAAAATAATTCACTGTTCATGTGCTTCATTTGCAAGCACACGGAATGTTCATATGCGTCCCACTCTTTAAGCAAAAAAAAAAAAAAAAAATCAAACTCATATTCAACTAATAACAAAGAAAACAATATGTACCTAATCCGGCACCACCACCGATAACCTATGAGAGTCTACATTACATGGCTATCCTCACTTTGAGATGTACTTGCACCGACACGATTCATCAAAATCACTGAACCACCTACACCGATTTTTGCAATACGTAACTCCTGGCTACGAGAACTGATTCCGGAACTACACATCGCGAGAATTCAAAGGATTATTCCATCCGAAACTTCAAAGATCAAGTTGAACCCGTTCACGGTGTTGGTGCTTCCGCAATGATGATGTACCGCGTCCCGGAGTTTTGGTCCACTTTAATCACGAGAATCAGCCACAGCAGCCACATCTCCATGAGAAACAGCCACCCTCCGATGCATACGCCACTTCATATCTGTAAAATATCACAAAGCTTTGAAATTGATCAACAAACTCACACCCTATACAATGTAACAAATTTATCTATCTCCCGCGCTAACGGTAGCATCTACACAAATCCATCTTAGTGGTAAAATAAAACAAAACAAAAAGTAAAATCACAAAATAACTGTGAAATAACATGAAAGACACATTGAAGATGTGCAACCCTACTTCCAATGCCCAAATCATAGATGCTATCGCTATGTAATTCTCTCTAGACATAATGTACTCTCACATTTACGATTAACACGAGCAAAGTTATACATTGAACCACAATTAACGGACTCAGCCGCACCACATATCCTATACTGTTTTTCTCACACTTTACTGCACTAACTTAAAAACCAACAACGTGAACGAGAATGAATGCATTATCCTTTCCAAGTGCAGTATTGCTGGTGAAGAAACAAACAATAACTTCCCTAATCATCAAATCTGTTCTCTATTATACATTAACTACTTCTAGAAAACGCCATACACTGCAAACAACTGAACTCAATACAAATTAGCGAGATAAAAAAAAACATGCACCGGAATACATAGCAAATTGATCCTCATTCACTTTGATCACTGGCCCCCTGACATAAACAGGTGTAAGCCTATACCTACTAACAATCAACAAATTTATTTCATAACTATTATCATGGCAAACCTTTATCATATACTTGATGTCAACGGTACGAAATGTACACCCTATATTTACAATGGAACCAAAAATATCGGTTCCCTAACTTTATATAAAGTATACAGAATCTACATTAAATAATATGCCTCTTATGATATCCAGATCGTACCATATACAAACAATTAAGATTTTCGTATTATAACGCTACCTTGACTATCCTTCGTTTGATAGCTGAAATTACTGAGATACAACAACAAAACTTAGCTCATAATCCTGGTCTATGGCACTATCCACCATACATATCGTTGGTCTTCTCATCCATCTCCAATTCCATGTGAAACACGATCCAGAAGAATCAGCCAAACTTGATTTAAGATGACTCGTCGTCGGTTAACCGCACCGCCGACTCCGCCTCCGCCCTCGGTGTATCCAAATGAGCTTGAGTAGCACCCATGTGCACCGTCACCGGCCGTTGTTGCAATAGATCCAAAATACTGAGTGACCGAAGCTCCTCCAATTGCTGCGCCGAATACGTAAACTCTTGCGCCGGAACACCCAACCTTGCCTGCCGACCTGGACCTCGGACATCAACTCCTATCGATGACTCGCCAACTCGTCATCAATAAATACCTCTCGCACAAATAACAAGAACTATAACACAATAAATAACAACAACATAAAGATCAAATTCCTCGCAAAAGCAAAAATTTTCCAAATTTCGATAACTCCTAAACTTTATGAAAAAAAAAAAAAGAAAAAAAAAAAATATATATATATAATATATAAAACCAAATCTACATTAGACCATCATGACAAATACAGACCTCCTAACTTGATAAAAATGGACCTGGCACACACACAGAAGAACATACTACACAATAATAACGACGCACCCACGCCGTAGCTAGTTTAAAGACAAAATCACGATCATAGCGACATATTTCAGCCGTAGCTAGTTTAACGACAAAATCACGGTCAAAACGACATATTTCAGCCGTAGCTAGTTTAACGACAAAATCACGGTCAAAACGACATATTTCAGCCGTAGCGAGTTTAACGACAACATCACGGTCGAAACGACATATTTCAGCCGTAGCTAGTTTAACGACAACATCACGGTCAAAACGACATATTTCAGCCGTAGCTAGTTTAACGACAAAATCACGGTCAAAACGACATATTTCAGCCGTAGCTAGTTTAACGACAAAATCACGGTCGAAACGACATATTTCAGCCGTAGCTAGTTTAACGACAAAATCACGGTCAAATCCTAAAATTCACGGCGCTTTGGGTCGGACATCCCACCTAAACGCATACCCTTAGATCACAATCACTCATTATATTCGCGAAATAACAATGATCGGAATAGTGATTAACGGACAGACAACCGCCCATAGTCCTCGGCTATCAGAAGATTCGGTGAACACCCACTCATATTAATGCTTTAAGATATGTCCCTACAAATCTTTTGTCAACCTCGCAAATTTCGCATACAATTCGCACCTGAAAATTAGAGCTCTCAAAAATAAATTCCGTTTGAGAAAAGATTATGCCAGGAAAAATACCCTTTAATATGTGTGAAAATAACAGAATCAACCCACCAATTCACCAAACAAAAAACGACGTCGTTTATTTTTAAATGGCTTGACCAACTAACCACCTCCGTGTAACTGCAATCTAAAGTAATTGTTCGTACAATGTCTGTAATATCGTCTTCATAATAATCATACGCTCAGTCCCCGAGCATACTCGAGACATCCGTGTCTTCTTTCAATAGTGTGAAAAAAAATAAATATATACATACCCAAATGAATTGTCAGAAGGTCCATCTGATAACCAAAAAAAAAATGTTATATCTGTGAACTATCACCTGCTGTTTGCAATTCAATGTTTTAAAATAAATGAATGCTCAAAAATCAACACACAATCAGCGAAATCACTGATCACTTTAACAGAAGATAACAATTTACCCTCTCTACATTTGACTATACATCATACTATGATTGTTCAATTTCTCCTAACTCTTGCGTGGAATTCAAAACTCATGTGCAAACTAGATTATAACCCTAAATAATCTCTTCCCCCAATAATAAAATCTAACCTATTCCCCAAAACTAGAATAAACATAAAATAAAATACGAAATAAAGCTTAACCCCGGATGTATCGCGACGATTTTCAAAAGCGATTTGATAATCATTTGTCATCAATCATGTATCATGTACAAACAAAAAATTCCATACAGTAAGCAATATTGCCAAATTACAAATACTACGGAAACAAATAAGAATGTGCTAGTTCACTACTCCGTACTTTAAACCTGTCACCATATACCACTGTTGCACTACACAACTGCAACCGTAAGAAAATATGTGCATCGCTCGGCACTTAACCACAATAACACTGATTCCTACTTAAACGCTTACGAAAACTAACAATGTCTCAACACCATTACGAAATCTATAGTTCGCAAAAATAAACTATGCCAATAAAACAAAACAACAAACCAACAACAAATGAAAAAAAACAAAATAATAATAATGAAGCAAACATCATGTCACCATACAGTGATAACCAATCTTCTCCCCTCACTCTATACCCTGATTACACTCCAACAATTACTTTCACAAATTTCTACAAAAATATAGAAAAACAAAAATAATACCAAATTTACCAAGTACAACACTGACCATTTCTTCATTACCCTACGCCACAAACCAGACATCAATATAATTTAAAAAAACTAAACCAACACTCCATCCTGCCAAAGAGAGCAGAACAACCAAAAATCAAACCACTTTATGAAAACAAAACAATACCTCCACTTTAAATGAAAACGTTTCTCAAAAGAAAAACAATCATCGCCTGTGTTAATATCGCGGCCCTATGAATCATCACAACCGCATGATACACACTATCCATATCCTACCTCAACACACTGCTGCGTAAGACAAGATGATAAGATTTCTCACTACTCGGAACTTCCTATCTAACCCGAGATTCCAATCGTCATTATTAATTCATTATGTTGTCTCATCTCCTGTCATTTGCTATGTGAACAGAAACCAACAAGCTACTAGTGCAACACTACTACTTTGCCATCACCTGGCCTCGAATAGGACAAGAATCTTCCCTATGAAACGGCTTCATGCGCTTCACGTTTATGACGTCATCAACCATCTTCACTCCCTCACCCTTCTTAATAGTGATTAAATAATTGAGATCCGATAACTTTTTTACCACCTTGTATGGTCCATGCCATCTTAACATCAACTTATCCGATCTACCCACCTTTCTAAGAGGTGAATAAATTAAAACTAATTGTCCCACCTGATATTCAACGTGTCGATGCAAGCTATCATATCTGAGCTTTTGACGAATTTGTGCTTTCGTAATCCTCTCAGTGGCGAGCGAACGTGCTAAATCCAGATCTTTAAGAACCTTTGCCGTATCCAAATTCAAATCAAGACCCTGCCTTAACGCCACATCCAAAGGTAATTTAGCCACTCTAGCATGCATCAAGAAGAAAGGACTACATTGACTCGTAGCCTGTTTCGACGTGTTATAAGCAAATGTCACAAATTCCAAATGTTTGGACCAATCCTTCTGTGATTCCGCACAATACATCGATAGAGACTGTATTATAGTGTGATTGAACCGTTCAGTGAGACCATCCGCCTGAGGGTTGTACGCCACTGTGAACTTGTTCTTTACCCCTAGACCTTCCATCAAGTCCATAAGCAACTGTGACCTAAAACACGAACCCCTATCACTGATCAACATAGATGGCACACCATGCTTACATATTACATCTTTGATAATAAAATCTGCTACTTCCGAAGCCGTACCTGTTAACAGACTACCCGTTACTGCATATCGAGTCGCATATTCTGTACAACACACTATCCATTTCTTGTTCTCAACAGAAGTAACTAGCGGACCTACAAGATCTATGCCCCACGTGTGACCTATCTCACCCACCGGTATAGGCTGTAACATACCTGCCGGTTTTAATTTCGGTGATTTTCTATTTTGACATACCTCACACGACTTGGTGTACCGCTCCGTGTCCTTGGCCATTCCATCCCAAAAATATCGTTCTTTCAATTTACCATAGGTTTTGGCGAAACCAAAATGACCCCCTCCGAGCTTATCATCATGAAGTGACCAAAGAATCTCATATTTCAAACTCTGAGGAATAACCAATAGTTTAGAACCCCCTGTCGCCGTAAAATTCTTTCTATAGAGGATATTATTCTCCATGATATAACTTCGCGTCTGACGACGTACAGATGCAGTGGCGTTGTTCGAGTCCTCCATGGCTTCCCTTAACTCCGACAAAATAGGATCCTGCTTTTGTGAATCAGCTATATCTCGTAGCTGTAAGGCCATTATTTTATCATCATTCGCCTCGTCATCAGTTAATAAATCCGTATGTTCATTCTCCAAAGGATAACGACTAAGACAATCTGGTGCCTCATGTAATCTTCCCGATTTGTGACAGATTTTAAAATCATAATCCTGCAACACTATACACCATCGTGCAAGACGACCTGACGTCTCCTTTGAACTTCTGAGAAAACACAACGAATGATGATCCACCACCACTTTGAAGGACTGACCATAGAGATACTTTCTAAAAACTTTGAGCGCATATATAATCGCCAAACATTCTTGATGCGTCGTGCTGTACCTCGTTTCCGCCTCAGTCATCTTTTTCGACGCATACGCCACTGGATGCAGAACTCCATCAAACTCTTGCTGCAAAATGCACCCCATAACGTATTGACTCGCATCACTGTGGACCTCAATCGGATTGCCCGACTTGAAATGACGCAAAATCGGTGCAGAGATAAGATTCTCTTTGAGCGTTTGAAACTCCAGCTCATGCTCCTCTGACCAATTGAAACGCGAATTCTTCTTCGTCAACATGGTGAGATGTCTACTCTTCTGAGCGAAGTTCTCCACAAATTTCCGATAGTAAAAACACAGCCCCGGAAAACTACGAACCGCTTTCTCATCCTTAGGCTGTGGAAACTCCTTAACCGCCTTGATTTTATCCTCACATGTGCCTAAACCCTCCGGTGTTAACTTATATCCCAACATCGAAATCTCTCGATATAAAAACGCACATTTCTTCGGATTTAAACTAAGTTGAGCCTCTTCAAACCGAATAAGGACGTTTCGTAACCTCTGCAAATGGGTATCAAAATCAGGTGCCATTATGAGTACATCATCCAAGTACACCAAACATTCACTCCAATTTAAACCCACGAGAACGTCAGACATAATCTCCATAAATACTCCACTGCTGGGTTGCACCCCAAAAGGTAGATAGTTCCATTGAAACAAACCGAAAGTAGTTATGAATGCAGTTATCTCTTTGCTTCTTTCAGTTAATGGTATCTGCCAGTAACCCGAAAACAAATCAAGGGATGAAAAATACTGACTTCCCTCCAACGTACTCAAAATATCGTCAATGATGGGCAGAGGATAACGATTAGGTTTAATGACCTTGTTACACGCTCTATAATCACAGCAAAATCTGTACTGCCCGTCTTTCTTCTTCACCAAAACAACTGGTGTCGCATACGAGGATCTGGACGGCGTAATCACCCCATTCTTGAGCATGGTATCCACTTGTTCCCGAATAATCTGAGCCTCCCTTACTGCTGTCTTGTAAGGTGGCCGTCGTACCGGCTTCGTGTCCAATAACTCCAAATCGCACGCCACTGTCTTCGATTTTCCCAAATCAGCCGTGGACGTAGCAAAAATAGACGCAAATTCTTTTAATAGAGAAATCACCTCATCCTTACAGGACTCATTTAGCTCAGGATTGATGTCAACATTGATTACCTCACCAGAATCTTTGATTATTTTTGAACGCCCGTTTTGCTCCCCTCTCGACGTTTGACCAAAAAAAACCTTCTCAACCTCATGAACCTTGCCCAATTTGTGACCTTTACTAATAGTTCTTGGAATATTAGAAACATTAGCAATCCGAATTTCCTGCATGTCATCATTATCAAAAAGCACACACGGTGTTAAAAGCTTCTTGTTAGCTAACAGCTTTCTGCTGGGTACGAATAAAACGCGTGACTCAAGGTTGCTGACGGAGACAGAAATCTTACAAATATCCAACGTATTACCTTTAATTGTTATCTCCTCTGCTGCGTGAATTGCTCTTGATTGTTTTTCATCATCATAAAGTATGTGCGCTATTTTCACCGCATCATCCACTTCCTTATTCACATGCTGAAATCTTCCAAATGTGTACGGAACAGTCACAATCTCACCGTCTTGTCGAATATGAGCTTCCATTCCAGTTAAATCAAAAGTTCCGTTCTTAGCTCTCCAAAAATCTAAACCCAATAAAGCTGAAGATGACAGACCGTGCACCGCTACCATTGGTACATCAAACATAACTTTTCCAATTTCCATCTTGACCAAAACCTCCCCTGCTATGCGCATGCAGGTACCATTTGCTGCAGTCAAAAATATTGAATCTAATTTTTTATGTCTCAGATGCCGCACTAAGTCTTCATTAATACACGAAACTGATGCTCCCAGATCTATGAGTGTATCCACCGCTTGACCTTCAATAATTGCCTTCGTGTGTATAAGTTGAGCCGGCCGTATTACATCTACACTGACCTCCTGGAGAGGCGCTGCTGAAGGCTCGACTGTCTCATAAGACTGCGAAATATCACGTGACTCAACATCTTCCTCAACCATACTTTTTCCCTCCACATGAGTGTGGATTGCAGGGTTTATATACAAGTGAGTCTTCAACGAATCTTCACCTTGATGAGTTTTCAACGAATCGTCACCCTGATCTACGATCGCTGATTGCCGTTTTCCGCCACCTT
The DNA here is from genome assembly GCA_964007535.1 of Brachyptera risi. Lineage (NCBI taxonomy): Eukaryota > Metazoa > Arthropoda > Insecta > Plecoptera > Taeniopterygidae > Brachyptera > Brachyptera risi. Next base: position 34,392,448 of record OZ023334.1, on the reverse strand, counting down.
CTTATCCACCTCAGCGATGATGGTCCTAGCTTGAATCGCTCTCTCACATTGACGCAACCAATGTCCGTCTTGTTCACAAAACCCGCAATAAGGTCTTCGATAATTATTGTTCCCATTGTATCTTCCTCTTCGATCATTATTACCATTGTTATTTCCATTGTTATCATAATTTCTATAATCATTGTTGTTGCCATTGTTATTACCATTGTTATAATAACGTCGTCGCTCATTATAATTATTATTATTTTGAAAGCCATTTCCACCATTATTATTTCCCTGACCACCATTGTTATCATAGCCATTGTTATTCCGATAACCATTGCCGTTATTCCATTGAGCAGAACCTCGCCGCTGTTGAACACCGTTATTCGCCTGATTTAAAGGAACCAAGTGCGCAGACTGCGGCACCTGTATCTGATTAACAGGACAATCCTTCTGTAGCACCCATACTCGTCCATATTCATCCTGATAATTCTGCGAAGGTCTGATCACTGGTTGTGCGTGCGGCGGCTGCACCTGTATCTTCGCCACTACTCCCGTGAAAGCTTTCAGACTGTTGTCCATAGCATCCATCCTGTTGGATAACAAACGAAACAGCTTGCTGTCCTCTGTCCTTGAACCATCCTGCGCAGCATCCTCGTTAGCCAGCTTCTCCTTATTGCTACGCTGCTGTGAATAAAACTTGCTCCTTTTGGATCGCGCCAAGTTCTCACGAAGTTGAGCCATAGTGTTGTTTTCATGGACGACCACTTTATCCAAGATGTCCGTACGAAGACCCGAAATGATGTGACGTATTTTCTCTTTTTCTGCCATTGCCGCATCAATCTTGCTGCAGAGCTGCAACACTTCATACACATAATCCTCTACATCTTCATCCGATCGCTGCAATCTCTTCTCCAGTAATATCTTCCATTCTCCTCCCTCATACGATCCCTGAAGCGAACGAAGCAATCCATCCTTGGCCATCCGATAAGTCAAGGGTCTTGGATGCTCCTCCCCCTCCATGGCTGTCATATGATCCTCCTCAATGGTCTTCAGTCGCCGTAACGGATTGTGAGACAAGTAACATTTGAGCTGAGACAACTTCTCCTCCTCACTCCATTTATTCACAGTAGCCCGATTTTCAAAAACTTCCAACCAATCCGCGATCGACATCTTGCTCGGATCGAATGCCTCCGGCCTTATAAATAACGTCGCCATGTTATTACGAGCTTCCTGAATGGTACGTTCAATTACAGTTGACGGTATGTGAACCGGTGAACCTATACTATGAGCCCTACGCCTATACCGACGCTTAAGTAAACCTACCCACTCTGGTTCTAGCTTACGCAAGCGACGACTTGTTCTTAAACTCTCTGAACTTTTTGAAACTTTAATTTCCTCGTCCGAATCCGAACTATCGTTGTTTTTAGAAGTTGCTATATGGCGCGATGGTAATTTGAACACACTGGTCTCGTCGTCAGAAGCTTGCTCCAAATAACGCCTATGTTTGTTTAAAATATCTAACTCGAACAATTCGTTAGGAGTTAAATTATTGTAAAAGTCCTCCGTGTCAGTGGACTCACCCGCCGTTGCGTCTTCAACTTTGTCTTTCTCCTCACCGTGTTTATCAACAACAGACTGTGGAGCCGTTGCACGAACCGCGTCAGCTATTGTTGGCGTAACCCGGTCAACAACTAGTATGGGCCCCTACAATGGACTACGTATATACGGACTATGTGTGTAAACCCTTCCTACTGGGATTGGTTTGGGTGGCATTTAAATAGTGAACAATTAAACATTATACCGAGAATAAAATAAAAAATAAAAATAAATAAATAAAATGAATAAAAGTAAAAAATAAATGAACGAACAAAATCGAATTTACGTAACAACAGGAAGAAACCAAACAAAAATACATTAATTTTATAATAAAAAAAAAATGAATGACCGACTTGACCCTATGAGAAGTCCTATAAATGTTTTTTCGAGACGGAACCCGAAAAATGCCCCAAACCTGCACCAATGTCAAAATAAGATGATTACTGGTGAGTAATGCTCATCTTCGCTTGGCAGTGAGTGACGGGAGCGTTCACTTATAGGAAACCTCATAGGATCTTATAACATTAATGAATAAGTTATCATGTCAACCGAAATAACAAGTGTGAGTTTATTAAATTCAAGGTGCCTGGTACCGGTACTCAGATACATGACACTCCGTTGAGTGCCGTCAGTGGTGTCTGTGCCCTAATCTAGTATGAATAAAAGTGCAGATACTCATCACCACTCCAACCACGACTGACGTCTTCGCAGAGAGAAAGGCTTTGGCGATGGTACTTCTGTCTTGATATCTTCACACTTCGTAGCACACACACACACACCACATCCCGGGGGAACGATCCTCTCCTGCACTGGCCGCCAACGCACCTCTTCTTGACCTGTCCAGTCATCTCCTTGATGTCCCCAGTTACGTATCTCTTCTTGATGTCACCCCGAGTCCCACTTCTCCCATAGGTTTTATTCCCATGTCCGAAGTGCTGACTCCTCATGTCTCCAACATCGTCAATGCAACCAGGCCGTTACATCACATAAGCATAGCCAGTGACACAAGGAAGTGGACTAGGAATGTGTCAACTGTCACCTTATTATTAGGACATAGAAACACAAAGAATAGCATAAAAAAGTATGCCAAGGACGTATTGCGGAATAGGATGGTATGGATAGGAAACCCGACTCCGTCGTGACAATATGTATTTGTAAAATAACTGAGCATCCCACAATGAAGTGGTTTGTTTTTTATGAAAAAAAATGAATCACTTAATAAAGTGACATCAACATCATCTTGGGAAAGAATCTCACCTTCCAAACTCAGACTACAGTTACATAGTACCTTGACTTCGATCTTCGCAACATTATTGCACAGACGAACAAGCCGATAATAAGCACATAATTCGCTTGAGATCATCATTAGCTAGGCACGTTAGATTAAAATAGGACCATTATTCGGGGTTTAGTGCTGGAAGCATAGATTTTTCACCACACATCTGAATTGTGATTTAAAGAAAAATGGCTCGGGGAGGCCTTCGAAAATTTGTCCTGTTCAAGAGTGGGAGAGGGTTGAAATTTGAGGGTGAAGAAAATTGATTAATTTCTTGAGGGGAGACTACGCAATTTGAAATGGTAAAATTTACATGATGGGCCAATAAATAGTATGAATAGATATTTCGATTCAAAAAAACGGTCATTTGACCTCGGGGTTGACCACTCTGTTGACCTTCGACCTGTTATCCACCTACAACTTATTTTCACTGGAATTCCGTATTGCGACCATTCATTTTATAGGTGATTGTCCAAGGATTATGAATATGGAATAATATTTGAATTTTCCTCGACCATTATTGAATGAGGTGCAAACTTTGGTGTGCCAAATTTGTCAAAATTTGAGAAAATGGAACAAGGCATGGAATTTAATTTTCCGGACCAATTTCGCTCACTGGTAGCTGATTCTGAATTCGTATCAATTGGATGATGAGAAAAAAAGTCAATATTCTGAAAAGGTTATTTATATATATATATATATATATATATATATATATATATATATATATATATGGACAAATATATATATATATATATATCTATAAATATATACATATATATATATATATATATATATATATATATATATATATATATATATATAAATATATCATATATATATATATATATATATATATATATATATATATATATATATATATATATATATATATATATATATATATATGATCCACGTGGCCGTGGTCAAACATGAGCTGACCTGACGGTTGCTCGCGTATTTGAATTGATTATTGGCGGAAGTATCAAGTAATTACCTCCAAGTGTGAGTTTATTAGGATCCAAATCAATTTCCATGAAGATTGAGCCAAAAATCATCGTCGAGTCTTCATCGAGTGAGTTTTGAATTGGATTTCAATTTATAACCATTTTCATGAACATTTTTATTTTTGGTTACATGGGAATCTGACACAAGAAGTCACTGCCAATTGGATTCATCTTTTTTTTTCTTTTGGTTCCGTGCGAGCCTTCTTGATAATCCTTTGCAAGGTCTCAGCAATGATTAATAAACCGATATAATGAAATGCCCACATTGCAGCAACGAGATTACAGCAGATCTTGCTTACCATATTCAACTGTTTCATTTGGATGTTTATTCCAATTTGTCACAAAGTCCGGGAGGCTCATCTACTATAGCTGCTGCGTGCCTCGTTGATGGAAGCCATGATACAAGGTCGGAAGTCACTGAACATTCGGATGAGTGTTCGGATGAACGGAAGGATGAAGGAAGAACAGCAGAATGTCCCCATTGTGGCATTTTTTTCAAGCCCAGGGGATTACCCATTCACATCTCTCGCGCTCATCCTGATTTGACTAGGAGTCGTACGGCAAATAAATATGCAGATAAAAGCATAGTGGAAACACCAGTAGAGCCAAAATTATCAAAAAACTGCCAAAAACAACCATCAGAATCAAATCTTACAAATTATCCCGAATTGAAAGATGATGCCATGTCGATGTGGGAAGAAAAATTGATTACATTCTCAACATCACCTGTTCGTGACCCGCAATTATTCGACCTAATTGTTGAAGAATTGCATACATTCCTCGCAGGGGCCATTAATACGATTCGTGGGCCCAAGCATCCAGCGGTGAAACACTTTGAAGCGAGAAAAAAAGCAAGAGAAAATGTACCAAATCTAACATACAAGAACTCAAATGACCCACAAAGAAAATCGAAGAGGAATAAAGAAAAGGTAAGACAGCAGTATAACTACGATGTTGCACAGTTTCATTACTATAATCAAAGAAAAAAGGTAGTCAGGAAAGTGATGGATTCGAACAGATCAGTATCTTGTAAAATAGATGTGGAAGACATACAAAAATACTTTGAAACAACATATTCTGTACCTAACAATTTAAGCTATCATGAAACCAATATACCTAGAGGTGTAACACTTGCGCAAAGTGAAGAGACTTTCACTACATCTGTAACACTAGCCGAAGTAAATGCTGCAATAAAAGGGATGTCTATGGATACGGCTGCCGGACCGGACAGAGTTATTTTACGAGTAATTAAGGAACTCAAATGCTCCAGTGTTATAAGTAGACTAGCAACCATCATCATGGAAATGAATTATATACCCAAGATCATGCAAAAAGGAAGAACAATCCTCATTCACAAAGGAGGGGATGAAAATGAGTTGAAAAATTGGCGTCCAATAACGATATTTCCAATCATTAGAAGAATAATTGAACGAGTTCTTGACAAAAAGTTACGTTATTACGTCAAGTTTTCAACACATCAAAGAGGATTTGTTTCTACTCCTGGTACGTATATAAATGCATCCATTGTAAACAGCTGTTTGAAAGAAGCAAAAATACAGAAGAAGAATTGCTGCATTGCGTTTCTTGATGTCAGCAAAGCTTTTGACAATGTTGGCCACCACCATATACATGCATGTCTCAAAAACCTAAGAGTACCGGAAAAATTGGAAAATCTGATAATATCCTTACTGGAAGGAAATTCTACTCAAGTTGAAACAAATAGAAAGAAAACAAAACCGATTAAATTCATGCGCGGCGTTCCACAAGGAGCACCACTATCACCAACGCTTTTCAATATTGCAATAGACCATATAATAAAAAATTCAACAGACAAAAGCATTTCCGATTCCTATGGATACAGCTTGGTTCATGATCTTGACAATATTTCAGCCTTGGCATTTGCAGATGATATTGCCGTCATAGCAAAAGATGTTATTGGAGCCTCCAAACTTGGATCCATGGCCGAGTTAGCCCTAAATACTATAGGCCTACAAATGAATGGAGCGAAGAGTAGTGCAATCAATATAATGAATGGTATGCTTTCTGACTCGGTGATCACTCTCGACCAAGGGTCATCTATTCGCTCCATCACACGTGAGGAACGAATTAGATATCTGGAATAGATTTCAAGAACGAAATATCGTTTGATCGGGCAAAAGTGATCGAACACCTACGTGAGGATATACAGAATCTAACAACATCTAATCTTCTGAAACCTGACCAAAAACTGAATATTGTGAATCAATATCTATGGCCTTCACTGATTTACCCCCTACAGTGTGCGCCATTAAGTCAACTATCAAAAGAGTTTCTTGAGGACATAGACCGGGTTGTACGCAGCGGTATCAAAGAGATTATCGGTTTACCTGGCGATACTCCTACAGGAATGCTATATGCGCCAAGAAAATACAAAGGTCTTGGTATAATGCGTGCTGGTTGGGAAGCATACCTGCAACATTATAATATATGCATGAAACTTTTGAAAGTACAGGATGACCACCTTCACCACTATGATTTTGTGAAGGAAATGAAAAACTGTTTAGAGAAGTTAGAAATGTTTCAAGTAAACGAAGAAGGAAACCCAACTGCACGCACCATAAGAAATAAGCTTCGAGATAAGGCATTTGAATCATGGGCCAATCTACCTTCAAAAGGAAAAGGTATTTGCCTTTATAAAGAGTATTCTCGCGGTAATTCATGGGTATTCGATCACTCGGGCTTATCTTCATCTCAATGGACAAATGCAATCAAAATGAACTGCAATGTGGCTGCTGTTAGAGCCATCCCCGGCAGATCCAAGGACGGAACCCGTTGTCGCCACCCTGGCTGCGACGAGACAGAAACCCTCCCCCACGTCCTTGGAAAATGCGTGAAGGGTGAACTTCTGAGAAATGCTCGACACCACACTATTAGGACTTTGATCGGTGACTCCTTTCGACAACAAAAATGGAATGTTCACGAGGAAATCCCATGTGTAGCAGAGGATGGCACCAACAAACGAGTCGATATCATTGCTATACGACCTGATGAGAAGAAAGTTATCATAATGGACCCCACTATCAGATATGAGACTGAATATGAACAACCATCTCATATAAATACTGAAAAGAGAAAACACTACATTCCATGCATCAAAGACCTGTCAACGAAATACCACATTGATGCGAAGTACTGGGATGTAGTGGGATTGATGGTGGGAGCTCGCGGCACCATTCCTGAATTTTTATGCACTTTTCTTGATAATCAAAAAATCCCAAAGAATGTATTATTAAGAAATATTGTGAACTCAGTTTTGATAGATTCGGTAGGTCTTTTACAGCACCATTTATATTCTTTCGAATAATCTCAATCATTCTAATAATATTAATAATACCTTCTTTTTCTATTACCTTGTTCCATTTTCATATTTTTTCATACTCTTGTTATTTACCCTCAATTAAGTTAGTTTTATAATATTTCAGGATTTTTCTGTATTCAATTTTTTATCACTTTTGTAAATAACCATTGTACTATATTGTATTGACTATATTACGCTGTACCATCTTGGTATCCCGCAATGCGGACAGCCGTCAATAAATTGTCATTCTCTCTATATACATATTCATAAATATATATATATATATATATATATATATATATATATATATATATATATATATATATATATATATATATATATATATATGTATATATATATATATATATATATATATACATATATATTTATATATATATATATATATATATATATATATATTTTTATATATATATATATATATATATATATATATATATATATATATATATATTATATATATATATATATATATATATATATATATATATATATATATATATATATATATATATATATATATATATATATATATATATATATATATATATATATATATATATATATATATAATATATATATATATATATATATATATATATATATTATATATATATATATATATATATATATATATTATATATATAATAGTATATATATATATATATATATATATATATATATATATATATTATATATATATATATATATATATATATGTATATATATATTTATATATATATATATATATATATATATATATATATATATATATATATATATATATATATATATATATATATATAAATATATATATATACATATATCTATAAACTTTTTTTTCTTTCTCGAACACGTGGTCAGTGCTGTTATTACTTCATATATCTTCATAATGAACCATATAGTCGAACAGGTTCCGGTATACAATCAATTTGGAGGCTCAAAATTTGGTCCGAAGTGTTTTCAAATATTTTGTGATGGGCAAAAATCAAATGAATTCAATCCTATCTTGCGACCATCCATTCGAAAGGAAATTATTTCGTGAATATATATTAGAGATACAATTTGAATTTAAATTAACAGTCGTTCCGATGGGGCGTTACGTTTCATCAAAATAGCATCACCTACTTAAACGCAAGATAATTAGACAAATCAAAAGATAACACAGCTCACTTAATTTTGTTAGCAGGAATATAATTCTCACGTCACACATTCATTCATTGATTTATCCTCCATTTTCTCCATCATTCACATCTTTAGATTCAATTGACAAGTATGATGTTTGATGACGTCCACCTTATATGATTATGAAAACTCTCTTCGACATGTGCAAGACCCACAACAAGGTTGCCCACTTGTTTGACAGCCACAGGTGGCTATGCATCCGTTTTTCAACTTGCAAAATATTACTTCGTCGCAGGAACGCACGGCGTCTGCTAGTGTTGTTCAACGAGGTTCCCAGATCCTTGAAAATCCCATAAGTCATCCCCAATCCGATGCATTGGGAAGTGTCTGCATGAGAGTTGAAGATGTGCCCCACACAAAGCCTGCCTGAAAGCAGCTCGCCTTACATGCTGTCTCAACGCGTCTTGGGTTGGTGGCAATGGCTTCCATTACCGCCTGTCTCTGGGTAAACTGTTCTTCTCTGCACTGAAGAACGTGTCTGACGTGGAAGAACTAGTCCCATCATGAAACTGGATGACAAACTTTTCTACAAGAAGAAAGACTCCTCGCTTATTGTTTCTGGTTCAGAGGATAACTTCCGGAATAACTTTGTTAATTCTGGGCTGAAGATTTCAAACTCGCCAGGCCGTTCCCTTATCTTTCCCAGCAGAGGAAGAGCAGTTGTCACACCTTTTCACAGCAAGGAAGAAGGGCAATGCCGAAAAATCATTAGGGTCAAGGGTTGGCAATCTCGTGAGCAGATATATTTCTCAAATGCTCCAAGCTCAAAATGCTCAAAACCCTCAAGCATATGAAACAGTTGCCGTTTATTTTTATCAGCGCGGAGAAACTTATGAAATTTTTTGGTGAAGTACTTGAACTGTCCACTTGCCGTCAAGTCCTCTCTTCTGTCTCGTGAATGATTCGAGTGAGTTGGCCGAATAAACAACCCAAATGATATCCACTCAAGGGGCTCTCTTTAGCTGAGACACGATGTGAGGAACGAACATTTGGGTAGCATAAGTGACCAAAAGTGTTCAACTGCTTATGTGGTTGCAGCATGTGACAATAACTTCTTCATCTTGAATACTTTGTGTGATACTTTGAAGTGACCATTGCCCAAGAGACTTAGTTCAAAGTGGGAGATATCAACATTCGTGTGTTTATACTGAAAGACTTTTATATACGGCGAAAAATTATGGTCACAGACAGCGCAGTCCTGGTGTTGAAGATCATTAGTTTTGAATGATCAGAATGGGGTGATAAGATCGCCATTGTGGTGCCCCGTCCAAACGATCCTATCTTTCATACATAGCTTTAATTGGGAAACAATGATTTTGTGTCAAGTTTCGATGTTATTAAAAAAAAAATAATACTTTGGGTAATCTCCACCAAGTTTGATGAGACGTCCAGCATACAGAAAAAAATGCCTGATTTATTTCTCTGTCTCTAATGGATATCCTGAGAGATGGATGGAGCACAGGGATTATTCTCGCGTTTAAAAAAAATTCATGTCTTCATTTCTCGTTGACAGCCGATGTTGAAGCGTGAAAATGAAGCACAGTCGTTTTGCAGAGAAATGATTTGTACCTGTTGCTTTGATCCAAAAGTTGTGGCTTATTCTCTCGTCGGACGTGACTTACTATGGACACGTATCGAATGGAGGCGATCGTCCACGAATGCATTGAACTGTTCGTTATCGAGCCCTTCAATGTTTTTCAGTGCCGTAACTGCTGTCATAGGTGACAATTCCTCACCATGTAACCGTAGAAGATCATTCCCGGTTTCTTTGCGAGGATTCCCAAAATCTTCCATAGCATCTACCACGTTGACCGCGTCAGATGCGAACTTTGTCTGAAAACTGGTATTCTGATCATGACGTTTGTTATCTTTTCGATCCACACTTCCGAACTCGGCTACTGGTACAATTCGTGTCATTTCTGGGCCGACGATCTTCTATCTGCGCAGTGCTTCCGTGTTTTGCAGAATACCAATAGCACCACCCTCTCTTTTCATGAGAGCATCTGTCTGCTCACATGCCTGATCTAAGGCCATGGCAGAAAAAGCGTTTTCAGTCTTCCTTACCACAAAGTTTCCCTTTTTGTACTCTTCATGCACATCAGGACAGGTGTGCTCTGATGCCATCATATCTCTGAGATGAACAGTCAGCCAACGCGAGTAATTTGTAAGATTGAGGGTGAAGCATCACGGAGTAATTTCAGAAAGCATCTTCTTACATAGTTTGAAATCAGCGCTGCAAATTGAACGAATAAATCCAAAAAGAATGAGTTCCAGTTCTTCAGAACTGTAGACCAGTATTTGAACTGTGGGACCATCTCTTCCTGTTTTTGACACCATTGATCAAAACTGATACTGTCTCTCCTCCACGCATTGTTCTTCATTGTCAGAAGCACGGCGGCGAAGAATACTGAGAGCTGTGGCATTCACCTGGGGGGCTCGTCTAGTTTTTGTGACATGTGCAACTCGAATGAAATATTCAGCAATACCCTGATGAGCTACAGATGCTTTCGCCAATGCTTCAACCAAGCCACTTCCATCCATCCAACACCCCAGAATTCTAAGGATTGCCATTTCGATATTTAGCCCGCCATATAGCCCGCCAAATATCAGCAGAAATGTCAACTTCGAATTTCCTCAATGATATAGTGAGAATGATAATATTAACGGTCCAACTGTGAGAGAATTAGGGAAGTGAAATTAATCTTACTCGACAAGCATTTGGAATTGTTAGAGAAGGTCCAAGTGAACATTCTTTCTAAGCAGAATAATCAGTCATTTCGTACATGTTTTGTGTTATATATTATCCAAAATATGTATATTCTATGAGTCCATTCCGAAGTGGTGTAGGGGTGAGGGGGACCGGGACTGGGAGGAGAAGATGGAACACGTGTATCCGGTTTGATGTCACTGTTGAAGTCAGTTCAATCCAGGATTATAGCTATACAATCCTGGGTTCGAATCGATCACACTAATGAGAATGGAAATCATACGTCGAGTTCGAGTTCGTGTTCATGAAACATTAATCTTCGGAACGAATAGTTGCAAGATAAGTGTCAAGTGAAAATAACATTTTCGCCGATCAAAAATGTTGGCATCCCCACTAATCAAATTTGAAGGTTCTGTATTGAAATGTATATATGTCCAATAGCAATATACAGCATTGAATGATGAATTATCGAGTCATATCTGGTTTTAACTGCAGAGACTTACATAAAATGAAATATGATCAATTTTTCCCTCCCCAAGATGTTGACTCCTCATTCTACCTACCCAGAATAGCAAAGTATTTTTGCCATTTGATCATGATGAATTCATAACTATCAACTGGTGAGATGAATTGCAACGAAAAGTTGAAACTTTGGGCCTTGTTCCATTCTCTCAAATTTTGTAAAATTTGGCCGACAGAAGTTTGCACCTCATTTGATAATGGTCAAGGAAAATTTGAATATTATTGCATATTCATATTCGGTGAACAATTATCTTCAAAACGAATGGTTGCAAGACGGAATTCGAGTAAAAATAAGCTGTATGCAGATAAAAGGTCAAAGGTCATCAGTGGTCAATCCCGAGGTCAAATAACTGTTTTTCAAAAATGAAGTATATGCTCACACTATTTAATGGCCTATTATGAATATTTGATGCTTTTTAGTTGCGCAGACTACCCTCAAGAAATTAATCAATTTTCTCCACCCCCAAATTTCAACCCTTTCTCACCCCTAAACAGAACAATATTTTTCAGGCCTCTCCGAGCCATTCTTGTTCAAATCACTATTCAAATACGTGGTGAAAAATTCATGATTCTATCACTAAACCCCGAATATTTAATCCAACGTGCAAATTGGTATTCATCGTCTTTGTCATCAAGTGAGTCGTAGAACCGAACATTTACTGCCGAATCAGTCCATCTCAGTCGTGCCGTCGAGCGCTGCTGAACAATAACGACTGGAGATCGATTCACAGAACACTGAACGAACAGCGAACAATAGCGAACAACTTAATTAGGAATGGAGAAATCGAAACAAAGAGGCAATTGTGAGAGGCTTAATGAGAAAAGAGAAAACGAGTTTCGAGAGATATGTATATCTAATTTGTTTACGCGGGATAACAGGTGAGGAACGTGTTTCGTGCTTTTTGCAATAATTATAGGTTAAACGTCCTGGAAACAAGCAGGTATCTTGGATGATTACAATGGAATAACTAGGAAAATGCGAGATATGCGTTGTGGGATGAGATTGGAAGTATGGAAATATAGAATGCAAAATATTCTGTCAGCTCAATGTACATCTACAGACCATGGATTACTTGAAACGTTTTGAAACCCTATGTGCTACTTGTTGGTATTCATAGTACAGTCTGTGGCATATCCACTTGCAACACCTGTTGATCCCAATATTCAAACAAATGTATACTTTTATTGCGCTTTCTTCGTTTTTTTTCAAATATATATTGGGTTTTAACGACGCACTATACTGATGGCTACGATCTATTGGCGTCGGTGGATGATGAATGAGATGATGAGATGAAAGGTTATTCCATTGTTTTTTTTGGATGGTGGGAAGGAGTCGGTCGTGGCCTGTTAAGGAACCATCCCAGTATTGACCTGAACGACAGAGGAAAACCACGAAAAACCCCTGTCAGGATGGTCGACCATGGCGGGAATCGAACCCTGGTGGAATCTGAACCGAATGACGGTTCAGTGTCTTACCACTCGGCCACGCGTCTTGGTGGTTTCTTCGTTATTTCTCATCTAATTGTTGTGAAAATCACTGAAAATGTGGGTTATAGTTTTTTCATGATCGATGAATTTTTGATTGTAGAGCTTCAGAACTTTTCATTCTTTCTTCTCCTTGTTAGTCGTATCGTGATTGTCTAAACGTTCCGAAATTTCTCCGGCAAAATCGTTCGGAAGGTTTTCCTGAAAACAATTTCAACTCCTTCTGGTGTAACCACTCCATGGTGTATCATCGATCTGCAAAATAAGTTTCGAGTAGATCAATTTTTTCCTGAACAGTATGCCACACACAAAATTACAAAAAAAAACCAAGCCCGATTTTTTTCGGTATTGGAAATTCACTACACCACTACTAATTTACTACTTCACTATACGCTCATCCAATCAGGTTCGAACTTTCGAAAGCAAAAAAATAGAGTACACACTTGTGAATTGATCGATTAGAACTGCATGGAGTCGATTCAGCGATATATCAGTTGTTTTCCGTTTTTAATGATCTGGGTTTTAGTCGATGAGTCCGACACTCCCCACAAATCAACCTGCGGGGGTATCATGCTAGATTTTTCCTCCTACTTCTCCTCCTCCTCCCCCTCCTCCTCCTCCTCCACCTCCTCCTCCTCCTCCTCCTCATCCTCCTTGAAACAAAAAATAATAATTATTATAATTTAGAACGGTATAATGTATCAAAATTGTTTGACGAGAGATACACAAATGATTCGATACTTCAGGAAGTAAAAGTGGAAACTATTCAACTCATATCACATGACTGTCAAGTGGATAGAGCTGAACAATGTAACTTTCAGTTGGTCACACTTGACAATATAATATAATAATAATAACAATAATATAAGAATCGTTTCATTCTCTTTCAGATCATCGCGCACATGGTATGGTGGAAAGTCATAAGAAAGTTATGTATAAAAAATTCAAAATATACAATATGAAAATTTCAATATAATCTCACTCAGCAGAACCCATCCAACCTATAGAAGCATTTTTCAATTGAGTAGCTGCGCAGTCTTATTCTGAATACATATTTGGAAACGAGATTGATGGCATCTTTCAGCACAATAGGTAAATTATTAAAAAATCTACACCCAGCATAAACTGGACCTTCCTTGAAGAACTCCAGCTTGTGAGCCTCCAAGACGAATGCGGATTTGTTTCTTGTGTTGAAATCATGCAGTTTGTCACGTTTTATACTGTCTCGGTTATTCTCCAGTACTGAATAATCATGATATCATGTTACTAGCTTGACCCCTCATGTTTCAAATATGAGGGGTCAACACCACTGCCCACTTACATTTTATCATGCTTACAAATCGAAAATCTGCCTTGTTGAATGATTTCTTGGCACTCTGGCAACCCTTCCCTCACTTGCTCCCTCTCCTCTTCTTCCTCTCCTTCTTTCCTCCTTTCTTTATTCCTTCCTCCCCCCATTCTACTCTCCTCATCGCATCAGACCGATCCATGCCGGGGTGCGCGCGCACCAGCGTTAAGAACACACTCTCGCACTCTCAGACTCTCAGACAGATCTGGAAGACTTTTTGTATAATACGAGTTGAATAATCAAGTCTCGCACTGCCTCGGAGGTATTTAAAATATCTGTGTTATCGTTGCATTCGAATCGTATTATCTCTTACCGTTCTGAATTTATTATCAAAAAGATGATATTTCGCTCAATCGATTTTTACGCACTCTCATATAGTAATTGTGTGTACTAATCACCACGGACAAATCCATCGATGATCAATAATTATAGTGCAAATTGTAAGCGTATGGATGAAACGACTCATCGAATTCAACTCGTTTCATTCTTGTATTCATTCTGTTCTGATCTTGAATATCATATTTGTAGCAATAAATATATAACAAAGTGAAATATTGAAACGAAGAGAGGTTCACCTCAACAATGGATGAACACACATGATTTTGATTTGAGTGAGAGGAGGGGTGGTATAATTGTGAATCAAAAGTGATGCATCTTGAAGGACTCTCGGTTACGCGGGGTCTGTGCCCCAGTCACTTAGGGCGAACATTTTGAGCGCATTGATGGTTCTTTAGCCATCTTAGAAACATATTCAACTAGAGTTAACATATTGTATATTCTGAAGTGGTTGTTGGGGCGTTATGAGGCTAC
Organism: Brachyptera risi; assembly: GCA_964007535.1. Lineage (NCBI taxonomy): Eukaryota > Metazoa > Arthropoda > Insecta > Plecoptera > Taeniopterygidae > Brachyptera > Brachyptera risi. Next base: position 34,377,172 of record OZ023334.1, on the reverse strand, counting down.
TCTGGATCTCACAACCCATGAGTAAAACCTGCAGGGAACAGTCAAAACAGGACCAAAAGCGTCAATACAGACCTTTAGCTCCCAACACATGGTGGGTGAACGGTAGAACCAATCAGTCTTATTCTTTTTGAAATAGAACAAAAATGAGTATATCTGTGTCTTTACGTTCACTCAAAATTCTAATTTCATATTCAATTACTCTGAAAAAATCGTGAAAACAATGAAAAACAGCTGGAAACATGTTGTTTTTTGACCAGGATTTTGAAAGGATTGAAAACATATCACGTACTCTTCGTACTCTTCGTACGAGCACGTATTGAATACTAGTAATCATTCAACCTAAAATTGTATGTTGATACGGTGATTGGTTTTCCGTGGCCAACAAACGTCTGCAGTCAAGCCGGTAGGCAAGATGTTAAGAGGCCTCTTGAGGGGACCTGGGACTGTGTTGAATCAGTTATTTTCATGCATCTTTTTCTCGGGAATAGTTCGTCCAAAATATTGATTGTTGTTACACGTTGTTCAGACCTCTGTCATGATTTTAAGCGTAACAGATTCGAATGAAAAAAAAAATGGTCTTCAAAATTTGTGTTCCAAAAATTGCAAATTTTTCGGATTTATGACTTTTCACGTACAGCTTCTTTTGCAACTATTGAATCACGAATACAGTTTAGTATTTCACTGTGGTCTGTGGGGTGCATCATCGTATGCTTCTTTTATTTTCAAATATCAAAAGAGAGCTGTGAGAATAATAGCAAAAGTAAATCAAAGAGTCTCATGCAGAAAACTTCTTATTGACTCACACATTTTAACTTTACCTTGTATGTACAGTGAATTTTATAAATTATCATGTTTGTGAAAGACAATCCACGTCTTAGAAAAAAATGACTTCCATCAGTTTCATACGAGACATGGCTCGTATCTTTGTCAATCTGAAAGATGGTTAATAATTTCAGATCATGATCCAGTCCTAATTATACATGATAATATAATATGCCCCAACATCTCGAAAATGAAGGTAATGCTAGAAGCGTTCATAAAAGGAATGTGAAAGAGTATCTTCCCAATCATGGGCTTCTACATGCAGTCTGGATGAGTTTGAAAATTGTGAAAATTGCATTTATAACTTCACACTTGATTCTTCACTTGCCGTCTTCGCTTGAACTATGTGGAGCTTTATTTCAGGAACTGATGTATTTGATTTTTCATCGTTGTTATCACTCCTTGACATATTTCAGAGCTTGTGCGATCTCTCGTGCACACACTTGAGTGTAATTACCTAATTTATTTAACATTGTATGATGTTATATGTATGATGAATAATGAAATGAATATATTATTATTATTTATTATTATTATTATTGGTTCCATATATTTCCAACACTCAGACGTATTTTCCGATCGATAATTACCTTTCTGGTAATATGTATCATACATGTGATAGTCCTCTGTGGAATTTTGAACAAATTTGATCGAATCAATCCTGAGATAAAAATAAGGGTTTATTAAAAATAGTTTTTTTTTATTATTTCTTATTCAGTATTCATCATCATAACAAAACACTTGTGAACGGAATTCAAAATGATATAGAACTGAAACATGACATATTCAATGACTACATCTACATTTCACACTCAAGTGAAATAATAATGAGAAATGGAAATGATGAGAAATGATAATGAATTGCAATAATGAGAATAAAGGAGTCAGTTATTTGATCGTTTGGAATAGATGAGGCCCACATCGTGAAGCTTGTGTGGGGAAAAGGAGTGAGAATAAAAATAAATCAAGCAACAATGACCTCGAATGAATGTAGGATTTGCCTCAACAAATGATAGAAACGATATAATAGCTGATATGGGAATACGTTTTGCAGATTTATGACAGAACAAAGAAATTAAATGAATAGTATGAAAGGTCATATTCTCTCTTGAATAGATTTACAATCTATCGCCCATTTCTCAGCCATCCTACTGCGCCAATGATTATTCTCAACAAATCCTAAGGAATGGTTATATCTGGTATATTTGATACGAAATACATTCCATGAACCACTTCGGATACTCAAGTGTTTATTTGCCTCCTGGCTTATAGAATAATTTCCCGAAATAGTAACCATAGATATACAAGTTTTCACATCTTCCCTGCGGCTTTTTCACCTGCATGGTAGTCCAGTCTCAACGCGAGCGAAATCAACCCCTGTCTGAGTGGGCATGCAAAAAAAGCAAACAAAAACGTGATTTTAATTCAAATTCGATCACACAATTATCACGGAACAAGTGAGCAATAAACAATGGAGCGAATGTTCAGTGGAAATCATTTCGAGTGAAAGTTTTTGTTACTAAGTCCAGAAAAATAAATGACCATTTTCGAAAAGAATCAGCCATCTAGCGGTGATTGTTTGAAGTAGAACGGGATGTTATTGCATGCGTTTGAAAGTCCTATGCTGCCGATGCTTTTTAGCACGTTTGATTTATATCATTGCGCGTTACAGTGAACGTATTAACTTATAATATGATGTTAGTTTCAACATTCACATGTTTAGTATGTACTGAGAGATTTACACTGTCAGAGTAAGTAGAATGAGAGATGATGCAAGTTAAATATGTTGATGTTTTGCCTCTAACCCTGGGCCCAGACTCACAAAGAATTGTATCTTAAAACATTTTGGAGCTTAACCCGTTTTAAGTTAAAACAGAGATATCACGTTCTAACTTTATAAATGTTTCATCATTATTCCCTATTCACGAAGAGTTTTAAGATAACTTTACCGTGGTGTTAACTTTGGCCCCAACTGTCCGTGCCGGTGCCGTGTGACGTCATTGTTTTCGACTGTCAACCAATGTGAGCAAAGAGCGGGATGTCAATTAGTTTGTAATAACGCGATATTAACATAAATTACTTGTTCCCTACAGCTAGATGATGTTTAAAATCAGAATGAATGCATAAAATGTTGTATATACTCTTAAGTTTGTTGTTTTCTGATTGTTGTGAATCTTTTTGTTGCTGAGCATCAAGAAGGCTTCGCATTTTTTCCCGCCAATTCTATCAGCTGTCATCCGAGATTCCCAAATGTGAGGTTAAGATTGAATATTAAGTATGATAATCGTAATTCTGATCGTTTCTTTACTCCCAACCTCTCTAGATTTTCATTTTCAATCTCCTAAATATGTACTAATTGAATTTGAGTGAGCCAAATCTCCAAAATCATTGAAATCAATTGCGAGGTGAGAGTTTTATCTTCACTAAAACCACTCGGGGCCAGTGATAACTTTATCACCAACTATTCTTAAAACATTCGCTTGAACTTTTTCGTGAATACGAGTTATAACCAAGTCTGGTGATAACTCCTGAAACTATTTTAACTTGGAACGGGTTGAGGAGTGAAATTATTTGTGAATCTGGGCCCTGTGGATAAGCGGGCCGACTTTGTCAACAGTACTAAAACTCCCAGAATGCAATACCAGCGATTTCGACCGCTGGAAGGCGGGACGCGCCTGCGCATTGAATTATGAAAATGGTCCATTGACGACTCGAAATAGGCGTGACTTCACAAATAGGCCAGTTGGATCTATATAATTTGTGAACATTCGAAAATACCCCGATTAGAGAACTTGAAGAAGAGAGCGGACAAGTCCTGCCCATGGAGGGCGCCATTTCTTGTCAGAAAGTCCCGTAAACTTACCAGTTAGTAAATAAGATGGCATAGGGACTGACAACCGACGTGAGCAGAGAGCGGCATGTCAATTAGTTTGTAGTAACGCGATATGAACATTAATTAAGTTACTTGTTTCCTAATAAGATAATATTCAAAGTCAAAATGAATGAATAAAATGTTACATATACTCCTATGTTTTCATGTTCAACTTCTTGATAGTGATCTTGATCATCAAGAAGGCTGTGCGCTTTGTTCATCGTCAATTCTATCAGCTGCCAGTTGAAATTCGTAGCTGTGAGGTCAGGATCTGATATTAAACATTAAATTCAGAACAGGATAGTGTATTTACTCCCAACATCTAGATTTTCATTGTTAAGCTTGTAAATGGATACTAATTAAATCTGAATAGGCGAAATTCTCAAAATCATCGGAATCAGTTGCGAGGTGAGTGTTTTATTTCCACCAAAAACAGTCGGGACCGGTGATACCTTCACCACCATTCTCAGAACTGTTGCCTGAATTTTTCGTGGATATTAACTCAGAACGTGCTAATAGATCAAATTCTTCGTGAATCTGGGCCCAGAACTTCCAACTGAATTTGTTCCCAATCGATGTTATACAGTCTATATACGTTCTGGACAAAAAATGACGTCCATGCGAAAGATATTTCAGTAGCCAATAGAAAACAGTCTTCAAAATGTCGACTCTCTTCTTTAAGTATCTAGGCTCCCTAACCCCGATTAGGTATTTAAATTTCATTACAGTTTTAACAGCCCTGTTGATTGGACGGTATGGTTTGTGACGTCATGGGGGCGGAGACTGCGAGTCGTCAATTATATTATTCTAATTTGAACAGTTTCGTGGTGAGTGTTCAAGCGAGTGAACTCAAAATGTATCAATCATAGAGGAATTATTCACGTAATAATTTATCTTCATTTATTTAATTCTCCTTATGATTACCATATCACGAATAGACAGAAGATTGCATGCATGGAACAGAGAATGACATAATTTTTCTGTCGTCGATAGAACTTCTCAAGGAGAAATAGGAAAAGATTGTATATAAACACTTTTCTGTTCCGAATATCAAATCAGGGAAACTGAGATCAGTTGTATTAAATTATATCTCCTCACTCAACAGATGTAGACCTAGATACGGAAAAACATTGGGAGAATGCTGACAACACATATTGATTCAATAACTAGTGAACTTGCATCCACAAAAATCGATCAAGCAATCCAATTTCCAATATATGTATATATTATATATATATATATATATATATATATATATATATATATATATATATATATATATATATATATATATATATATATATATATATATATATATATATATATATATATATATAACAGGCGCTAAATGACCTCGCTGTCGATGCGCCTTAAAACTCTAATATTCATTCATATATATATATATATATATATATATATATATATATATATATATATATATATATATATATATATATATATATATATGTATGAAACCTTCCCCCCCTTATTCAAAGAAACAAATAGTACGGGGCCACGCCTGATGGATGACCTTATTTCTACTGAAGACCCAGCTGTCAAGACGCCGGAACCACGTTTCCTTGTTGTTAAAATTAAAACTGAAAATATAACTTTCTCAGATTTATCACCTTTTTCTTACTGTCGAGGTATTGAGGTTCTATTAGGAAGGGTCAAGACCTGTGAACGCTTACGGGACGGGACACTTCTTGTAGAAACAGTCAACCCCGAGCAGTCTGAAACTCTCCTTCAATGTCAGAAATTGTGTTCTCTTGCTGTCGAAGTACTCCCCCATAAGATACTCAATATATGAAGGGTGTCGTGTTCTCACACGATCTCCTGAATGTTGAGATCAATGGGATCAAGAGGGAACTGGCATCGCAAAATGTAGTTGATGTGTACCGCATGCTTAGCCGCCGCAATGGGATTATCCAACCGACACCATTACTAATTCTAACATTTCCATCTCCAACTGTTCCTGAGCACATATACGCAGGCTACATCTGTTTGAACGTAAGTAAGCATGTTCCAAACCCATTGAGATGCTTTAAATGCCAGATATTTGGCCATCCCAGCTCTGGATGTAAAGGTGTCGAAATATGTGGAAATTGTTCTGAAATCTCTCACGCTCCTGCCGCTTGTACTTCCAAACTTCATTGTGCCAATTGTGATGGTGACCGCTCAGCCTGGTCACGAAGTTGTCCCCAATGGATTAAGGAAAAGAAGATAATGGAAATAAAAACTCTGGATAACATATCCGTTTATGAAGCTAAGAAGAGATACGAAGAATTATACTCTCGTTCCACTCCAACAAAATCTTTTTCTGAAGTAGTCTTGAACGATAAACCGGTTACTACATCTGCAACGGATCTCACCAAACTTCAAGCTATGGTAGAAACACTAGTGAAGCAAGTGGAAGCACAGAAGCAAATACACGACGAAGATAGACTACGATTTGAAGCAGAACGTCAACGTCATGAAGAAGAGAAAAAAGATATTGCTTCGAAAGTTGAAGCAAAAGACGTTGAAATTTTTCAACTCAAACATCAAGTAAGACTGCTTTTGAAGTCGAGTAAATCTAAGGCGCAAACAACAGAAATAGTTACAGTAACTAAACCTCCTGTAACTCATGTAACTCAAACACCTACAACCGCAACTGAGAAAACTACACAAGTTCGTAATTCTCAATCAAAAGAACCCCGGAATACATCTTCCGCATCACTTGAAACACAAGTGGATGACGGAATGGAAGTGGACCCAACAGAAAAAGCTGTTGATTCGGGTCGAAAGATACCACCTACTGGTAAAAAAGAGAGAAAAAAGGTTGCCACACACATTGTATTGGAGTATAATCATCACAATATGGTTCTAATACAATGGAACTGCAATGGTTTCAACAGACACAAAGAAGAAATCAAGCTCTTAACATCGAACCTCAAACCGATATGTTTCTTTCTTCAAGAAACGCACTTCAAACCTTGTGACTCTCCTTTGATGCGTAATTATAGTTTCTATCGTTTCGATGACTTGACAGGTAACAGAGCCCATGGGGGAGTAGCCACAGCTGTCACGTGAGTCCACTGCCGCTTACAACACCACTACAAGCAGTGGCAGTTAGAGTTGCTCTTCCTCAGCCTGTTACCTTCTGCAACATTTACTTACCCGAATGGGCTCCAGTTACGAGAATAAATCTGGATAACCTTGTGTCACAACTCCCACGTCCCTATGTTCTTCTAGGCGACCTAAATGCCCACAATAACTTGTGGGGTGACACAATGGTGGATGGTAACCGCAGAGGACGTCTTTTCGAACAATTCTTCAATGACAACGACGTAATTATTCTCAACAATGGAGAGAAAACAAGGTTTAATGCTTTCAACGGTGAGTTTTCAGCGATCGATCTTTGTGTCTGCACCCCATCTGTCGCACCTCTTTACAATTTCTCCGTTCACTCAGATCTGTGTGGTAGCGATCACTACCCACTCATCTTGAGAGTAGACTCTCATCAACGGCCCTTGCGGTGTGCGCAGTGGAACTTGCGCCGCGCGAACTGGAGCCTTTTTACAAAGCATGTTGATTTGAAGAACTCTAATAACATACATGAGACTGATAGAAGGACTGAGCATATGACAGAGGTGATCATTGCCGCAGCAAAAGAGAGCATTCCTCTTACGTCGACCAACCAACGCCACATACCCGTTCCCTGGTGGAACGAGGAATGTAAAGTAGCGATCCGTAAGAGAAAACGTGCCCTTAGAATTTTCCGGAAATACCCAACCAACATCAACCTTATGGCATTCCGGAAACTCCGAGCAATAATCAAGACGTCGAAAAAAGCATCATGGAATTCTTACATTTCATCCATTAATGTTCACACACCCCTCACCAAGGTGTGGAATAGAGTTAGGAAGATAGACGGCAAATTTAAAACATCCTGCATATCTGGGTGAGACACACATGGTGGTATAATTACCGAGCCCCAAGGAATAGCCAATGCTATTGGGTCCTATTTCTCGGACGTCTCTAGCTCTCACCACTACTCGGCATCGTTCCAAATACACAAACGTGCTGCAGAATGTAGAAGATTAGATTTCTCTTCTGCGAACAACGAGGTGTATAACGTGCCGTTTAGTGTATGGGAGTTGGAGAACGCGATAACGTGCGCAAGAGACACAGCACCGGGGATCGATGGAATACACAATCAGTTCTTGAAACACCTGCCAGTTGCCGCTTTAAATGACCTTCTCAACCTGTTCAACCATATCTATTCAACCGATACTTTCC
>OZ023334.1:34366081-34368997 GCA_964007535.1 Brachyptera risi | reverse complement strand
ATATATATATATATATATATATATATATATATATATATATATATATATATATATATATATATATATATATATATATATATATATATATATATATATATTTATATATATATATATATATTTAAATATATATATATATATATATATATATATATATATATATAAATATATATATATATATATATATATATATATATATATATAATATAAATATATATATATATATATATATATATATATATATATATATATATATATATATATATATTTATATATATGTATATATATATATATATATATATATATATATATATATATATATATATATATATATATATATATATATATGTGATAATTAAACATCTTGGATACGATCCAATATCGAGATATATTGGATTTTATAGTTATGTGGAAAAAGATACGCCTCGATCGGTATTCGAACCCGGGACCTTCTGCTTGCCGGGCGAGTGCTCTACCACCAAGCTACCAGGGTTTCACTCCTTCAACATAATCATATCAGAATCACGATACTTCGAGGGGACCAGCCCTATAGGGGCTCAGGTTCACCCAAGTTGTAACGATTATACGCTACAACTGATCCTTGTGACTCTATTCTACCTTCACCTAGGCATGAGGAATGAAATCTCAAATCCCATGGATCCTGAGAAATCCCATATATCTCGATATTGGATCGTATCCAAGAAGTTTAATTATCAAATTTTTCCTCATGCCTAGGTGAAGGTGGAATACAGTCACAAGGATCAGTGGTAGCGTATAATCGTTACACCTTGGGTGAACCTGAGCCCCCTATAGGGCTAGTCCCCTCGAAGTATCGTGATTCTGATATGGTTATGTCGAGGAAGTAATACCTCGGTAGCTCAGTGGAAGAGCACCTGCCCGGCTAGCAGAAAGTATCTGGCTCAAATCCCGGTCAGGGCGTATCTTTTTCGACATAACTTCAAAATCCCATATACATATACATATATATATATATATATATATATATATATATATATATATATATATATATATATATATATATATATAAATATATATATATATATATATATATATATATATATATATATATATATATATGTATATATATATATATATATATATATATATATATATATATATATATATATATATATATATATATATATATATATATATATATATATATATATATATATATATATATATATATATATGGGTCATTCCACGTAACTGGGTTCAATGAGGAAAAACAATAAAAAAATTTTTCGCTGATTTATTTTTATGAGATGTTTTTCAGCTTGATTTGAGCTGTGTTTGTACACCTTCATATAGTTGCTAGCTTCATTTCTATGGATATGGCAACACTTTGAACATCTATGTTCCTCAGTTTGAAGAATTTGGAGGAAAGTTTCTGCTATCAAGGTATGTAATATTATATTTCCCTTCTCAAATGTATAAGGATTGTTTATATTATAATTATAATTGTTCATTCACCTTCCAGGAAATATCATTGTTCACTTAAAATAATGCATGTAGAGCTTTTCAAAAATATTTTAGGTGTTACTCTGTTTTTAATGATACGCGAGTTACCAAAACATGTATTTTTTTTTCTTTTTTGGTGAAGGGTGATTCCAAAATTGATAGTACTTCATATTTACTTGACTCTTATCATAACTGAGTTAGGTTTTTTTTTTTCTTTTTTTTAGGTCTCACCGTTCAGATTTTGTGTACTTTTTAGTTTTTGATACGCGAGTTACCAAATGCTTTTTCCTATGGGGGACACAGGTTAGTCTTAGCATTGATAGGCCTATAATGTAACATAGTTATTTTCACTTTAATGCTATGGCATACATTTTTCAGTATGGTCCTAACACCCTTTGAAAAGATGAAGAGGTACCGAGCTAAGCTAAAGGAAGAGAATAAGTATGAGGCTGCCTTAGCGAAACAACGCGCAAGTAGCAACAAGAGCCGTAAGAAGACGGAGATGAAAGCTTCTGCATTACCGCAAGCTGTTCAAGTGATTCTGCGTAAAGCTGCAAATGAAAACGCGAAAGCTCGCAATGCAATGCTAAATGCAGAAAATTGAAACAGGAAAAACAACGTGCCCTACAGACACCGCAAAATGATTCAACGTCGCCGGCATTTAAGAGTGCTTCCTCACTCGGGCGAGCAAAGGCTCGAGCAAGGAAAGGTCTGTTTTTCTTTTCAAGAAGCGCCTGCCATTCAGGGTATTAAGAAGTGTCATTTCATACAAGTACGGCAAGGTGTACCGTACACATCTTGTTTGACTAAACTTGCAGCTGACGACGATGTCGCGGGTCCGTCATCTACTGTTTCTGATATTAATCTCGGCGACTGGTACGAGGTGAATTACGACGGCACACTTTTTAAAGGGATCGTCACAGCAATCGAGGAAAATAGTGACGAGGTATTGGTACGAGAGTACCACGTCAATGTAATGATACCCGTCGGTAAAAACTATTGGAAGTGGCCCGATCATACAGATGAGGTTTTCTACTCGGAAGAAAACTTGGTGCGAAAAGTCAACCCACCCACTCTCGTCAACTCAAGACAACATTTTGTGTTCCTATAAATATTAATGGATACACTTCTATATTTTAATGCATTAATGAAGATACATTTTTAATTTGTTCAAATTTCGAAGTTTCGATGTTATCAAAAAAAAAAAAAAAAAAAATTGAACATTGTAATGTATTATGATTCATTTTTATTGCTTTACACGTCCTATGAATACTTAAACTTAATTACAAATAGCCTTTGCTGGTTCTAAGCTTGCTTTAACTGATGTAATTCGGCTAGCGATACGCGAGTTACTTCGAATTGATACGCGAGTTACCTGAAATAAAATTTGTATCTTTGAAAATATAATTTGGGTTTTACTGAAAATTGTACCCAATG
>OZ023334.1:34341081-34363581 GCA_964007535.1 Brachyptera risi | reverse complement strand
TATATATATATATATATATATATATACATATATATATATATATATATATTCATATATATACATATATATATATATATATATATATATATATATATATATATATATATATATATATATATATATATATATACATTTCCATATATATATATATATACATATTCATATATATGTATATGAATACACATATATATATATATATATATATATATATATATATATATATATATATATATATATATATTTATATGAAAGAATATATATATATATATATATATATATTTATATATATATACATTCATATATATATATATATTTAATTATACATATATATATCTATATATATATAGATATATATATATATATATATATATATATATATATATATATATATATATATATATATATATATATATTTATATATATATATATATATATATATATATATATATATATATATATATATATATATATATATATAGATATATATATATAGATATGTATATATATATATATATATATATATATATATATATATATATATTTATATATATATATATATATATATATATATATATATATATATATTTATATTTATATATATATATTCATATATATATAGGTATATATATATATATATATATATATATATATATATTTATATATATATATATATATATATATATATATATATATATATAAATATTCATATATATATATATATATATATATATATATATATATGTATATATATATATATATATATATATATATATATATATATATATATATATATATATGTATATATATATTCATATACATATATTATGTGTGTACGTTTTTTTGTCAAATTATAAAAATGTGACCATTCTGGGACTTGAACCTTTGACTTCTTGGCTTGTTCCCAAAGCTCTAACCAACTGAGCTAAATAGCCACTGAGATTCAAGTCGAATAATAGACATTTCCCTAATGGTCACATTTTTATGATTTGACAAAAAAAACGTTCATACATATCGTTAATGGTTCGCATCGATGAAGAAATGTCGTACATATATATATATATATATATATATATATATATATATATATATATATATATATATATTCATATATATATATATATATATATATATATATATTTATATATATATATATATATCTATATATATATATATATATATATATATATATATATATATATATATATATATATGTATATTCATATATATATATATATATATATATGTATATATATATATATATATATATATATATATATATATATATTTATAATATATATATATATATATATATATATATATATATATATATATATATATATATATATATATATATATATATATATATATATATATATATGTATATATACATCGGCGTCAGACCCTTGGAGGGGGGATGGGGGCAAGGGGGCAATGCCTCCTCCTCAACTCTTGACCCGGCTGGTTCCAGGCGGGGGGGGGGGGGGGGGGGGGGGGGGATGGGGGCAAGAAAAAGGTCTTGCAAGACTCGTTGTGTCTCGTTGCTTGTTGAAAGCTACTTTGTGAAAATTAGCCGTCATTTATTCTCACTTTCACTTTTTCATCAACTTACCATAACTTCATACATTGTCAAATTTTAATTAGTCCTATAAATCTGTGTCAACTTGGTTCGAGAACTGCTGTGACACCGTGCCATTTCACAGGCGAACCGGCACACGCCCCACTTCACTGAAACGAGGGATTGACTGATCCACATAAAACTTTTTCACGCATTTCACCTAATTCAACAGTTAAATTATGGTTGTATGGTTTTGAGGCACGATTCATCGGAGATCGAACATTTTACTGTAGAAAACACGAGAGGAGGATCCAGATACCATGCAAGGAAAAAATTGTATCCAATTCATTCTCTTGTGAATATCCGATGAGGACCATGAATTCACTGTACCTACACTCACGAAATTGTTATTGATTTCATTTATGACATTCTCAGACTCTCTCACATGTGGTGAATAATTGAAAATTACCCTGATTATTATTGTTCCCGTGCATTTTCCGTCTGGCTATAGACCACAGCGTGATTCCCCCTCATTCCTTCTGTCCTTATGTTGCTGATTAGTCCCGATTGGCTCTTTATTCATGCCGCGTACCAGTACTGTACAAGTTGCTAATATTATGATCAGAATTGTAAGGGGCGCTTTTACAACTCTTCAATTTTTCACGGACTCGACTGTAGCATCTTCTCCCATGTTATCGCACAATATGAAAGAGTCATACGGCCCACAAAACCCCGTCTGTCGATTGACGAAGACGCTACTGAAGTGTGAAATCGCAATATTCTCATAATTGCGAGAGTATATGCTCATCAACCACGAACACAAAATCTCAGTCTGTTTCGTTCAAAAATGTTCGGAAAAAATCAGGAAGTCAGAAATACTTTTATTGTTAGGTTGTGCTACGTCACATTTAAGAGAAAGCGCGGAAGAAGTATTCAAAACGCCTCAAAACTAGGGACGTCGTTGGGAGGTCCAAGGGAAGGCGCGCGCCTCACCAATCGACCTTTTCGCTTCCCCAATAATTTATCTTTCTTTACAAATATTCAATGTTGACCTACGAATGAACACACAATATTCATGAATCTTTATTGAGAACTCTGCCCATGTACATCTGGTTGCCTATCTACACAGAATAACGAACATATTCAAATTCAGAAAGGATAATGGGAAAATAAAAATACAATTTTGAAGATGAAGTTGATTCAAGACTGAAATATTGAACCTAGTTTTGACTGTATAAATGATTTCTAAGAAGGATAATTGAATCGCGTATAGTACGCTCACCACTGATATTATAATATATTTCTTATATATACATATATATATATATATATATATATATATATATATATATATATATATATATATATATATATATATATATATATATATATATATATATATATATATATATGTTATATATAATATTATCAATTGTGTCATACACTCTACCACTTCACACTTCCTTTTTTCTTCTCGATAATGATTCAAATATCATTTATTAAAAGGTTTAAAGGTGCTCATCAATCGCAAAAATCACATCAAACATGAATATTTCTGAGAACAAAAAATCACTGCCGGGAATTCTGTTGAGAGAAGAAGCGAAAATACTTTTGAAAATGTCCATAATGTCGTGGCGCGATGACCATATAAATATAAATGTTATTAAATAATTCAATTATCAAATGATAAACCTGTACAACTTTTTCCATTTAAATGTTTTATCTAAGATCTAGTATAAGACCTACAACATGTGAATATGTAGACAAAGTTATTGATTCTCTTGCCAAATCAAGCTGTAAACTTCTATTCATAGAAGACAACAAAGTAATTCCCTCATAACCTCTATTTATGTAACCTAAGAAAGAAAACACCTCTATCTTCCTTCTCTCTCTAGCTGACAAACACATCATTTCCCCTAGCCCTTACTACCTTATAATTGCTTTCACTTCTTCTTCTCCTCCACTCAGTTGACTATAAAAGAACAGAAAAAGCCCTTCGATAATATAGTTGATAACTCATTAGTCTCTATCTCTCTTTCTCTCTCTCTGTTGATCTCTGTCTCTTCTTGTCTCTATGGAAGCCTTATGGTTCTAGAGTTAGCTTCTTTTCGATCTCTATTGAAGCCTTATGGTTCTAGAGATCTTTAGGTCTATATTTTTTGTTGCTCTCTTTTTTTTTCTCTTTCTTTCTCTATTGAGCCTTATGTGTTCTAGAGAAATTGTTTCTTGTACTAAATATCTGTCCATCTGTGACGCTTGAACTAAAGTAAAAAACCAACTTCAATCTTTTATCAATTCATCTCCCAAAGAAAACCTTATCCCCTGTCAAGTGAAAACTTAAAACTTGTGAATTTTCTCTTATATTCAGGTCTACTCGATGTATCTATAGACTCTAGAGAAAACTTCCTAGTTCTTTTATAATTTGTGTTAATTGTATTATCTAAGTGTGATTCTTATCTTAATAAAACCAACTATATCTGCTAACTGGGTAAGTCAAACTTTTGGAAACTTTACTTAAGCTAAATAAATCTAGCTTGCACTCCTTCCTGAATCTAATAGCGACCAGCTGACGTTAGTGTCAGGCCCACCAACCTATCCCGAAAAAGCCTATCAAACCAAACCTTTTTTTTTATCTCACGTGAACATTAGACTTTCTCAACTTCTTTTTAATGTTCTGATTGTCAAAATAGCTCGCGCCCCGTGACATAAAATGGTGACAGCGGTTTAGGATAGAGTTGCATAAAAACAACCCTCCTGTTAGATTCATGAACAAATTCCAAAAAATAAATTCTATTTTTTTCTTTCCCAAAAATTTTTTTTTTTGATTTTTGATAACACAATATTTTTTTTTTTTTCTCGGAATACAGAACCAAATTATTGATAAAATTACTTGTGCCAACAATAGGTTCTGTGAAAATACTTATCCACCAACACTAAACCATCATGTCAGAGGGCGATCCGATTATTAACTCCACCAATAATGGTAATATGAATAATCATGACCAACAGCAAGAGCAAGATCACGACATACCACCCCCTCCACCAGAAAGGAGTAATGTAGGAGGAATCATGGGTATTGTTCAAAAGTTTTCGGGACTTCCAAACACCCTCCCACTATCAGAGTTTTTGCGTGAACTAGACGCCGCTCAAGTCCTAGGAAATTGGAGCGATAACCAACGTCTAAGCGTATTCGAATTACGTCTGACAGGACCTGATCTAGATTACTATAATACCAATCCCGAATTTCAAAATGCAGAGTGGGATCGCATTATTACTTCCTTCAAAGCATGGTTCAAAGAAATACCAAGTAGGAAAACCCCATACACAGCCTTCTTCCAATGTTTTCAACTACCCGGGGAAACTGCCAAAAACTTTCTAACTCGAATAAGAAAGGCAGGGATGATTTTGGCCCCACCAAGACCCAGAGTAGTCGATCCCCTTCACCCATATACAGAGGCACAAGCAGTGAATCGAACATTTATAGAAAATGCCATACTTTCCATCTTCCTCGATGGGCTACGAGAGGAAAATGGTCGCTCTCAAATCATTCTCCAGGAACCACAGAATGTAGGCGACGCCTTACAACTCGCGGACCTATTCGAAACCCAACGTCTAGACCGACATAGAGTAAAAGCAGTAACCTCACACCTTACAGGAAAAAATATCAAACCCATTAACAATAATACTAAGCAGTTAAAAACAAGTGATTCATCTAGTGTAACCACACCTACTAACATAGTGGCCCCAAAACCCCCAAACCCTGGAACTACCACCCCTGTTTACTCAGCAATTATCTGTTACCGGTGTGGCGGCCACGGTCATTTCGCAAACCGTTGTGCTACTCCATACACTACCCCTCAAAACAGCCCTTTGACAAATCCCCAGAGTGACATGACAGATCAGAATCAGCAGAAGGTTTGCCGGTACTGTAAACGGATCGGACACTTGATTACCGAATGTCGCGAACCCCGATGCTATAGTGGAACCCAACAACAACCTCAACGCTCATCTTCAAATCAATATCGGACTTGGAACAATAATCAACACAACCCCCCCTCTAACCATCTACCCCCAACACATACTTCTATGCCTCCATTCAGATTTCAACAGACACAAAATTTCCCCCCCGGCTCAGCATAGCGCCTTCAACCGCTGTAGCCCAAAAACGGATCGTAGTAAATTCCAACATTCAAGTGACACCAGTTTCACATAAACCCAGTATCCCAGTATACGTGCTTGGATCAACTAACCCCGAAACACGTATTTACTACCCATGTTTGGTCGATACAGGAGCTGATGTGTCAATAATTCACGAATCCGTTCTCACTGAACAAACAAATACCTATTAGATATAGTAAACGAGCCATATACTCCGTTACAGGAGACCCCTTGCCTATTATTGGGGAAGCCGATGTGAAAATCCAACTAGGAAATAAAATCTACGATTTTCCATTTCTAGTAGGTCAAAAACAACTGGATATGGGAGATGGTGGAATTATAGGGTTTGATTTTTTCAATCACTTTCAACTTAGCTTAGATGGAACACAAAAATGTTTAATTGATGGCCATAACCGAGTACCCTAAGGGAAAAACCAGGTGTTCTCATTGTGGTCCAAAAGACTACCACCTCCCCCACCCAAACCACCTCCACAATTTAACCTCACTGAGATAGATGCAGAGTTAACCACGGTACCAAGTTATACAACACTTGTCCACTACATAGCTTTAGACCAATCGATCCTACCAAACAAACTTCCTCAGTTAACATCTCGCGCCCCTAGAGTAAATACAATATTCACCCCCAAAAAATCATCAGGTAACATAATGTACGATTACACAGAGGATCGATTCAATTGTTACTTGATCACGTAGACTACGTCTTCCGCTACGACTAGTTACCATGATTATCTAGCAGCCCTCCAAAACTTAAAACATCATTGTCAAGTACATGAAATAAAAAGGTTAGCAATACCTCAAGTGGAAGGAAACATAGACCCATTCAATTGGGAAATATCTGAGATATTCAAAGACACTGATATACACATTTCCGTGTATCAAAAAATCCCCCCAAAAGACGCCTCCTTCAAAGTTGCCTACCTCCGTGACGAAATAGAAAGTGCACGTTCTACTAAATCACCGGTAGTGAGTATTACAGTACCCAAAGAAGTCTCCGTGACTCCTGAACAAAGCATAGCAAATACCAGCAGTTCCACACCCGCTTCCCCCAAATTACTCAACAAAACCTCCGTTCGAGTCACCTCCCAAATAACCATTCCTCCTCGATGTGAATACTTGTGCATGGGCAAACAAAAAAAGAGATTAGCTACCTCTCCAGACATACCAATGTCACTTTTGTTTGAACCCCATGAAGTGAATGTCCATGGCCTTAGTTGCGCTAGACTGTTGATCAATGAAAGGACAGATTTAACTCTTCAAATCAGGTTATTAAATATAGTTGATAGAGAATTAGTTATACCTAAAAACACTGTCCTCGGTTGCGTTCAACCTATGGATGATACTATCAATACGGACTTAATCTGTACTGACGGTTCACGTGTCGCTACCTTAACTACAGGTGATAATGCCATAGTAGCAGGTCAATCAAAAGCTGAACGTGAGGCGATCATTGCAGAAAAGTGCCAACTTGATCATCTCCCCTCTCACCACCAAGAATTAGTGAAAAATGTCTTGGTCCAGTACACAAATCTCTTCTTCCTCACCGGAGATGAGATCGGGAAACATCCCACAATTCAACACCGAATTGATACGGGATCATCAATGCCGATAAGGAGGCCTCCTTATCGCATTCCTCACATCCAGCGAAAAATCGTGGATGATATTATCTCTGACCAGTTATCTAAAGGTATTATAGAACCCTCTTACTCACCATGGGCAGCCCCCATGCTCCTTGTGCCAAAACGCACCCTTAGTGGTGAAAAGGAATACAGAATGGTGTGCGATTACCGTAAACTAAATTCTGTCACTGTGAAGGACAGTTATCCTTCACCCAACATACCCGAAACTTTGGATCTTCTAGGTAACGCTAAATATTTTACAACCCTTGACCTCCACTCAAGCTATAATCACATTGAAATAGCACCTGAAGATGTGGTCAAAACAGCGTTTTGCACCCCCACAGGCCTATGGCAATACAAACGCCTCCCTTTTGGTTTATGTAATGCCCCAGCCTCCTGGCAAAGATTGATGGATACCGTTCTCAGTGGATTAACTGGGAATACTGTTCTTATCTATATAGATGATCCAATTATCTGGTCAAGTACTGTAGAAGAACACGTAGAAAAACTAGTTTTAGTCTTAGATCGATTAAGAGATGCAAATCTGAAACTTCGCCCAGACAAATGTCATTTCTTACAGACCGAAGTAGAATATCTAGGTCACCTTATCACTGCAGATGGAGTGAAACCAAACCCTCGTACGATTACTGCCATTCTTGATTACCCCCAACCCACGAATCTTAGAACAATCAGAGGTTTTTTGGGTTTAACCGGTTATTATCGTAGATTTATCCCTAACTATGCGCACATTGCTAAACCTCTCACATTGTTAACAAAAAAAAATGCCCCCTTTGTTTGGAAAATGGAGCATACAAAAGCCTTCCAGACTCTTAGAACGGCTCTTTGTACTGATCCCGTACTTGCCTACCCTGACTTCACCAAAGAGTTCTGTCTCACAACAGACTCATCAGGTTATGCCATTGCTGCAGTTCTACCACAAAAAATAGATGGTGAAGAGCGACCTATTGGGTACGCTTCCAGACAATTGAATACTGCGGAATGTAATTATTCAACCACAGAACGGGAACTTCTTGCTGTCCTATTCGGCATTAAATTCTTCAATTGTTACCTCTATGGAAGGTACTTTACTGTGTATACAGACCACAGATCATTAAAATGGCTTCTTTCTCTCCCAAAACCAAATTGTAAGCAAACCCGTTGGGCCCTCACCTTAGCCGAGTATACATTCAACGTTGAACATCGCCCAGGGAGCTCTATTTCACATGTAGATGCCCTATCCAGACTCAAGGTTAATATTAATCGGGAACAAACAAAACCACCTGTAGAACCTCTCCTAGATAGACACTTAATAAAAAGAGAACAGGATCGTGATGAAGAAATTCAGTCGATCATAACAACCCTAGAAACAAAACCCCCAGATCAAAGACAGTTCTACCTTGATGAAGAGAAAATACTATACAAATATAGCACAGATCCAGATCACAATGATCGATTAGTTATACCATCCTCACTTAAGAATAAAATCCTTCGGACCTATCATGAGCTACCATTTGCCGGACATGCAGGTAAACACCGTACCACTGACCTCATCAGTTCTCGTTTCTTTTGGCGAGCCATGCATCAAGATATAGCTACCTATTGCACAAATTGTATGTCCTGTCAAATGAGGAAAAACCCCGTGGGTCGAACACGGGCACCCTTACAGCGTTTTGAGGAAGTGACAACTCCCTGGCAACGCGTGTCAATGGACATAGTAGGTCCTATGCTACCCACCAAACGACAAAATCGATATCTCCTAACTTATGTAGACCACTTCACTAAGTATCCAGTGATTATCCCCTTAGCCAACATCACAGCTAGGACTGTAGCCAAAGCTTTTGTCACAGAAATAATTTCTAAATACGGTTGCCCAGAAGCGCTCCTCACTGACCGAGGTGCTCAGTTCACTAGTAAAATGTTTGCTGAAACTTGTAGATTACTAAAAATTGACAGACTCCTTACACAGGCCTACCAACCATCCACTAATGGAGCTGTAGAAAGAATACACAGGGTAATAGCTGACATCATGTCCCATTATGCTGACGAGACCGATTGGGATGAACAGATCCCATATGTGTTACTAGCTATGAGAAGTACCATATCAGCTACCACAGGATATACCCCATTCTATTTACTACATGGTTTTGACATCAATCTTCCTTTTGATACAATTACTCGTCCCTTAGAAACCACCCAACAAGATCAATCTTCCTTTTGATACAATTACTCGTCCCTTAGAAACCACCCAACAAGATCATTACTTGAACTACCCTACTGTACTACTACTAGAACTACTAGAACTACCTACTAGAACTACCTACTAGAACTACCCTACTACCCCTACAGTACCCTACTGAACTTCACGAGAGATTGAAACGAGCCTTTGAAACAACTCGAACCAACATATCTCGTAGTAAAGATAAAAATTGGAAATATTACAATAAAACAAGTAAACCAGTTGACATACACATTGGAGACCCAGTTCTATTGTATACCCCAGTAGTGAAAAAGGAAATAACACGCAAGTTAAGTCGCCTATGGAACGGTCCTTATAGAGTCATAGACCAACTAGGTCCTGTCGATTTTTCCACACGACATGTCTATACTGGAAAAATACAATCTACCCATGTCAACCGTCTGAAGCATTTTCATACATTCCACCCCGAAAGTTTCAATGAAGACTTAACACCTCTCACAGAACACCTAGATGACCTCCTCTTCCAGACACCAATATCATTTTCTAATCTCGACGAAACCATTCCTCTCACATTTGATCCTGACGATGACTATTTTTCCAACAGTCACATCTACCCTACAACCTCTCCTCACCTATCACAGCAACCATTGCCCCAAAGTTCATCCTCACCTCACACTTCCTACCCCACTCCAAGGGACGATACCTTGAATAGCACTACAAGTCCACCACCCTTCTCACCAAGTACTCCTGCAATCATACAATCCCCTCCACTTGATTTCACCCCATTACAAAATATTTCTACCCCCACGCAAGTTTTCCACCCTTCAGCTACACTCAGAAATAGGGAACCAATACTAAGCCAAAACCCAATAACAGAGACTCCCAGACGTTCAATTAGAACCCGTTATCATTTAAGAGATCGGGTACCACAATCTTTTCGTGACATCGTGAATCCTCCAAGAGAAAAAAGTAATGAATAACCTATCACCTAACAACAATTCCATCCATTTTTGTTTCCATTTCCTCAAATATCCGATTAGAGAAAGTGTCAAACCTTTCTAAATCCAATACATAACTCCCTGAAGAAACCATTGATCAATACTCAGCCTATTTCCACACAAAAACACACCTACTCACTTACTCCTATATATGCATAAACCTCCCCAACTCAATACATCACTCTTACAACCATGCCGAGGACCAAGCGCTCACGCTGCACACTCTGCCATAAGCCACTTCAAACACTGGGCACTGTGTGGGAAACAAGAAGCAACGACGCCACGAACTACAACAACGTCATCCACTACACAGATGCCATCACCTTCAACTACATCATCAAAAAAGGTGATTGATCACCTCAACTATCTCGAACGAGAATATACTTCAATATATTCTCGTTATTCCGATCAGCACATCATCCCACCCGCATCGTTCCCGAACCACATACCCCAACCCGATCACAGCCTCATTGCTTCACTATTCCGACAACAATACCAAATACTCGACCTCACCAAG
Source organism: Brachyptera risi (assembly GCA_964007535.1). NCBI lineage: Eukaryota > Metazoa > Arthropoda > Insecta > Plecoptera > Taeniopterygidae > Brachyptera > Brachyptera risi. The sequence continues at coordinate 34,352,519 of OZ023334.1, read as the reverse complement.
CAACGCCTCCTCGCCTCCTCTTTACGCACTCCAAGGGAAATAGCCCTAAGAAAAGACTTTTTCCAGAAAATCCACTCATATTCCCATACTTACGGAAAATACCCTCCCGCCCTACCTTGTATAAAAACCTTAGTAAAGGAATCCTCTCCAGTCGAGACAATCACCACCACTGCCACGGCCATCAACAATATCAAGGATCACCAACATCAAATCGGTACCAGAGATCTCACCATGCAACCATGATCTACCTCCTGTCATTCACGCCGCACCAGCTACAATCGTATCAACATCCACTTCAAAGACTGATCAACACCCGGACCTCGACTCTTCTCACAAGCAGCCAAATTAAGTTAAGTACAAACAATCACATTAATAACATATTCAGTAGTACAAATATGGAAACATCGTTATTCAAAACTAATGTCTCATGACTTCATTTCAAAAGTTTATCAAAGTAATCCCAAAAACCAATTGGATTGACTCTAACTTCCATTTTTTTTTCATCAACAGCTCACCAGCGTTTCCATATTATTGAACTATCATAATATCTTATAAATGTTTTTCTTTGTTGAAAATAAAATAAAATAAAGAAATTATTATTATTTTGCTAATCCTAAATCGTTTTGTTATAGGCTACATTGCTAAATAAACGACTAAAATACAATTCTATACTGATCACTCATAATACTTTGTTCTACTCGTCTTATATAAATAGACAACAATCACATTCTATTTTTGTCTTGACACTACCAAGTAGTAATCAACAAATAATAATGCCATTGGGCCTACCACAGATATACTTATGTAATTTTATTATTCTCTATTACCTACTCATATATAGGCCTATATCTATATATAACTACATTCAGACTGATTTCCTTTGCTCAATTTTATATTTTTGAACTGCATTCAGGGTACCACCTGCCTTTCGACTGATTTAATCATATATACTACCAATCTTATTATAGAGACTAACAATGTGAAATTGAAAATACCAACTAAATTCAATTCATTTAATCATATTCTCTACATTAATTACAATCAATTTATTACCTGTCATCACTTTCTATCAATACCAAAATCATGTCTAGCCACACAAGTGAAAATGACCTTCACTTATTCTCGCTACTTGTCAATCATTAACCCCCCCCCCACCCCCTCTTCGCCCCATGACACACACACTACCGTTATCTATTTCATTTTCTAGAATGGATCATCTTCTTCGACGATGTGGGACGACACAATACTACAACTCGACACACAGGCCACAGAACAGAAGGTCAACGGTCCCACAAATCACGTCTACTATTCCACACGAACCAGAGCACGCATAAACAATTACCAACAAGGCTCGCAACAATCTACCCTTCGTGAACATGTGACGTAAGCAAAGTGGACACTACCGCCCTCCAAGTTACTTGATGGACCTTGTGTGCTCCGACCGTAATATTGTGTTGAACTTATATCGTCGTTGAAAAAAATCAAATTATACCCAAATTCTTATCAGTGTTAACTAGCAATTCAAGGAACCTACTCCTGCAATTAATTTCAACTCTAAAGTATCACTTGGCCATTTCACGGCAAATTCATCATCCTCCGTTTTTTTCACATGTGTTGACCAGACATTGATTATCAATATATATATATATATTCAGGAACATATAATCATTTGTATCTTGTTATTATTGTTCTTATTGGTATTCAGTTTCTTTTCTATGTTTTCGTTGGAATATTATATTATAATTGACTATTCTCACTATTTAACTATTATTGTTTCACTATTCTTATATTTTTACTCATGAATATTTACTTACACTATTACACTATTATACTATTACACTATTATCACATCTATTACTCAACATGTCGTGCAAATTAGCATGTATTATATCTTGATCGCTCCACGACTAAATTTTTATCCAAGTCGGGATATCTACAAACCCTTTGACGTTTCACATCATCACATGTCGTCATCATGTCTTTCGAGAACAACTTTCTTTACTCTACACCCTTTCTTTCATCATATTGCAGTGCTCCATTGGGACCACTTGCAATATTTTGGTAGTCGGGGGTACTGTCGTGGCGCGATGACCATATAAATATAAATGTTATTAAATAATTCAATTATCAAATGATAAACCTGTACAACTTTTTCCATTTAAATGTTTTATCTAAGATCTAGTATAAGACCTACAACATGTGAATATGTAGACAAAGGTATTGATTCTCTTGCCAAATCAAGCTGTAAACTTCTATTCATAGAAGACAACAAAGTAATTCCCTCATAACCTCTATTTATGTAACCTAAGAAAGAAAACACCTCTATCTTCCTTCTCTCTCTAGCTGACAAACACATCATTTCCCCTAGCCCTTACTACCTCATAATTGCTTTCACTTCTTCTTCTCCTCCACTCAGTTGACTATAAAAGAACAGAAAAAGCCCTTCGATAATATAGTTGATAACTCATTAGTCTCTATCTCTCTTTCTCTCTCTCTGTTGATCTCTGTCTCTTCTTGTCTCTATGGAAGCCTTATGGTTCTAGAGTTAGCTTCTTTTCGATCTCTATTGAAGCCTTATGGTTCTAGAGATCTTTAGGTCTATATTTTTTGTTGCTCTCTTTTTTTTTTCTCTTTCTTTCTCTATTGAGCCTTATGTGTTCTAGAGAAATTGTTTCTTGTACTAAATATCTGTCCATCTGTGACGCTTGAACTAAAGTAAAAAACCAACTTCAATCTTTTATCAATTCATCTCCCAAAGAAAACCCTATCCCCTGTCAAGTGAAAACTTAAAACTTGTGAATTTTCTCTTATATTCAGGTCTACTCGATGTATCTATAGACTCTAGAGAAAACTTCCTCGTTCTTTTATAATTTGTGTTAATTGTATTATCTAAGTGTGATTCTTATCTTAATAAAACCAACTATATCTGCTAACTGGGTAAGTCAAACATTTGGAAACTTTACTTGAGCTAAATAAATCTAGCTTGCACTCCTTCCTGAATCTAATAGCGACCAGCTGACGTTAGTGTCAGGCCCACCAACCTATCCCGAAAAAGCCTATCAAACCAAACCTTTTTTTTTATCTCACATGAACATTAGACTTTCTCAACTTCTTTTTAATGTTCTGATTGTCAAAATAGCTCGCGCCCCGTGACAATAATGATTGATTGTGCTATCAAGAATCACTATGGTAATGTCCATAGTGAATTCAATCATTGGACTCCAAAACTGCTTGTAAATATCAGAAATCACTTGAAACATAAGGTGGGCCTATTTAAAAAAATTACCTGCGGGGCTTTGCTGGGATAAATCACAAAAGTATAGCTTCGAAAATGTTCATGATGATTTGATTATATAAGAGTCCAAAACCACTAGTGAATCGCAAAAAACACTTGAAAAATGTCCATATTTTGAAAAATTACCTGCGGGGCTCTCCTGGGGGACTTTCACCCCCTAGACCCCGTTTTGCGCACGGCAGGTGTCCAGCTGGGCGGTCATTTTATTCGTGTAACCTGTGCGCCTCCCCTCCTCCCCAATACACAAATCCTAACGACGTTCCGGCTCAAAACTATACAATATCCAGGTAGATGTTATGCAAATTGTCATCAACATTTTGGCTTCTGTATGAAGTGTGGGGTTCGACCAAAAGAAACATTCTCGTTTCAACAGGTACGGTAGAATTACTTGTTCGAATACATTCATTCGATTATTCCTCATGAAACTACGAATTTGCTCATAAAAACAATTTTTACAGAGATTTAATTTTTCGGTGGAATCAGCTAAAAAGAAACCGTTTCTAGAAAACCCCTTGACAACTGATACTTGAAGTATCAGTGGTGCTTTGAAGAGTCTCCCCCCCCCCCCCCCCCACGGCGACCTCATGGTCAGGAATTGGTCTTGCCTCACCCATTTTTCAGAACGTTCCGACGTCCCTGTATAATATATATATATATATATATATATATATATATATATATATATATATATATATATATATATATATAGATATATATATATATTTTTTTTCAAGTTTTCTTCACTTTTATTGTATTTGTATTGTACTGTGTTTATTTTTATCGTATCGTATTCTCATTTGATGTGAGCTCGCTAGTTGTTGAACGTGTTTTTTACATATTGATAATTCATGTAAAGAAGATGGGTCCTCAGAAGAGAGTATCATTAGCTAATTCCACAGGTGAACCCTCAACGGGTTTTGTGGACACTCATGAGTGGAAAATGTCTCGTAATAATGTACAGTACATCCATTGGATGAAAATGATGAAAAAAAATATATATATTATTTTCATTATTATCATTATTTTAATTCTTTGCGGGATATTGTCAACGAAAATCGATCTTTTGTTCTCTTGATGAACCAAACATGAATGATGAACAAATTAAAATTATTACCATTATTTTTTTTTTCAGGCTTCGTGGATATTTTGTGAACACACCTTATGTATACTTATGATGCAAAATAAAAGGAATTTCCACCCTATTATTATATAACATTATTATGACCTACAATTGAATTTATTTGTTATCTGATTATTTGGTTTATTCAATTAATTTTTCCGCCTTTTTTGCTACTCATTCTATATAATTTAATGTATAGTATTATATGTATGTATAGTAATGTATAATGTATAGTATAATATAGTATTCTATATAATACTACATATTATAGTCATATGATCCGGTGTCCATATATATATTATTGTATTTCATTTTATATTTCAATTACGTCGAGTAACGACTTTTTATTCCACTTGTACGAAGAAAGACAGTTTTTATCTCACTATATCAGTTATAACGCCACAGTCAAGCCCTTATGGGGCTTTGTAAAAATTGACCAGTAAATGTCGAATTTGTAATTTATGTGTATTTGTTGAAGCAATATCATATCAAATCGTGTCGTATCGTGTCGTATCGTATCGTATCGTATCGTATCGTATCATGCTTCCACCTATTGATTGACACCGTATGGAGCGGTATATGTTTACAGTCAGGTCAAGTGTTCTCGGTTAGGCCCACAATGGTTTGTAACGCACAGATGATACTTCGACCTCTGACCTCACAGCCACTTGGTGGCGCAATGTTCATTTATAGAGCCATAAGTTTCCTCAACCCGAAGGCAGTTTTATGAATTGGGTGTGTTCTGCTAATAACAGATTGTCTTCACTGAGTATTATCTGTATTTTGTTGTGAATAGTTTTGTTTGCACCTACTATGCAAACGTAACATATGCGTTGCGAGATGAGCGAGATATCTGAATAAGGTATAAAAGTCGTTAAAGTAGTTCTACCCTCGCTACTTTATCGACTCTGGTATTTTACACACCGTGACGCATATAAAAAACACTTTGTTGTTGGACAAATGTCGAATCTAGAAAGCAGTGAGTCTTAAGGCAACAAAATTCTGCTATTAAACTTCCATACTAGGCAAACGCGTTGTGTTTCCGCGTTGATGGATGAGCTACTCATATCAATTTTCATCTTTGGATTGGTTATTCATATATATATATATATATATATCCACCTTGAGATCCAAACAATTAGGTCACTGCCATGCTATATGTCCTGATCAATTTCTACGACCATAGAGGAGGCTTTGTTTTCAATTGTTTTCAATCAATTGGTGACACCTGTTGCTTTAATTTAATGGTTATCTTAATAGCTTTGAGTGATTTACAAAAATTACATTATATATTTTTTACATCAAAACGGCTGATCCGATTTGAGTGAAAGTCCGGGATAATGTGTATCATCATCATATTGGAATTCCATGAGAATTTGAATCCTCTCGAATTAAATATTTTTCACGAATTATTTCTTCCGGGTTATCCTCATGGGATTTTTGAAAACTTTGAGATGAGTTTTCTCAGAGGTGGTTCTACTGATTTCACCTCGAAACTTTACAGTATCAAATTAGATAAGGACTCTTGTGCATGCCAAGTTTCAACTGATTTTGGATTTTCGTTTGACCTGTGGAGTGCGAACAGAAAAAAGTACTTTTTTTCGGGTATGGTGAAATTGAGTCTTCGCTTCGCTCATCCAATAATAATTGATGAATAAAAATGTTTATCTGAAAATTTTTCTCCGAAACGGCTGGTTCGAATTGTATACAAAATGGTGATAATGTGTATTATTCATATGTACACATTCAGAGGGATTTTTTTTTTTTTGAGAGAGGAAATTCTTCAAATTTTCTTGTACAGCCTAATCTTATGAGGGATTTTCAGAAACTCTGAGGTGTAATTCACCAGAATCGGTCCAGCCGATTCATTCCAAAAAGTATACAGTTCTAAGTTGGATGAGAGTGCGATGAATACAATTAACTGTATTATCATTATTTGTTCAGATTGGACTAGATTCCAGCCACTATCGAGAGAAATAGAGCCAAATTATAGCACCCATTAGTTTCTCAGCAAGAATTAGTCTGGTCATCACGATCGACCGTTTCTTGTATTGCACCAACACTAACGATCGGGTGTTGCGAACCGTCGATATTTCGAGAAAAATTAGTATGTGGTAGTGTTTCGTTCTCGAAGTATTTATTATTCATTTATTTCACACTGACAAATGTCATTGATGGTGGCGAGGACTCCACAACATATTCAATTCCCAAGCACTATTTCAATCTCACATTCTAAAAATGTAATAAAATATAGTATTCTTATCGAATGATTATGAATTTTTGTATATATATATATACATATATATATATATATATATATATATATATATATATATATATATATATATATATATATATATATATATATATATTTATCAATAAATGAAGACTCTGCCTATGTCTTAAAGGTTGCCATTAGACACCGAATAACAATGAAATAACGTACTATGATATTGGAATTATGAATTCCACAATAACTGAAAAAAGGTGAAATTAAAATAATAGACCGATTGTAGACCTGTGATGTTTACCGCGACTAATATTCGTATGAAATATTTCTCAAAATCGATATTGAGCCTCTCGATGCGAGTAAAGTATATCAAATCTTTAAAATCCTTACGATCAGAAGACAATGTATCAAATGATAGATTGATGGATCATCTGAGGTGAGAAAAGAATGAATATTTAATTCTTCTTCTTTTTCTTTGTTCTATTGTTCTGGGCCTGGCCAATGGAATGTGATGAAGGTTTGCACACTGACCCTCTTGGATATTCCACCACAATCCGTACGGTGAGGGATTTAATTGGTTCACAGATGGGAAAGCTGCGTATATCTTTTGAAGGGGAATTTCAAGTGTTCCATCAGAAGTGAGAAAAACATCATGACATCAGGATTAGCCGTCATAGAAATAGTTTTCATTCAGAGAGAAATGATATTTGTTGTAACTTTTCATTTTTTAAGGCAATCACAATCACGAAACTAGATTTCAACACGATTTGATGACGATATTCAATCACCTGGGCCCGGATTCACGGAAAGTCCTATCTTTAGGACTTACCATTTCACTGAGTTAGAACCAATATTGAGTGAAATAGTCCCAACTTGAGACCAATATTGGTCCTAACTCAATAAAATGATCCTAGCTTACGACATCTTAAGGATACGACTCTTTGTGAATCTAGGCCCAGATTTGAAAGTGAACTAGAAATCATCATGTGTACTTCATAAATTATTGATGAGCGTAGCGAAGTCTCCATCCCACTCTTATAGGGCTTTGTCTGTGTGTTTTTTTTTTTTTTTTTTTTTGTTTTTTGTTTGTAAGCACTCCACAGGTCGCAAGGGTTGACTGATCAACATGAAACTTTTTTTTTACACGCAAACTCATCCAACTTAGAACTGTATAGTTTTTGGGATGAATCGGTCGGATCGATTTTGAGAATCATCATCTCAAAGTTTCTAAAATCCTCATAAGATTTGGCTGGGCAGAAAATGTTGAAAAATAAAATCTCTCCAAATGGAATGAAATTCTCTCTGAATGTGTATACATGGATTTTACACATTATTACGATTTTTTAAGCAATTCTGATCAGTCGTTTTGAAGAAAAAAAATGAAATGACTGATAATATTCATAAAATATATCATAAAAATTGTAACAGAATTAAGTTGTCGAGATTCACTGCTTTCTAGATTCAAGAGTTGACCAACAATGAAGTATTTTTTATATGCGTCAAGGTGTGTAGAATACCAGAGTCAATGAAGTGGCAAGAGTAGAACTACTTTAACGACTTTAATAGCTTATTCAGATATCAAGGTGTGTAGAATACCAGAGTCGATAAAGTAGCAAGGGTAGAACTACTTTAAGGACTTTTATACCTTATTGTGTTATCTCGCTCATCTTACAACGCATATTTCGCGTTTGACTAGTAATCATTTTATTTGTCCTCCAGGACCCGCCTTTTTTTCTGATTCGTGACGTAGTCATTACTCGATTCTGTTCGTGTCTCTATAGGAATCAGTAATGCCCACGTCATAGCTTGTGGTCTCTGGAAGACAGAATAATTGATTCCAAGTTCTGAAATTGAGATGTTGGTCTCTAGTTTTCTGAAAAATTAGGTAAATAAATATTGTCATTGTTCAATAAAATCGAGTTCCAGGGTTGTGATGTCCTTTAATGGAATTTACGAGAATGAAATAACTAGGCAAAAGCGTTATGTGTTTCCGCGAAATACAAGCCATTACGTCACTGCCCTCTTATTTCATAATCGATTTCTATGATAATGAAGAAGGTTTTGTTTTAATCGTTTCCGATTAAATGGTGACATTTGTTGCTTGGATTCAATTGGTATCTTGATAGCTTTGTGTGATTTAAAAAAATTAGATGAAATGTATATTCAGACGAGCTTTAGCGAGGATTCAATTTGATATACTGAAAAAAATTAATGTTCGTTTTTTTTCATGTTTTTTTGTCGGTTCTCCACAGGTCAAACGACTACAGCTATCAACTTCAACAATTTTTTAAATGTGATTCCTTATCCAAATTCGATCTGTATAGTTTTGTGGCATTATCGGGTGGTACATTTTATTTTTATGAATTATAGAAATTTCAAAAATACCCATTAGAATAGCACAGCGGGAAAAAAATTAAAATATTTTCATTTTCCAAAAAAATGAAATTTCGTGTGAAGTTGAATCACATTTTCAGACAAGCTTTAGCAAGGATCCAATTTGACATACTGAAAAAAATTGGTGTTCGTTTTTATGTTTTTTTTTTCTTTTTTTTTAATGTTTTTTTGTCGGTTCTCCACAGGTCAAACAGCTACAGCTATCAACTTCAATTTTTTTTCTCGTCATGGTTCATTATCTAGCTTAGATCTGTGAAGTTTTGTGGCATTATCGGGTGATAACTTTTATTTTTATGAATCTTAGAAATTTCAAAAATATTCATTACAATAACACGACGGGAAAAAAATGAAACATTTTTATTTTCAAAAAAATTGAAATTTTGTGTGAAGTTGCATAACAAATTGATACACATTTCTGGAAATTATCAGCTTGATCGAGTAAGCCATTTCGAAAAAAAACATGAAATGTGCCAAATTGGTAGCACTCGAAGCCGTTTTTACCCATTTATAACTAAAATGTAACACAATTGGCGAATTTGGGCAACAGTTTGGCAATGAAGTCGACATATTATTACTTTCCGCTCGTCTAACAACGCGTATATGGCGTTGTCCTAGTGATACACATTTATAAAAATACTCAGCTTGATCGGGTCAGCCATTTTGAAGAAAAAACATGGAATGCGCTAAATTGGTACCACTCGAAGCAGTTTTTACCCATTTCCAACTTGAATGTCACCCAATTGGCAAATTCAGGCAAAAGTTTGGCATAGAAGTCGACGTACTATTACTTTCCTCTAGTCTAACAACGCGTATATAGCGTTTTCCTAGTTTTACATCAAAGCGGCTGATCTGATTCGACCGAGAGTTCAGAATATTGTGTGTAATTATCAGACGAGCTTCAGCGAGGATTCAATTTATACTGAACAAAATTGATGTTCGTTTTCATGTTTTTTTTTTCAATGTTTTTTGTCGGTTCTCCACAGGTCAAACGGCTACAGTTATCAACTTCAAACATTTTCACCTCTTGGTTACTCATCTAACTTAGATCTGTAGAGTTTTGTGGTATCATCGGGTGATAACTTCTATTCTTATGAATTTTAGAAATTTCAAAATGACCCATTAGAATAACACGGCGGTGAAATTAAAAATATTTTTATTTTCCAAAAAAAAAATGAAATTTCGTGTGAAGCTGAATTGAATCTTGATACACATTTCTGGAAATTCTCAGCTTGATCAGGTCAGCCATTCTGAAAAAAAACATAAAATGTGTTAAATTGGTACCACTCGAAGCAGTTTTTACCCATTTATAACTTGAATGTCTCCCAATTGGCGAATTCAGGCAAAAGTTTGGCAAAGAAGTCGACATACTATTACTTTCCACTCGTCCAATAACGCGTATATAGCGTTTTCCTAGTTATATTGAAATTCCCTGAGAAATGGAACTCACTCTGAAGAAATATTTTTTACGAATCTTTTCCTCTGAGTTATTCTCATGGGATTTTTGAAAACTTTGAAATGAGTTTTCTCAGAAGTGGTTCAACCGATTGCGCCACAAAACTATACAGTATCTAATAAGATATTGAGGACACTTTTGTATGCCAAGTTTCAATTGATTTCAAATTTGTGTTTGACCTGTGAAGCGCGAACAAAAAAAAAAGAAAAAAAAACAGGCACGTTCTTTCGGTTATGGTGAAATCGAGTCTTCGCTTCACTCCTACAATCAGATGAGCGAATAAGACTTAACCATCTTGAAAGTGTGTATAGTTTCGTGGCCAAATCGGTTGATGTGAGAAACCATCTCGGAATTTGGAAAAGCTCCATAAGATTAGGCCTATCGAAAATAACTTGAAAAAGAAGTCTCTTCAAAAAATCTAAAAATTCACTGCATCCAAACACAAGAATGGAACACTTCATCACAAACTTTCACCAAAATCGGACATCCATTTTGAATGATATAAATCATTAGATGATTTCTAACAATAACTAGAAATAGTGATTATACTTGAATATTCAGTATCGCTTGAGCACGGTGATTCTCGGAATTCTGCACTAATATGTCAGCTTATATGGGTATCATTATTTTTCAAACGATCAAATAACTAAACTCACGTCATGTTCCATTATTACATTTTCACATTTCATTATTATTATTGATTATTTTCATGTATCATTCTCATTTTACTCGAGAGTGAATATAATCAAATGAATCTGTCATCTTTAGTTTGATCATTATTTGTATTGCTTCCGTCAACATGTGTCTTGTTATAATGATAAATGTTGACTATATTAATATATATATATATATATATATATATATATATATATATATATATATATATATATATATATATATATATATATCCCAAGTCAATATGTTCGAAGTTTATATATTTATTTAT
>OZ023334.1:34301932-34335881 GCA_964007535.1 Brachyptera risi | reverse complement strand
AATGAATATAATAATGGCGTTATTGGCGTATCCAACATATCATCTGCTGAGAATTTGGTGAGGACAAACCCAACCACGATAGTGCAGTAGAGACAGGATAGTAATTCAGTATCAAACCTTCAAATAAGCAGTATTAAATGCTAAAATAAGCACTATAAGCAGTATCAAATCGCCAAATAAGCGCTATCAACGGTGTCAAATCGCCAAATAAACGCTATTAGCGGTTTCAAATAGCAAAATAAGGAAAATAGCACAATGCAATAAATCAAATAATCAATATTGAAAGACTTACAAACTTATGGAATACATACACTTGGAATTGGCAAGTTGGGGGAAATAATATGCAGACACTTTTTGAAAATACATGTCAAGTTTTAACAATACCATGATACGTCAAACGTCACTTTACATCAGCGTAGGCCTACTACTTTTTGCCTTGCAGTGGCTCACCAGAATCTGACCAATATTATCTGGTGTCAGATTATGGCGCCTATCAGTTAGTATGTTTTATAAGCAGAAAAGGATCTCTCCACATGCACACAAACACAAATCCTCCAAAATAAGCAGAATGTGCCAGCATAATATGCCAAAATAAGTAGAATATGTAGTATTATATATAGCCAATAATAAGCACCGTCAAAGAAAAAGTGCCAAAATAAGCAAAACATGCAGTATCAAGGTCAAATATTCCGAACCCTCGAGTCGTGAAAAGGATTTATTTTTGAGTTTGCATGTTCTCCTGGCTATATGTAAAAACATGCAATTGCATTACTATCCTGCCTCTAGTGATCAGTCGTGGTCAGATTGTAGAAAGCCATTATTTTGGAGAAAAACAAATCTCGTAGAAATAAAAAGCCAGTTTAGATGTGGAGTTGTTTATAAGTTACTGTATATTTTTTTTACCAAATCAAAGAACTCTTGATTTTACTTTTTATTCCGATTTTGACTCAGCGATAGCACTCAATTTTGCGTCGGAATGTATGTGGTCTAGCTAGCTATTATTGTCACTGTTAAGTGGGTCTAGTGTTGTCACCATTCATGAAAGCCAACTGACCGCGGGCAGGAAGAATAGAGATCCAGTTCTCTCTCTCTCTCTTTCACTCCTTTTCTTTTCTTTCTTTTACATTCTGAAGTAAATAAATAGTTTGTCTGTAGCCGAGCCAACTATACTGCGACAGTTTTCTAGTGAGACACGTTCATGAATAAAAGTTGGTCGAGCGGCCGACTGGGTCGACATCTCTGCTCGCACGGACCCCTTCGTACAAAACATCCGTTCCAGTCGGCATTGAGCACCAGCAGCCACCGCCATCATTTATAAACCGGGCAGACTGCGAGACAAAGAGAACACGATGCGAGAATCTATTGGATCGAGCGAGAAACAAACTTTGATATTCTAGGTGAAATTGCGAAAGTTTGAGAGAGATGGAGTGAGAGAGAAAGAGAGAGAGAGAGAGAGAGAGAGAAAGAGAGAGAGAGAGAGAGAGAGAGAGAGAATTAAAATTTGTAATCTCCGAAGCTATAATTGGATGGCAGAAAGTGCTAGGGATTAAAATATTTTTCGTATTTATATTAGATTTTAATTGCAAAGTTTGAACATGACGAATGCATATTTCTTTTCACCGACATAGAAGAGTAAATACAAACAGGCAAAATGGAAAATATTCTCGTTTCTTCATGAATCGTACTCATTTTTTTATTGTTTCAATCTTGATGATTGCCAACATCATATAAAACTATGACCGGAAACTCGCACTTTTACGAGTTTTCATTTCGGTTCCAGTTCTAGTTTCAACCACACAAAAAGTGATTCGATATGAATCCAAATCGGTATTGAGATTCCAGTTCTAGTTCTTGGATCTAAAAGTGGTGCAATTGTTCCAGTAACAATTACAATATCTCCCATATTATTATTGTATAACCGAAACACGATGTAGTTATACCAACCTATTTTATCATCATATGAAGAAGGTGCCCCAACTCGGGTCTTGAGAGTGGAATATTTCCGGATCAGTTTCCGAGTCCAGGGTCCCGATTGCCTGTTGCGCAACTTTCACTTTTATATCGAACTAAACAACAATGTTACATGGCACAGTAGAGTCATAATGTTGGTAGTTGCATCTGTTTCTTACGAAATTTACAGATTTTGTGAATTAAACAATGCCACCGCTACCGTAGCCACTCTTATTAACATCTAATTCACGAGGGAATCCGCTAAATCGCGACAAGCAATCGGGACCTTTGGCTCTGAACTGATCGCAGAAAACCACAAATACCGTTCATGTCATCAGTATGTTTGTTGGGTCACCTTTTTTATATTATGGTGAAATAGGTTGGTATCACCATACATTGTGATCGAAATGATCACATTTCGAAATGTCTTTTGAACTTAAATTTTTGAAATCTTGAAATGGCTGTCGGAATGGAAGTAATGAGAGATTTAATCTTTTCAAAACGAGCAGTTTTCCAATTGAATGACTTCGTATTTGTGTGTTTCATTATCATCACTCGCTATAGTGCATAAAGCTTTCATGTGATCAATTACTAGAATGTATATAACGTGAAAATGAAATCAAGAATCTTCTGAAATCTCACGGAATCATAATAAAATCGAAAAACAAATGTTGAGTTATCGTTTTGTATGCCAGACATTTCATTGTGTTCGTATTAGGCTATTAATATTATCATTACAGGTCTCCAATTCTCGATGAGAAGTTGCCACAAAATGCACTATAATCATAGTTCCGTAGCCAGCTGCCTTCAGCCAGTACAATATATTATCTCAGAGTCGACAACAAATCAACATTTTCAGTTTATATTTCTATTGTTTCATATAATTCCACGTTGCTCATACAACGTGTCACAAGCATCACTTGCTTGCACATACATGATCTTTCAGAAATTTGATATCGTTTCCTTCTCCCGATAACGGAATTCATTTTTGGGTTTATCATTCTTCTAATTTGTTTCATTGCCAACTTCTGACAACTAATCATAAGCCATATTATGCGAGATTCTTATTATTCCATCATCTTCATTCAGGTTTTCTTTACGTCACCTTCACCGGCACAGTAGCTGAGTGACAGTAGCACAGTAGCTTTAGAATGAGTTTTCTCAGAAGTGGTTGAACCGATTGATTAGATAATGACACTTGTGTATGCCAAGTTTCAACTGATTTTGAATTTTCGTTTGACCTGTGGAGCGCGAACAAAAAAAAAAAAAAAGTCACTTTTTTCGGGTATGGCTAAGTTGAGTCTTCGCTTCGCTCATCCAATCAAGGATAGTAGTTTTATATGAATATACTAGGCAAACGCGTTATGTGTTTCCGCGTTGATGGATGAGCTGGAACATATCAAGTTATCTTTGGATTGGTTATTATATATATATATATATATATATATATATATATATATATATATATATATATATATATATATATATATATATATATATATATATATATATATATATATATATATATATATATATATATATATATATATATATATATCTATATATATATATATATATATATATATATATATATATATATATATATATATATATACACACCTTGAGATCCAAACCATTACATCACTGCCATCTTATTTTCCATTATAAATTTATATGATGATAAAGAAGGCTTTGTTTTAATCGTTTACAATCAATTGGTGACACTTGCTGCTTTGATTTAATAGGTATCTTAATAGCTTCGAATAATTGACACAAATAACATTATATATTTTTTTACATCCAAACGGCTGATACGATTCGAGTGAAAGTTTCTCATTATCAGATTGAAATCCCCTGAGAATTTGAATCCTCTCAGATGAAATATTTTCCACGAATTTTTCACTCTGGGTTATTTTAACAGGATTTTTGAAAACTTTGGAATGAGTTTTCTCCGAAGTGGTTCAACCGATCGTGCCTCAAAACTATACAGTATCGAATTGGATGAGGATACTTGTGTGTGCCAAGTTTCAACTGATTTTAAATTTTCGTCTGACCTGTGGAGCGCGAACAGAAAAAAAACAGGCACTTTTTTTTCGGGTATGACGGAATTGAGTCTTCGCTACGCTCATCCAATAAATTCTTCATTCTAAACTACTGTGGGATTATTCACCACGCTTCACTTGATTGATGAAATATACTCCTGATACTGTTATTTGTCTACTCCACTTCACTACACATTATTTTCATGAAACTACTCACTACTAATTACTTTTCACTTGGCCGAGAATTTTATATATGGAAATTTACGGAAATTGAAATCAATAAAAAAAAAAAATCATTCACCGACACCAATGAATCTCGACCATCAGTACAGTCCCTCAGTAAATCCAATATAAATGAAAAATGGGACACAAATCAGTTGGAATGATGATGTATTTTTAGAAATAAAGCACCAAATATGCAGCATGAAGTTAATGTTTGCAGGATCTTGGAGTCATGAACGGAAACGTTGGATATTGAACTCGGATTGCTCTATCACTCTTGATTAGTTACATTTGCATAACTATTCTATCCTTAATCATGAACTTCGTGATACCGTCTCAAGGGACCGAGATCAAACAATCATCACGACATTTACAGATATACAATCCACAACATTCAACAAGTCGCCCAGATTTCTACTGTGCATACGCACGATTAACATGCAAATATATTCGTGACCTGATTGGTTTCATAACCCGTCATCGATCTTGATACCCTGCACTTGTTGTTTGTGTACAAGGGCCAACAACAAAGCTCCTGTGGCTTCTCGTATAATCGAATCTGTTGCCCTTGCTCTAATGGCATGCGAGTGGTGGGGCTTAGCTCGGAGTTAGACGGTCGAATCTGTTGCCCTTGCTCCAATGGCATGCGAGTGGTGGGGCTTAGGTCGGAGTTAGACGGTCGAATCTGTTGCCCTTGCTCTAATGGCATGCGAGTGGTGGGGTTTAGCTCGGGGTCAGACGGTCGAATCTGTTGCCCTTGCTCTAATGGCATGCGAGTGGTGGGGTTTAGCTCGGAGTCGGACGGTCGAATCTGTTGCCCTTGCTCTAATGGCATGCGAGTGGTGGGGCTCAGCTCGGAGTCAGACGGTCGAATCTGTTGCCCTTGCTCTAATGGCATGCGAGTGGTGGGGTTTAGCTCGGAGTTAGACGGTCGAATCTGTTGCCCTTGCTCTAATGGCATGCGAGTGGTGGGGTTTAGCTCGGGGTCAGACGGTCGAATCTGTTGCCCTTGCTCTAATGGCATGCGAGTGGCGGGGTTTAGCTCGGAGTTAGACGGTCGAATCTGTTGCCCTTGCTCTAATGGCATGCGAGTGGTGGGGTTCAGCTCGGAGTCAGACGGTCGAATCTGTTGCCCTTGCTCTAATGGCATGCGAGTGGTGGGGCTTAGCTCGGAGTTAGACGGTCGAATCTGTTGCCCTTGCTCTAATGGCATGCTAGTGGTGGGGTTTAGCTCGGAGTCAGACGGTCGAATCTGTTGCCCTTGCTCTAATGGCATGCGAGTGGTGGGGTTTAGCTCGGAGTCGGACGGTCGAAACTGTTGCCCTTGCTCTAATGGCATGCGAGTGGTGGGGCTTAGGTCGGAGTTAGACGGTCGAATCTGTTGCCCTTGCTCTAATGGCATGCGAGTGGTGGGGTTTGGCTCGGGGTCAGACGGTCGAATCTGTTGCCCTTGCTCTAATGGCATGCGAGTGGTGGGGTTTAGCTCGGGGTCAGACGGTCGAATCTGTTGCCCTTGCTCCAATGGCATGCGAGTGGTGGGGCTTAGGTCGGAGTTAGACGGTCGAATCTGTTGCCCTTGCTCTAATGGCATGCGAGTGGTGGGGTTTAGCTCGGGGTCAGACGGTCGAATCTGTTGCCCTTGCTCTAATGGCATGCGAGTGGTGGGGTTTAGCTCGGGGTCAGACGGTCGAATCTGTTGCCCTTGCTCTAATGGCATGCGAGTGGTGGGGCTTAGGTCGGAGTTAGACGGTCGAATCTGTTGCCCATGCTCTAATGGCATGCGAGTGGTGGGGTTTAGCTCGGAGTTAGACGGTCGAATCTGTTGCCCTTGCTCCAATGGCATGCGAGTGGTGAAGTTTAGCTCGGAGTCAGACGGTCGAATCTGTTGCCCTTGCTCTAATGGCATGCGAGTGGTGGGGTTTAGCTCGGAGTCAGACGGTCGAATCTGTTGCCCTTGCTCTAATGGCATGCGAGTGGTGGGGCTTAGGTCGGAGTCAGACGGTCGAATCTGTTGCCCTTGCTCTAATGGCATGCGAGTGATGGGGTTTAGCTCGGAGTTAGACGGTCGAATCTGTTGCCCTTGCTCTAATGGCATGCGAGTGGTGAAGTTTAGCTCGGAGTCAGACGGTCGAATCTGTTGCCCTTGCTCTAATGGCATGCGAGTGGTGGGGTTTAGCTCAGAGTCAGACGGTCGAATCTGTTGCCCTTGCTCTAATGGCATGCGAGTTGTGAAGTTTAGCTCGGAGTCAGACGGTCGAATCTGTTGCCCTTGCTCTAATGGCATGCGAGTGGTGAAGTTTAGCTCGGAGTCAGACGGTCGAATCTGTTGCCCTTGCTCTAATTGCATGCGAGTAATGGGGTTTAGCTCGGAGTCGGACGGTCGAATCTGTTGCCCTTGCTCTAATGGCATGCGAGTGGTGAAGTTTAGCTCGGAGTCAGACGGTCGAATCTGTTGCCCTTGCTCTAATGGCATGCGAGTGGTGGGGTTTAGCTCGGAGTCGGACGGTCGAATCTGTTGCCCTTGCTCTAATGGCATGCGAGTGGTGGGGTTTAGCTCGGAGTCAGACGGTCGAATCTGTTGCCCTTGCTCTAATTGCATGCGAGTGGTGGGGCTCAGCTCGGAGTTAGACGGTCGAATCTGTTGCCCTTGCTCTAATGGCATGCGAGTGGTGGGGTTTAGCTCGGAGTCAGACGGTCGAATCTGTTGCCCTTGCTCTAATGGCATGCGAGTGGTGGGGTTTAGCTCGGAGTCGGACGGTCGAATCTGTTGCCCTTGCTCTGATGGCATGCGAGTGGTGGGGTTTAGCTCGGAGTCAGACGGTCGAATCTGTTGCCCTTGCTCTAATTGCATGCGAGTGGTGGGGTTTAGCTCGGGGTCAGACGGTCGAATCTGTTGCCCTTGCTCTAATTGCATGCGAGTGGTGGGGTTTAGCTCGGGGTCAGACGGTCGAATCTGTTGCCCTTGCTCTAATGGCATGCGAGTGGTGGGGTTCAGCTCGGAGTCAGACGGTCGATCCTGTTGCCCTTGCTCTAATTGCATGCGAGTGGTGGGGTTTAGCTCGGAGTCAGACGGTCGAATCTGTTGCCCTTGCTCTAATGGCATGCGAGTGGTGGGGCTTAGCTCGGAGTTAGACGGTCGAATCTGTTGCCCTTGCTCCAATGGCATGCGAGTGGTGGGGCTTAGGTCGGAGTAAGACGGTCGAATCTGTTGCCCTTGCTCTAATGGCATGCGAGTGGTGGGGTTTAGCTCGGCGTCAGACGGTCGAATCTGTTGCCCTTGCTCTAATGGCATGCGAGTGGTGGGGTTTAGCTCGGAGTCAGACGGTCGAATCTGTTGCCCTTGCTCTAATGGCATGCGAGTGGTGGGGTTTAGCTCGGAGTTAGACGGTCGAATCTGTTGCCCTTGCTCTAATGGCATGCGAGTGGTGGGGTTCAGCTCGGAGTCAGACGGTCGAATCTGTTGCCCTTGCTCTAATGGCATGCGAGTGGTGGGGCTTAGCTCGGAGTTAGACGGTCGAATCTGTTGCCCTTGCTCCAATGGCATGCGAGTGGTGAAGTTTAGCTCGGAGTCAGACGGTCGAATCTGTTGCCCTTGCTCTAATGGCATGCGAGTGGTGGGGTTTAGCTCGGAGTCAGACGGTCGAATCTGTTGCCCTTGCTCTAATGGCATGCGAGTGGTGGGGCTTAGGTCGGAGTCAGACGGTCGAATCTGTTGCCCTTGCTCTAATGGCATGCGAGTGATGGGGTTTAGCTCGGAGTTAGACGGTCGAATCTGTTGCCCTTGCTCTAATGGCATGCGAGTGGTGAAGTTTAGCTCGGAGTCAGACGGTCGAATCTGTTGCCCTTGCTCTAATGGCATGCGAGTGGTGGGGTTTAGCTCAGAGTCAGACGGTCGAATCTGTTGCCCTTGCTCTAATGGCATGCGAGTTGTGAAGTTTAGCTCGGAGTCAGACGGTCGAATCTGTTGCCCTTGCTCTAATGGCATGCGAGTGGTGAAGTTTAGCTCGGAGTCAGACGGTCGAATCTGTTGCCCTTGCTCTAATTGCATGCGAGTAATGGGGTTTAGCTCGGAGTCGGACGGTCGAATCTGTTGCCCTTGCTCTAATGGCATGCGAGTGGTGAAGTTTAGCTCGGAGTCAGACGGTCGAATCTGTTGCCCTTGCTCTAATGGCATGCGAGT
The DNA here is from genome assembly GCA_964007535.1 of Brachyptera risi. Lineage (NCBI taxonomy): Eukaryota > Metazoa > Arthropoda > Insecta > Plecoptera > Taeniopterygidae > Brachyptera > Brachyptera risi. The sequence continues at coordinate 34,327,487 of OZ023334.1, read as the reverse complement.
GGTGGGGTTTAGCTCGGAGTCGGACGGTCGAATCTGTTGCCCTTGCTCTAATGGCATGCGAGTGGTGGGGTTTAGCTCGGAGTCAGACGGTCGAATCTGTTGCCCTTGCTCTAATTGCATGCGAGTGGTGGGGCTCAGCTCGGAGTTAGACGGTCGAATCTGTTGCCCTTGCTCTAATGGCATGCGAGTGGTGGGGTTTAGCTCGGAGTCAGACGGTCGAATCTGTTGCCCTTGCTCTAATGGCATGCGAGTGGTGGGGTTTAGCTCGGAGTCGGACGGTCGAATCTGTTGCCCTTGCTCTGATGGCATGCGAGTGGTGGGGTTTAGCTCGGAGTCAGACGGTCGAATCTGTTGCCCTTGCTCTAATTGCATGCGAGTGGTGGGGTTTAGCTCGGGGTCAGACGGTCGAATCTGTTGCCCTTGCTCTAATTGCATGCGAGTGGTGGGGTTTAGCTCGGGGTCAGACGGTCGAATCTGTTGCCCTTGCTCTAATGGCATGCGAGTGGTGGGGTTCAGCTCGGAGTCAGACGGTCGATCCTGTTGCCCTTGCTCTAATTGCATGCGAGTGGTGGGGTTTAGCTCGGAGTCAGACGGTCGAATCTGTTGCCCTTGCTCTAATGGCATGCGAGTGGTGGGGCTTAGCTCGGAGTTAGACGGTCGAATCTGTTGCCCTTGCTCCAATGGCATGCGAGTGGTGGGGCTTAGGTCGGAGTAAGACGGTCGAATCTGTTGCCCTTGCTCTAATGGCATGCGAGTGGTGGGGTTTAGCTCGGCGTCAGACGGTCGAATCTGTTGCCCTTGCTCTAATGGCATGCGAGTGGTGGGGTTTAGCTCGGAGTCAGACGGTCGAATCTGTTGCCCTTGCTCTAATGGCATGCGAGTGGTGGGGTTTAGCTCGGAGTTAGACGGTCGAATCTGTTGCCCTTGCTCTAATGGCATGCGAGTGGTGGGGTTCAGCTCGGAGTCAGACGGTCGAATCTGTTGCCCTTGCTCTAATGGCATGCGAGTGGTGGGGCTTAGCTCGGAGTTAGACGGTCGAATCTGTTGCCCTTGCTCTAATGGCATGCTAGTGGTGGGGTTTAGCTCGGAGTCAGACGGTCGAATCTGTTGCCCTTGCTCTAATGGCATGCGAGTGGTGGGGTTTAGCTCGGAGTCGGACGGTCGAAACTGTTGCCCTTGCTCTAATGGCATGCGAGTGGTGGGGCTTAGGTCGGAGTTAGACGGTCGAATCTGTTGCCCTTGCTCTAATGGCATGCGAGTGGTGGGGTTTGGCTCGGGGTCAGACGGTCGAATCTGTTGCCCTTGCTCTAATGGCATGCGAGTGGTGGGGTTTAGCTCGGGGTCAGACGGTCGAATCTGTTGCCCTTGCTCTAATGGCATGCGAGTGGTGGGGTTTAGCTCGGAGTCAGACGGTCGAATCTGTTGCCCTTGCTCCAATGGCATGCGAGTGGTGGGGTTTAGCTCGGAGTCAGACGGTCGAATCTGTTGCCTTTGCTCTAATGGCATGCGAGTGGTGGGGTTTAGCTCGGAGTTAGACGGTCGAATCTGTTGCCCTTGCTCTAATGGCATGCGAGTGGTGAAGTTTAGCTCGGAGTCAGACGGTCGAATCTGTTGCCCTTGCTCTAATAGCATGCGAGTGGTGGGGTTTAGCTCGGAGTCAGACGGTCGAATCTGTTGCCCTTGCTCTAATGGCATGCGAGTGGTGAAGTTTAGCTCGGAGTCAGACGGTCGAATCTGTTGCCCTTGCTCTAATGGCATGCGAGTGGTGAAGTTTAGCTCGGAGTCAGACGGTCGAATCTGTTGCCCTTGCTCTAATGGCATGCTAGTGGTGGGGTTTAGCTCGGAGTCAGACGGTCGAATCTGTTGCCCTTGCTCTAATGGCATGCGAGTGGTGGGGTTTAGCTCGGAGTCGGACGGTCGAAACTGTTGCCCTTGCTCTAATGGCATGCGAGTGGTGGGGCTTAGGTCGGAGTTAGACGGTCGAATCTGTTGCCCTTGCTCTAATGGCATGCGAGTGGTGGGGTTTGGCTCGGGGTCAGACGGTCGAATCTGTTGCCCTTGCTCTAATGGCATGCGAGTGGTGAGGTTTAGCCCGGGGTCAGACGGTCGAATCTGTTGCCCTTGCTCTAATGGCATGCGAGTGGTGGGGTTTAGCTCGGAGTCAGACGGTCGAATCTGTTGCCCTTGCTCCAATGGCATGCGAGTGGTGGGGTTTAGCTCGGAGTCAGACGGTCGAATCTGTTGCCCTTGCTCTAATGGCATGCGAGTGATGGGGTTTAGCTCGGAGTTAGACGGTCGAATCTGTTGCCCTTGCTCTAATGGCATGCGAGTGGTGAAGTTTAGCTCGGAGTCAGACTGTCGAATCTGTTGCCCTTGCTCTAATAGCATGCGAGTGGTGGGGTTCAGCTCGGAGTCAGACGGTCGAATCTGTTGCCCTTGCTCTAATGGCATGCGAGTGGTGAAGTTTAACTCGGAGTCAGACGGTCGAATCTGTTGCCCTTGCTCTAATGGCATGCGAGTGGTGAAGTTTAGCTCGGAGTCAGACGGTCGAATCTGTTGCCCTTGCTCTAATTGCATGCGAGTGGTGGGGTTTAGCTCGGAGTCGGACGGTCGAATCTGTTGCCCTTGCTCTAATGGCATGCGAGTGGTGAAGTTTAGCTCGGAGTCAGACGGTCGAATCTGTTGCCCTTGCTCTGATGGCATGCGAGTGGTGGGGTTTAGCTCGGAGTCGGACGGTCGAATCTGTTGCCCTTGCTCTAATGGCATGCGAGTGGTGGGGTTTAGCTCGGAGTCAGACGGTCGAATCTGTTGCCCTTGCTCTAATTGCATGCGAGTGGTGGGGCTCAGCTCGGAGTTAGACGGTCGAATCTGTTGCCCTTGCTCTAATGGCATGCGAGTGGTGGGGTTTAGCTCGGAGTCAGACGGTCGAATCTGTTGCCCTTGCTCTAATGGCATGCGAGTGGTGGGGTTTAGCTCGGAGTCGGACGGTCGAATCTGTTGCCCTTGCTCTAATGGCATGCGAGTGGTGGGGTTTAGCTTGGAGTCAGACGGTCGAATCTGTTGCCCTTGCTCTAATTGCATGCGAGTGGTGGGGTTTAGCTCGGGGTCAGACGGTCGAATCTGTTGCCCTTGCTCTAATTGCATGCGAGTGGTGGGGTTTAGCTCGGGGTCAGACGGTCGAATCTGTTGCCCTTGCTCTAATGGCATGCGAGTGGTGGGGTTTAGCTCGGAGTCAGACGGTCGAATTTGTTGCCCTTGCTCTAATTGCATGCGAGTGGTGGGGTTTAGCTCGGAGTAAGACGGTCGAATCTGTTGCCCTTGCTCTAATGGCATGCGAGTGGTGGGGTTTAGCTCGGAGTCAGACGGTCGAATCTGTTGCCCTTGCTCTAATGGCATGCGAGTGGTGGGGTCTAGCTCGGAGTCAGACGGTCGAATCTGTTGCCCTTGCTCTAATGGCATGCGAGTGGTGGGGTTTAGCTCGGGGTCAGACGGTCGAATCTGTTGCCCTTGCTCTAATGGCATGCGAGTGGTGGGGTTTAGCTCGGGGTCAGACGGTCGAATCTGTTGCCCTTGCTCTAATGGCATGCGAGTGGTGAAGTTTAGCTCGGAGTCGGACGGTCGAATCTGTTGCCCTTGCTCTGATGGCATGCGAGTGGTGAAGTTTAGCTCGGAGTTAGACGGTCGAATCTGTTGCCCTTGCTCTGATGGCATGCGAGTGGTGAGGTTTAGCTCGGGGTCAGACGGTCGAATCTGTTGCCCTTGCTCTAATGGCATGCGAGTGGTGGGGCTTAGCTCGGAGTCGGACGGTCGAATCTGTTGCCCTTGCTCTAATTGCATGCGAGTGGTGAAGTTTAGCTCGGAGTCAGACGGTCGAATCTGTTGCCCTTGCTCTAATGGCATGCGAGTGGTGGGGTTTAGCTCGGAGTCAGACGGTCGAATCTGTTGCCCTTGCTCTAATGGCATGCGAGTGGTGAAGTTTAGCTCGGAGTCAGACGGTCGAATCTGTTGCCCTTGCTCTAATGGCATGCGAGTGGTGAAGTTTAGCTCGGAGTCGGACGGTCGAATCTGTTGCCCTTGCTCTAATGGCATGCGAGTGGTGAAGTTTAGCTCGGAGTCAGACGGTCGAATCTGTTGCCCTTGCTCTAATGGCATGCGAGTGGTGGGGTTTAGCTCGGAGTCAGACGGTCGAATCTGTTGCCCTTGCTCTAATGGCATGCGAGTGGTGGGGTTTAGCTCGGAGTCAGACGGTCGAATCTGTTGCCCTTGCTCTAATGGCATGCGAGTGGTGAAGTTTAGCTCGGAGTCAGACGGACGAATCTTTTGCCCTTGCTCTAATTGCATGCGAGTGGTGGGGTTTAGCTCGGAGTCGGACGGTCGAATCTGTTGCCCTTGCTCTAATGGCATGCGAGTGGTGAAGTTTAGCTCGGAGTCAGACGGTCAAATCTGTTGCTCTTGCTCTAATGGCATGCGAGTGGTGGGGTTTATCTCGGAGTCGGACGGTCGAATCTGTCGCCCTTGCTCTAATGGCATGCGAGTGGTGGGGTTTAGCTCGGAGTCAGACGGTCGAATCTGTTGCCCTTGCTCTAATGGCATGCGAGTGGTGGGGCTTAGCTCGGAGTTAGACGGTCGAATCTGTTGCCCTTGCTCTAATGGCATGCGAGTGGTGAAGTTTAGCTCGGAGTCAGACGGTCGAATCTGTTGCCCTTGCTCTAATGGCATGCGAGTGGTGGGGTTTAGCTCGGAGTCAGACGGTCGAATCTGTTGCCCTTGCTCTAATTGCATGCGAGTGGTGGGGTTTAGCTCGGAGTTAGACGGTCGAATCTGTTGCCCTTGCTCTAATTGCATGCGAGTGGTGGGGTTTAGCTCGGAGTTAGACGGTCGAATCTGTTGCCCTTGCTCTAATGGTATGCTAGTGGTGGGGTTTAGCTCGGAGTTAGACGGTCGAATCTGTTGCCCTTGCTCCAATGGCATGCGAGTGGTGGGGTTTAGCTCGGAGTTAGACGATCGAATCTGTTGCCCTTGCTCTAATGGCATGCGACTGGTGGGGTTTAGCTCGGAGTTAGACGGTCGAATCTGTTGCCCTTGCTCCAATGGCATGCGAGTGGTGGGGTTTAGCTCGGAGTTAGACGATCGAATCTGTTGCCCTTGCTCTAATGGCATGCGAGTGGTGGGGTTTAGCTCGGAGTTAGACGATCGAATCTGTTGCCCTTGCTCTAATGGCATGCTAGTGGTGGGGTTTAGCTCGGAGTTAGACGGTCGAATCTGTTGCCCTTGCTCCAATGGCATGCGAGTGGTAGGGTTTAGCTCGGAGTTAGACGATCGAATCTGTTGCCCTTGCTCTAATGGCATGCGAGTGGTGGGGTTTAGCTCGGAGTTAGACGGTCGAATCTGTTGCCCTTGCTCCAATGGCATGCGAGTGGTGGGGCTTAGCTCGGAGTTAGACGGTCGAATCTGTTGCCCTTGCTCTAATGGCATGCGAGTGGTGGGGTTTAGCTCGGAGTCAGACGGTCGAATCTGTTGCCCTTGCTCTAATGGCATGCGAGTGGTGGGGTTTAGCTCGGAGTCGGACGGTCGAATCTGTTGCCCTTGCTCTGATGGCATGCGAGTGGTGGGGTTTAGCTCGGAGTCAGACGGTCGAATCTGTTGCCCTTGCTCTAATTGCATGCGAGTGGTGGGGTTTAGCTCGGGGTCAGACGGTCGAATCTGTTGCCCTTGCTCTAATTGCATGCGAGTGGTGGGGTTTAGCTCGGGGTCAGACGGTCGAATCTGTTGCCCTTGCTCTAATGGCATGCGAGTGGTGGGGTTCAGCTCGGAGTCAGACGGTCGATCCTGTTGCCCTTGCTCTAATTGCATGCGAGTGGTGGGGTTTAGCTCGGAGTCAGACGGTCGAATCTGTTGCCCTTGCTCTAATGGCATGCGAGTGGTGGGGCTTAGCTCGGAGTTAGACGGTCGAATCTGTTGCCCTTGCTCCAATGGCATGCGAGTGGTGGGGCTTAGGTCGGAGTAAGACGGTCGAATCTGTTGCCCTTGCTCTAATGGCATGCGAGTGGTGGGGTTTAGCTCGGCGTCAGACGGTCGAATCTGTTGCCCTTGCTCTAATGGCATGCGAGTGGTGGGGTTTAGCTCGGAGTCAGACGGTCGAATCTGTTGCCCTTGCTCTAATGGCATGCGAGTGGTGGGGTTTAGCTCGGAGTTAGACGGTCGAATCTGTTGCCCTTGCTCTAATGGCATGCGAGTGGTGGGGTTCAGCTCGGAGTCAGACGGTCGAATCTGTTGCCCTTGCTCTAATGGCATGCGAGTGGTGGGGCTTAGCTCGGAGTTAGACGGTCGAATCTGTTGCCCTTGCTCTAATGGCATGCTAGTGGTGGGGTTTAGCTCGGAGTCAGACGGTCGAATCTGTTGCCCTTGCTCTAATGGCATGCGAGTGGTGGGGTTTAGCTCGGAGTCGGACGGTCGAAACTGTTGCCCTTGCTCTAATGGCATGCGAGTGGTGGGGCTTAGGTCGGAGTTAGACGGTCGAATCTGTTGCCCTTGCTCTAATGGCATGCGAGTGGTGGGGTTTGGCTCGGGGTCAGACGGTCGAATCTGTTGCCCTTGCTCTAATGGCATGCGAGTGGTGGGGTTTAGCTCGGGGTCAGACGGTCGAATCTGTTGCCCTTGCTCTAATGGCATGCGAGTGGTGGGGTTTAGCTCGGAGTCAGACGGTCGAATCTGTTGCCCTTGCTCCAATGGCATGCGAGTGGTGGGGTTTAGCTCGGAGTCAGACGGTCGAATCTGTTGCCTTTGCTCTAATGGCATGCGAGTGGTGGGGTTTAGCTCGGAGTTAGACGGTCGAATCTGTTGCCCTTGCTCTAATGGCATGCGAGTGGTGAAGTTTAGCTCGGAGTCAGACGGTCGAATCTGTTGCCCTTGCTCTAATAGCATGCGAGTGGTGGGGTTTAGCTCGGAGTCAGACGGTCGAATCTGTTGCCCTTGCTCTAATGGCATGCGAGTGGTGAAGTTTAGCTCGGAGTCAGACGGTCGAATCTGTTGCCCTTGCTCTAATGGCATGCGAGTGGTGAAGTTTAGCTCGGAGTCAGACGGTCGAATCTGTTGCCCTTGCTCTAATGGCATGCTAGTGGTGGGGTTTAGCTCGGAGTCAGACGGTCGAATCTGTTGCCCTTGCTCTAATGGCATGCGAGTGGTGGGGTTTAGCTCGGAGTCGGACGGTCGAAACTGTTGCCCTTGCTCTAATGGCATGCGAGTGGTGGGGCTTAGGTCGGAGTTAGACGGTCGAATCTGTTGCCCTTGCTCTAATGGCATGCGAGTGGTGGGGTTTGGCTCGGGGTCAGACGGTCGAATCTGTTGCCCTTGCTCTAATGGCATGCGAGTGGTGAGGTTTAGCCCGGGGTCAGACGGTCGAATCTGTTGCCCTTGCTCTAATGGCATGCGAGTGGTGGGGTTTAGCTCGGAGTCAGACGGTCGAATCTGTTGCCCTTGCTCCAATGGCATGCGAGTGGTGGGGTTTAGCTCGGAGTCAGACGGTCGAATCTGTTGCCCTTGCTCTAATGGCATGCGAGTGATGGGGTTTAGCTCGGAGTTAGACGGTCGAATCTGTTGCCCTTGCTCTAATGGCATGCGAGTGGTGAAGTTTAGCTCGGAGTCAGACTGTCGAATCTGTTGCCCTTGCTCTAATAGCATGCGAGTGGTGGGGTTCAGCTCGGAGTCAGACGGTCGAATCTGTTGCCCTTGCTCTAATGGCATGCGAGTGGTGAAGTTTAACTCGGAGTCAGACGGTCGAATCTGTTGCCCTTGCTCTAATGGCATGCGAGTGGTGAAGTTTAGCTCGGAGTCAGACGGTCGAATCTGTTGCCCTTGCTCTAATTGCATGCGAGTGGTGGGGTTTAGCTCGGAGTCGGACGGTCGAATCTGTTGCCCTTGCTCTAATGGCATGCGAGTGGTGAAGTTTAGCTCGGAGTCAGACGGTCGAATCTGTTGCCCTTGCTCTGATGGCATGCGAGTGGTGGGGTTTAGCTCGGAGTCGGACGGTCGAATCTGTTGCCCTTGCTCTAATGGCATGCGAGTGGTGGGGTTTAGCTCGGAGTCAGACGGTCGAATCTGTTGCCCTTGCTCTAATTGCATGCGAGTGGTGGGGCTCAGCTCGGAGTTAGACGGTCGAATCTGTTGCCCTTGCTCTAATGGCATGCGAGTGGTGGGGTTTAGCTCGGAGTCAGACGGTCGAATCTGTTGCCCTTGCTCTAATGGCATGCGAGTGGTGGGGTTTAGCTCGGAGTCGGACGGTCGAATCTGTTGCCCTTGCTCTAATGGCATGCGAGTGGTGGGGTTTAGCTTGGAGTCAGACGGTCGAATCTGTTGCCCTTGCTCTAATTGCATGCGAGTGGTGGGGTTTAGCTCGGGGTCAGACGGTCGAATCTGTTGCCCTTGCTCTAATTGCATGCGAGTGGTGGGGTTTAGCTCGGGGTCAGACGGTCGAATCTGTTGCCCTTGCTCTAATGGCATGCGAGTGGTGGGGTTTAGCTCGGAGTCAGACGGTCGAATTTGTTGCCCTTGCTCTAATTGCATGCGAGTGGTGGGGTTTAGCTCGGAGTAAGACGGTCGAATCTGTTGCCCTTGCTCTAATGGCATGCGAGTGGTGGGGTTTAGCTCGGAGTCAGACGGTCGAATCTGTTGCCCTTGCTCTAATGGCATGCGAGTGGTGGGGTCTAGCTCGGAGTCAGACGGTCGAATCTGTTGCCCTTGCTCTAATGGCATGCGAGTGGTGGGGTTTAGCTCGGGGTCAGACGGTCGAATCTGTTGCCCTTGCTCTAATGGCATGCGAGTGGTGGGGTTTAGCTCGGGGTCAGACGGTCGAATCTGTTGCCCTTGCTCTAATGGCATGCGAGTGGTGAAGTTTAGCTCGGAGTCGGACGGTCGAATCTGTTGCCCTTGCTCTGATGGCATGCGAGTGGTGAAGTTTAGCTCGGAGTTAGACGGTCGAATCTGTTGCCCTTGCTCTGATGGCATGCGAGTGGTGAGGTTTAGCTCGGGGTCAGACGGTCGAATCTGTTGCCCTTGCTCTAATGGCATGCGAGTGGTGGGGCTTAGCTCGGAGTCGGACGGTCGAATCTGTTGCCCTTGCTCTAATTGCATGCGAGTGGTGAAGTTTAGCTCGGAGTCAGACGGTCGAATCTGTTGCCCTTGCTCTAATGGCATGCGAGTGGTGGGGTTTAGCTCGGAGTCAGACGGTCGAATCTGTTGCCCTTGCTCTAATGGCATGCGAGTGGTGAAGTTTAGCTCGGAGTCAGACGGTCGAATCTGTTGCCCTTGCTCTAATGGCATGCGAGTGGTGAAGTTTAGCTCGGAGTCGGACGGTCGAATCTGTTGCCCTTGCTCTAATGGCATGCGAGTGGTGAAGTTTAGCTCGGAGTCAGACGGTCGAATCTGTTGCCCTTGCTCTAATGGCATGCGAGTGGTGGGGTTTAGCTCGGAGTCAGACGGTCGAATCTGTTGCCCTTGCTCTAATGGCATGCGAGTGGTGGGGTTTAGCTCGGAGTCAGACGGTCGAATCTGTTGCCCTTGCTCTAATGGCATGCGAGTGGTGAAGTTTAGCTCGGAGTCAGACGGACGAATCTTTTGCCCTTGCTCTAATTGCATGCGAGTGGTGGGGTTTAGCTCGGAGTCGGACGGTCGAATCTGTTGCCCTTGCTCTAATGGCATGCGAGTGGTGAAGTTTAGCTCGGAGTCAGACGGTCAAATCTGTTGCTCTTGCTCTAATGGCATGCGAGTGGTGGGGTTTATCTCGGAGTCGGACGGTCGAATCTGTCGCCCTTGCTCTAATGGCATGCGAGTGGTGGGGTTTAGCTCGGAGTCAGACGGTCGAATCTGTTGCCCTTGCTCTAATGGCATGCGAGTGGTGGGGCTTAGCTCGGAGTTAGACGGTCGAATCTGTTGCCCTTGCTCTAATGGCATGCGAGTGGTGAAGTTTAGCTCGGAGTCAGACGGTCGAATCTGTTGCCCTTGCTCTAATGGCATGCGAGTGGTGGGGTTTAGCTCGGAGTCAGACGGTCGAATCTGTTGCCCTTGCTCTAATTGCATGCGAGTGGTGGGGTTTAGCTCGGAGTTAGACGGTCGAATCTGTTGCCCTTGCTCTAATTGCATGCGAGTGGTGGGGTTTAGCTCGGAGTTAGACGGTCGAATCTGTTGCCCTTGCTCTAATGGTATGCTAGTGGTGGGGTTTAGCTCGGAGTTAGACGGTCGAATCTGTTGCCCTTGCTCCAATGGCATGCGAGTGGTGGGGTTTAGCTCGGAGTTAGACGATCGAATCTGTTGCCCTTGCTCTAATGGCATGCGACTGGTGGGGTTTAGCTCGGAGTTAGACGGTCGAATCTGTTGCCCTTGCTCCAATGGCATGCGAGTGGTGGGGTTTAGCTCGGAGTTAGACGATCGAATCTGTTGCCCTTGCTCTAATGGCATGCGAGTGGTGGGGTTTAGCTCGGAGTTAGACGATCGAATCTGTTGCCCTTGCTCTAATGGCATGCTAGTGGTGGGGTTTAGCTCGGAGTTAGACGGTCGAATCTGTTGCCCTTGCTCCAATGGCATGCGAGTGGTAGGGTTTAGCTCGGAGTTAGACGATCGAATCGGTTGCCCTTGCTCTAATGGCATGCGAGTGGTGGGGTTTAGCTCGGAGTTAGACGGTCGAATCTGTTGCCCTTGCTCCAATGGCATGCGAGTGGTGGGGCTTAGCTCGGAGTTAGACGGTCGAATCTGTTGCCCTTGCTCTAATGGCATGCGAGTGGTGGGGCTTAGCTCGGAGTTAGACGGTCGAATCTGTTGCCCTTGCTCTAATGGCATGCGAGTGGTGGGGTTTAACTCGTAGCTAGACAAGACAGAAACAGGAAGTGATTTGAGTTCACACCTCCGTTTTATCCGAGGTGAAAGATTCAAATGATGTTAATTGATGTTGAATATTATTTCCGTTGAAATATGCATTCTCATCTTCTTACTTTCGAGAAGTTCAATGGTTAATTATTGTTCTGTTTTTTCTATTGGAATTCAGATGTTGTCAAAATGTAGCCTGACATTAAATAAGCATATACGTTTATGAAAGGATCCATTTATTCATGTATTTATTCATTTATGTTTTTATTTATTCATTTATGTATATATATTCATCAATTGGGTTAAATGAAGCACTGTTATGATAATTGAGATCTATTGGCGTCGGTGAATGATATGTGAGATGATGCGATGAAAGGTTATTTGTCACGTGTTTTTGGAGAGTGAGAAGAAGTCAATCGTGGCCTGTTGTTGAAGAATCATCCCAGTATTGACCTGAACGACAGAGAAAACCACAATAAACCACTGTCAGGATGGTCGATAGTGGCGGGAATCGAATGACGGGTCAGTGTGCTAGCCACTCGACCACTTGACTCAGTATTGAAGGATTTGTGGCCCCACCATTCAAACTCTTTCTCCTTTTAATCTTCCATATACTCATTCATAATACCGTTAATGATATTTTCGATTCGATCTCTTAATTCTCGATTGAAAAACTTGACCTTGATAAACGCATTCACATCAGTTGTATCGATATTTAAGAATCTTCTTCTTCTTATGTCATCGTTATATTTGTGATCAATTTTTTTTCGAATTGATTCAAACTCGTCAGTAGAATCAGAATCTTCTATTTCTACACGAAAAGGAAAAAACATGATGGATATAAATCTATGAATTATGTTGAACATAAAATATTCAAATTTTATATTTTAATGTTTGTGTTTTTGACCTGATCTATACAATGTATGTGTGTCCTATGAAAATCGTGAACCAACAATGAACAATGAAATACGTATACTACACTGTACTGTATGCATATCCACATGTACGTACATATACTATTGCGTTCACTTGCATTGAATTAGGCAAACGCAAAATATGCGTTGTAATATGAGCGAGATATCTGGATAAGGTATAATAACAGTCCTACATTTGCTACTTTATTGACTCTGGTATTCTACACATTTGTCTTTCATTTAATTGCTACTTCATCTTCTCTGGTATTCTACATACCTTGACGAATATAAAGAATAGTTAATTCTTGGGCAAATATCGAATCTAGGAAGCAGTGAATCTTGGCTCATTTCCATATATTTGATGAATCAAAACAGTTATTTGAATTATTTCTTCGAAACGCCTGGTTAGAATTGCTCACAAAATGATGATTATGTGTATCATTCATGTTTAAACACTCGGAGAATTTTTTTTTTCTAAGAAGGTTTCATTTTTTCGAATTTTCTTACCCAGCCTAATCTTATGGGGTTTTTAAAAACTTTGACATGATATTTCTCAAAATCTAATCGATCGATTCATTCCAAAAACTGTACAGTTCTAAGTTGTAAGAGTTGGCCCGTAGAAAAAAAGTTTCATGTTGATCAATCTACTTGTGCAGTGCTTGAAAAAAAAAAACACAGACAAAGCTCCATAGGAGTGGGATGGAATCTTCGCTACGCTCATCCAATTAGATTGTGCTAATCACACTACTCAAACGCGACATAAGCGTTTTAAGATGAGCGAGATATCCGAATAAGGTTTAAAAGTGGTTGAAGTAGTTCCAACCTTGCTACTTTATCGACTCTGGTATTCTACACTCCTTGATATCTGATTAAGGTACATAAGTCCTTAAAGTAGTCCTATCTTTGCTACTTATCGACTCTGGTATTTCACCTTGACGCATATGAAGAATACTTCATTGTCGGGCAAACATCGAATCTAGAAAGCAGGGAATCTCGGCAACCCAATTCTGTCATTAATTTTACTAGTCAAACGCGAAATATGCGTTGTAAGATGAGCGAGATATCTGAATAAGGTATACAAGTCCTTGAAGTAGTTCTACCCTTGCTACTTCATCGACTCTGGTATTCTACACACCTTGATATCTGAATAAGCTATAAAAGTCGTTAAAGTAGTTCTACTCTTGCCACTCCATTGACTCTGGTATTCTACACACCTTGATGTATATAAAAAATACTTCATTGTTGGTCAACTCTTGAATCTAGAAAGCAGTGAATCTCAACAACTGAATTCTGTCACAATTTTTATGATACATTTGATGAATATTATCGGTTATTTTTTTTTTCCTCAAAACGGCTGATTAGAATTGCATTCAAAATCGTGAAGATGTGTAAAATCTATGTATACACTTTTGAAGAAAATTTCATCTCATTTGGAGAGATTTTATTTTTCAACATTTTCCGCCCAGCCAAATCTTATGGGGTTCTTAGAAACTTTGAGATGATTTTTTTCAAAATCTGATCGATCGATTCAATCCAAAAACTTTACAGTTATAAGTCGGATGAGTTTGCGTGTACAAAAAAGTTTCATGTTGATCAGTCAACCCTTGCGACCTGTGGAGTGCTTACAAAAAAAAAAAAAAAAAACACAGACAAAGCCCTATAAGAGTGGGATGGATATATTCGAAAATATATCATCATTGACCACATCTCAGGTCGGAAAGTGATAGTCTGGCCAAAAGTGAGAGAACGCATCGTTTGATCTGTCACCTCTGTGAAAACATTGTAGTTGACTTTTGACCTTGAGTGAAGCCATGTTATCTCACGACCTTGATACCAAACTGTATGCTGATTAGGTTCGTACGAATGCTGCATCAAAATCTGTTCAAAATCGAGTGGTTCTCCCTCTATTTTTGTGATCTGCTCAGATAATGTCGAATTTGACCTTTGACTGACCTCTCAATTTTCATGCGATCTTCGCATTCGTCTTCAATGATTTTGTCATTGTATGAGTTCCACTTCATAACTCCACTCAAATGTTATTGTTTTGTTAAGAACCACATCTGATTTGACGCACACCCAAGGTGACTTGAGTTTATGAAGCGTTGCCATAGTTGACCGAGCTACGGAGGGTGACTTTTCAACATTTCAATTTTCGAACATATTCAGAATAACGACCAGTATTCCAAAATATATCCTCAAACGCATCTCAGGTCGGAAAGTGATTATCTGGACGCAAAATGAGGGTGTGCATCGTTTGATCTGTCACACTTGAGAAAACATTGTGATTGACCTTTGACCTCGGGTGAGGTGAAGAAGTTATTTCACGATCATTATACCAGAATGGATAATGATATGTGGGTGAAAACCTTGCATCAAAACCTGTTCAAAATTGAGTAGTTCTATCCATTTCTCTGAACTGCTCAAATGAGGTCATATTTTGACCTTCGACTGACCTCTCAATTTTCATGCGATTTCCACAATTTTTCTTTCATTCAGTCTGTGATTTTATGTACTCAAATTTATAACCTCACAAAAATATCATTATTGTGTTCAGAAAAAAAGATATGAATTTTATTTTGGTAAAAAACGTGATTTTTGACTTTTGACCTCGATTTACTCGAAAACGGTGATTGAGATTTTGAGCGATTCCAAGTATGTTAATCAGCACATTTTTCTGAATGGAATCCAATCTTAAGACCTTTTGTTGCAATTAGTGGTGGGTCAGGCCATTTTTTCAGCTAGAATGATTGGAGTATAAGAGTGGGATGGAGACTTCGCTACGCTCATCAATTATCAGTTATTTTATTCATTTCTTCAAAACGGCTGAATGGAATTGCATACAAAGTCGTGAAAATGTGTAAAATCCATGTATGCACATTTAGAGAAAATTTCATCCCATTTGGAGAGATTTTATTCCTCAACATTTTCCGCCCAGCCGAATCTTATGGGTTTTTTTAGAAAATTTGAGATAATTTCTCTCAAAATCGGTCCGACCGATTCATTCCAAAAACTATACAGTTCTGAGTTGGATGAGTTTGCGTGTACAAAAAAAGTTTCATGTTGATCAATCAACCCTTGCAACCTGTGAAGTGCTTACAAAAAAAAAAAAAAAACACAGACAAAGCCCTATAAGAGTGGGATGGAGACTTCGCTAAGCTCATCAATAATATGATAGTAGTTTCAACATTCATATGTTTACTATATTACAAGAGATTCACACACCGTCAGAGTGCGTGAAATGAGAGATAATGCAAGTTATATATCTTGGTGTTTCGTATTTAAACCTGTGGATAAGCGGGCCAAATTTTTGAACAGTACTAAAACTCCAAGAATGCAGTACCAGCGATCTGGACTGCCAAGAGACGGGACGCGCCTGCGTATTGAATAATGAAAATGGTCTATTCATGACGTATCCATCATTTATGAACAACGGCACCAAGGTCACCATGGATGGGGATGATAGTGGGAAGGCGGTGGTCATGACCGACTTATGTAGAAACCATCTCAGTATCAGCCTAAATCACGGAGGACAACCATGAAACCCCCGTTAAGATGGACGGTGGCGGGGATCGAGCCGGGTTTAATATTCCCCGCACCTTCCGGATCACACAGAGCGAGCGCGTTAACCACTGCACTGCATGTCATTCTATTCTATTCTGTATCTTTTTTCCATGACACAATGAAATATTTTGAAAATTAGCGCTAAAATAATGACATACCTCGATATGAAAAATTCAAGTTCGATTTTGTGGAGGGCGGTGCATGCATTCAGTGACGTGGGGTCTTTCAAAGCTCTCATTCGACGGACGTTCATCCTACATGGACTCGCTCTACTAGTTCATTTCGTTTTACACTGAAAGTTGCGGAAAATGAATTGAAAATAAATTCACTGTAATTGTGTAACTCTGAAGCTGAGTTAGGAATGACGAATTGTGACGAGATGGTAAATCAATTAGGCGTACCATCACAAGCTTGATCAGATGAGCGTAGCGAAGATTCCATTTCACATACCGAAAAAAATGAACTTATTCTGTTTTTGTAATTTCGTGTGTGGTACACAGGAGGTCAGGAAACGATACCTTTAGACTTGAAACTCTTTCTGTCATATCAGAATAGACATGGGATTGAACAAGAATCCTTCAAAAGCTCTAAACTTTCCATTGAATATGAACAATACTATCATACACCTTTTCGGAGATTTTTGCAACTATCGGATGAGAAATAACGAAGAAAACGCAATAGAAGGGTACATTTTAAAGAATATTGGGAGCAATTTGTTTTGCTAAGTGTATAATAATGATAATAATAATAGTTTATTCGCAGATAATACTCATTCACAAGTCATGTTTCGTTGGGATATGCGACAGGTTGCAGCACCATAAATATCAACAAATTGCAGGTGAGGATTTGAACGTGTGAAGTAATCCAAGGTCCGTAGATGTGGATTGAGCTGACATAATATTTTTCATTCTAGATTTCAATACTTCTGAGCTCATCTCACAACGCAAATCCCGCGTTTTCCCGATTGATAATATGATAGAATCATGCTGATGACACATTTCACTATAGATTATTTTTAAATCAGCTCACGCGTGCACTGCCTGAAATCATACTTATTTTTCAAGTTCCTTGTAAAATTACCCACTTTATCTTTCAATTGCGCATGGGAGCCGATCTATCGGAATGGTTCCTGTGATAGCTTTTCAATCAAGTGGCATATCGAATAATCGAAATCATGAGAGAAGAACTCCGGCTAGATTCAATGGCGAAGAGAGAGACATAGTATAGAGACTTGAAGTATTTGAAGACATGAAGTATATTTTACTTATAATGTGTTCCGGACTTTCGAAAACTGAAAGACTGATATCTGCGATGGAAATTCATGGTCACCAACAGCACAGTTCTGTGTTGAAGTACATTGGTTATAAATATTGGAGATGTGGTGGTAAGATCGCCCTTAGGGTGCCCCGTCCAAACAATCCTACTTTTCATCTATAGCCTTAATTGGGAAACAAGGATTTTGTAACAAGTTTCGATTTTATGAGAAAAAAACAGAAAAAGTATACGGAGTGGAATGAATAACCATGATCTTCATTCAAGGAGTCACTGTCATATAAATATATATATATATATATATATATATATATATATATATATATATATATATATATATATATATATATATATATATATATACATATATATATATATATATATATATATATATATATATATATATATATATATATATATATATATATATTTATATATATACGTTGAATATATATATGAATATATATATAAATATACATATATATATATATATGTGATGTAGGGCGCTCATTCTTAATCATTTCCAAACTGGGTTGGCTTTTGTCTAAATTGATTTGAGTGCTTTTATTAAATGTATGCAATAGTTGTTGCATTCTGGTAAATCACCTGATGCATCGAACTATTGTACAGCACTACGCATAATATTGCGTATTGAGTGAAATGTCAGCATTCCTCAACTTTTTCCATTCACTTACTTATGAAGCCGACTAGACTCGATCAAAGTCCACTGACGAGTGTATTGTGAACTTTGCAAAGATCACGCATGATCGCCCTGATTAAACTGGGAGCTACTGTGGAGAGATGTTGTGCGAGTATTCATGTAAGTAATGGACGAGAATATAATTTACTTTAGTTTAACAACTGATTGATTATTTCGTGCCCTAGTCCTTTTCATTCCAATGAATCATGACAAAATTTGGTGACAGCGTTGAGATCTCTGCAAGAAGGAGATAACCCAATAAATTTCGAAATTATCAATAATTATTGAATATCGGTAAAACGATGTTTGGATGTAAAGTAGGGATGTTAGGGCATAGTCAGCGTGAGATTTCAAAGTCATTATCATGCTTGTAAAGTTTCTAACTTTTTATGTGACATTTTTCTCAATAGTGATTTTCAATGGTAAATCAATTTTTCTTTCATCTCAAAAGTGTTTTGTTAATATACGCGATTGTACACGGAGAAGACGTGTTAGTGTTCTCGTGTGATATGCGATTTTGTCAGTGTTGCGGTTTTAAAGTTCGCGTAGTTGCACGTGAAATCTCTGTTCGTCTTCCGGTGAGTAGCTAAAATTGAGCAGTTTTTAATTTCGCGCTACATGCATGTCGCATGGTGGTTAGTGTCACTGTCACGTGTAGCACGTGGTAGTTTACGTCAATGTCACTGTCACTGTCAAACTGACGTGACATTTGGGTTATGTTGATAGTTTTCGAAGTAATATTTATGGATTTGTTTATAGTTTTTCGGAGTTTTAATTATAATTATGGTATTTTAAAACGAAATCAGTCTTAATTTTCAAATTGTAGTTTGAAATGTCAAATAATGGATCAAAGGGACTTGTCATCCGATTTGATGTCAGACAAAGATGTGATGCATGAGATGCACTGTAAGTGATTTATTTTAGGATTCTGAATTTCGGGAAGAAGGAAAGAAAAAAGTGTTTAGAATTATTTCAAATATTTTGACAGCGGACTGTAGGATGCCGTATATTGTTGACGCGGATGTCAACATTGAATTTCAGGATGGAAAAGCTCATGTATTTCCTTTTGAATAGTTATCACGGCAAAGCATGACTTTTTCTATATAATTTTTCCATTATTTTGAATTAGATTGATTTTTGGAATTTCTTATGAACATGGCGGTTTCCGAATTTGACTTAAAACAACTGAGCGATCAGATTAAGTGCTTGAATGAGGAGATTGCGAGATTAAAGGACGATAAGGCTCGAACTGCTGGGTTACCACTTAAGCTTAAGGATATGACTGTGAGCAACCTCATCGATATATGGAAAGGTGAAGCTTCCAGTGTGTCTGTGTCAGAATTTTTCGGCACTGTTGACAAGGCGGCCCGAGTAGGAAACTGGGGTGATCGCGATAAAATCGAGATCATTGGCCTTAAGGTGAGGGGTGCAGCGGCGCAATTCTTGAGTAGTACAGTTGCCCTTCAGTCGTTCGAGGTAAGTTACGAAGATTTCAAAGACGCTTCAAAGGGCACTTTCGTGATAAACAACCCGACCAGGTTCACTACTCGAACCTACAGGCGGCAAAGCAAGAGTCTGGTGAGTCAGTTCAGGCCTTTGCTGACCGATGCAAGCAACTTTCACTTCGGACTATCCAAAAAGTTGATAACCCGGAGATCCAGTAGGTTATCGACGAGGAAGGTGAAAGAAGGTTGCTGGCAGCTTTTGTCGCAGGACTGAGTGGTAATCCAGGACAACAGGTACGGTATAGAATGCCTGCTAAACTCAAGGAAGCCGTTGATATTGCTGTTACTGTCAGCAATGATGATGCCAACAGCAAACAAGTAAGGAATGGAGACTCCAAACCGGTGTACTACGCAAAGGGTAAGCCAGTTACCTGCTTCACATGCGGTAAGGTAGGACATACCCAGAGGGACTGCTATAGTAAGAAAAGCAGCAGCAAGCCTAATAGTCAGGCAACCACAGGTAAAGCAAATTCGGGGAAGGGATACATGGTTGACAAGGTCTGCTACAAATGTCAGAAGAAAAGACATTTTGCCAAGGATTGCTGGAGTAAGAAAGGTAAGCCGCAGGGTGATAACCCAAACGCTTAAAGTTCGGCGCAAGCCCGACCGTCGAACTAAGGGCAGACAAGATACAGTCAGTGTTAGTGCCGAGTGTTCAGATCAAAGCAGTTGAAGAATTATTATTAGATGTAGTAATAGATGGGGAAATTCAACAGTTCATTGTTGATACAGGTGCGACCATATCAATATTGCGTCCGTGCATTGGTTCTGGGACACTCGACAAATGCACAACGTCTGCCAGGGGCGTAACCGGAACTACCATAGGAATACTAGGAACTAAATTAGTTGGGTTTATTTTTAGTGACGTAGAGTATGAATGGGTTTTTCATGTTGCCAATATGGATATGCCACATGCTGGTATTCTAGGACTCGATTTCCTCAAGAGTACGAAATCGATCATTGACTTAGGACGGAAAGAGCTTCGATGTTCTAATGGGCAAGTATCATATAATTTTAAGTCTGAGAGCACCCAGGAATGTCTGTCAGGACATAATCCTTATCCGAAGCCTCGAAGATCGCCACAAGAGCCTGATACGAGATTGATCACCTCAGTATCAGCTCATGAAGTGCAGGAGAGAGTTTTGGGGAGTGCCCAGCAGTTGAATGATGCTGCTCTAGGCAAATGGAGTATTTCTAATCCTAGAGAAATGAGACTACCGGGACGTAGTGAGTGCATCGTGTTTGGTAGGTTAAACAACAAAGGTGGTGGAGCTATTCCGAGGGAACTGGTTGTTGAACCAGTGGAGCTACGAAAACATGGAGTGTTGGTGGCTCGTGTTGTCACTGACAGACAGTTAAACAACGAGGTCATGATGAAGGTTGTGAATACGAGTTTTGAGGAAGTAGGGTTAGAGAGAAATCTGCTACTTGGGACTGCAGAGGGCCTCAAAGCTAATCAACCTATTCACAAGGTAAGTAGGGTTACGGCAGAAGCTGGTAAGCCCAAAGTTGATGATGAGTTTGAAGAATTGATTCATCAGAAACTTGAGCATCTTGAAACTAGGGAAAAGGACATGCTCGCGGCTGTTTTTAAGGAGTTTAAGATGTTGTTTCATGACCAAGGGGATTCAATTGGATGTACCAGTAAGATCAAGCATAAAATAGAAACAGGTGATGCTAAACCGATTCGGAAAGCTATGTACAGGCTTCCCCAAGCACAGGCAGGAATAGTTGAAGAGCACATAACGGACATGCTGAGGTCAGGGATTATAAGTAGATCGGATTCACCTTGGTGCGCACCAATCGTGATTGTTCCAAAGAAGAGCCCTGACGGAACCCCAAAATGGAGGTTTTGTACAGATTTTAGAGGTCTTAATGCAGTGACCAAGGGGGGGGGGGTGACCCTTTGCCCAACATTACAGAGACGTTAGACCATCTAGGATCTGGAAAGTATTTTACCACTTCAGATTTGGCGTCCGGATACCACCAGATAGAAATCCGAGAAGAGGATAAAGAAAAGACAGGCTTCAGTGTACCAAATTTAGGACACTTTCATTACAATAGGATGGCTTTCGGATTAGTAGGAGCTCCTAGTTCGTTCAGCAGACTGATGGACCAGGTCCTAATAGGGTTGAAGGGTATAGACTGCATGGTCTATTTAGACGACATAATTAAATTCAGTCCTACCATAGAAAAGCATGCTGAGAGCCTTCGTCAGGTGTTCTGTAGATTAAAAGAAGCTAATTTGAAGATTCAGCCGAATAAATGTGTCTTTGCTGTTAGTGAAGTGAACTACTTGGGATATGTAGTGACGAAAGAGGGAATTAAACCAGACCCTAGATTGCTTAGCGCTATTAAGAACTATTCAATGCCGAAGTGTATAAAGGATATACAAGCGTTCATCGGGCTTGCAGGCTATTACAGGAGATACATAATCAACTTCGCGAATATTGCCAAACCTCTAACAAGCCTCACTCGGAAGGGTGAGAAGTTTTCATGGGGGAAAAAACAGCGAGAGGCTTTCGATACGCTCAGAAACTTCCTATGTAGCGAATCAATACTAGTCTATCCTTATTTCAATGAACCTTTTATACTCTCGACGGATGCAAGTGGTACTGCTATAGGCGCTATATTATCTCAACGTAAGTATGGGCAGGAAAGACCTATTTGCTACGCGTCACGTCAACTAAATAAGGCGGAGACAAATTACAGTACCACCGAAAGAGAACTTCTAGCAGTGGTGTGGGCTACCAAGTACTTTAGATGCTACTTGTATGGTAGAAAATTTGAAGTGCTGACAGACCACGCTGCTCTAAGATGGCTTCTAAGCCTGAAGGATCCGTCTTCAAGGCTAACCCGATGGGCAATTCGGTTATCCGAGTTTGATTTTCACGGTAACTCATAAGCCAGGTAAGAAGCACACCAATGCCGATGCATTAAGCCGTCAGGTGAATGTCGTTGTGCAAAACGATATATATGTCCCACTCATGAGTCGGGACGCAATTCTGCAAGCTCAGCGACAAGACGCTTTCTGCATCGAGCGCATAGAAGGCATAGGTACAGACACCGCCATTGATTACAGAATGGATGATGACGATCTACTGTACTTTGTAAAAGAAGGTAAGTGGAGGATAGTCATTCCTCAAAAGATGACTGTCGACATCATAAAGCATCACCACGATACCGTCTTCAGTGGACATCAGGGAATAAAGAGGACACAGGACACTATTAGGGAACGATATTTTTGGAAAACTATGTTAAAGGACATAGAAAAGTATGTCCTGGAGTGCGATGGTTGCGCGCGTAGGAAACCAGGTCATAGAGTAACGGTACCGATGGGTCAGCATGAACCCACTATGTATCCGTTCGATCAGGTATCAATGGACGTTATGGGTCCGCTACCCTTGACCAAAGACGGGAACCGTTATATACTTTCCTTCATAGATTATTTTTCACGGTATTGTGAAGCCATACCAATTCCCGATCAAACCGCTGAAACTATAGCTAGAGAATTTGTGACTAAGATAGTTACACGTTTTGGTACCCCTAAAAGATTAGTCACAGATCAGGGTAGAAATTTTGTATCATCTCTTATGTTAGAAACATGTAAACTACTGAAGATAAGAAAGATCCAGACAACACCTTACCACCCGCAATCGAACGGCAGGGTGGAAAGGCTGCATCAAACGCTAACTAATAGTATAGCACAGTATACTGATAGGAATCAGAAGGACTGGGACTTGTTTGTACCCTACGCTGTCATGGCGTACAGGAGTACCAGGAACGAAGTGACCGGTTTTTCTTCCCATTTCCTACTGTTTGGTAATGAAATGAGACTGCCTTTCAACGATGATATGGAGCCTAGAATAGCAAGGCAGAATTCTGATCAGCAACAGCAGTTGGCTGATAGGTTGAATATGGCATATGAGCTAGTTAGGAAAAACAATCAGAAATCTACTGACTTACAGAAAAAGTACTATGACAAGGGAACCAAGGAAGTATTCTACGATGTAGGACAATTGGTCTATCTGCACCGGCCCTTGGTAAAGAAGGGAGTAACCAAGAAACTTATCAAGCCCTGGGTGGGACCTTATTCCATCCTGGAGCGTATAGGCGACGTGAATTACAAACTTCAACTCGCAGCCGGTAAAGATACAATTGTTCACGCCAATAGAATTAAGCTATGTCATAAAATGCCTCCAAAACCTGGGCGTCGAAGAAGACCCAACAGGGAGAGGAGAGGCAGTGAGTCAAGTGTAGAAGTTGGAAGCGAGCAGTCTGACGTCAGACAAGACGTTACCGGACCGCCCCAACAAATACAGATGTCACTCGAAGCATCACCAACTCTTTCAGCACATCCACAAATCATAGTGGACGAAGCCCCTCCAACTAGTCCAACAGGTAGTAGGTGCGAGGATTCGACAGTGGATCAGCACGGTGATACGTCTGCGGATATATCCGCTAACGCCACCGGAGACATCTCGTCAGATGTGACAGTGGATGATTCACGTGACGTGTCGTCCTGCAACATATCGGGTGAAGAGTGGGTACCTGAAGGCGCTTATTTTCAGAATATTGCCAAGGAAGTCGCTGCTAGTGACAACCAAGTCCAATATAACCTTAGACCCAGGAAATCCTAGTCGGTGTGGTAGTAGGCCAGATATTGTCACACCGTGGAACCTTTTTCAAAATTTCTCCAAACACACCACTCTATTTAGACTCTCAAAATTCATTACAGATATCGTGCTTACTGTGTGGTGTAGTATGGCCGCAGGACAATCACTGAACAAGGGTCTCGTTTTCCTGAAAGAAAAAGATATTCTCGTTTCCGGGGATTTCTGGACCATTGTTGTCGACGTGACCGTGGACGACTATTCCGAAATGGCAACATCTCTCGAGGATATTGTCGAATGGACAAGCGAATACACAGAAGTATTGGTGGCTCCAGATCGATTTGAGAACCGTGAGTTCGGGAAACTTATAAGAGAAGAGCTGAAACGTATACGCATAGGGATTGACGAAATTAGGACAGAAATTCATACTTTCAATCAAATGCTGCCATCTAGGGGTAGGCGCGGCATGATAAATGCGGGGGGTAAAGTTTTGAAATTCCTTTTTGGGGTAGCTGATGCCGACGACGTGAGCTCTCTAAATGACAGGGTTCAAGCCTTGAGTACAACTCAGGATAATATTATTCAGGTTGCCGAAGAGCAACTGACAGTGATTCAAAATCTGGACAACCGTATAGAGGAGAATTCAGATCGCATAGTTAAAGTTGCGAATTCTTTAAAACTGACTATCAAACAATTTAATATGATCACCAACACAGCAAGGAATATGACATTACGATTAGAAAATGAATTAAAATTCTCCCTCCAGATAACAACGACCATACGCAACGTCGAAGTAGCTCTTATACATGCAAAACAGAAGTTGATGCAAATTCAGGAAGCTCTGGATGTTACCGCAAATGGGAGACTTAGCTCGATTTTCATTCCTCCTGCCAACCTTTCTAGGGTGTTACGAGAAGTGGCACTCTCCCTACCTAATGAAGTCATGCTATTGACTTCCACCAGCATAGACTCAGTGTATTTATACTACGAGCTTGCAACCGTGAGGGCAATAGCAACAGCGACGACCGTTCGTCTGTTCATCCACATCCCATTGAAGGCAGCGAACCGAAATTTTGAATTATTTCGCATACGGTCTCTGCCTTACATAGACCCTAAGCTGGGAATGGGTGTAACGGTGGAGAAAACCGCAGATTACTTAGCGATCAGTGGGGACAGGAATAGATATGCCTTACTCGATAGAGCCGATATACAAGAATGTACGTCAGGTACATTTGTCGTCTGCCCGGCAGACTTTGCTGTATTTTCACAGACAGTTCCAGCTTGCGAAATGGCCATGTTCCTGGGCAGAGATGAGGAAGCCGCGAGGACTTGTGACCGGCGCATCCTGCCTCATGGGTTCCAGCCAAGATGGTTTCGCTCGCCGGACAAGACTTTCTGGGTGTACAGTGTATATAAGGAAACTACTATCGTAGAGCAGTGTAAAGCATCGGGTAATGCTTCCACAAGTTCCCGCTCTGAATACAAAATTTCAGGGACAGGAGTACTTGTTGGTAAGGCTAACTGCTTGCTATCGAACAGCGAATTTACGATTTTTCCTTTCACAAATGGGAAGACCTTCATTTATACCAATATTGATTTTGAAATATCCATACCTAAATTAACAACTTTGATAAGTGCTCTCGAAATAGAGACACTGGCTCACGATGACACGAAAAGAGAAATTCTTGATTCAGTAATAATGAATGATCTGCAAGAGTCAGGCCATAGGGAGACCAATATCAAGATCAAGAATTTACTACATAAACTTGGGGAAATTAGAGAAAAGAAGACAATAAATAGTCATTTCTGGATATGGGTGTATATAATCATGGCACTAATTGTATTTTCTAGTGTTATAGCTATTGTCGTGTGGAAACGGAAGCATGCTTGTATTTTTTGCTATGTACGAGCCCAAAGCCGAGATATTACCACGACGAGGGCGGATAGAATCAACGGAGCCGGCAAGACCATGACCCTTTCCACCACACCGAAGCCAAGTGGCAATGCCGAACCGGTGACTTCACACGTGTCAGAGACCAAGATGGGACCAACGAACATTCCACCTGAGATGTCCCAGGAGTCTCTACAGCTGTATAAGTAGAAGTCAAGGGGAGACAAGTGAAAAGTGAATTC
>OZ023334.1:34225620-34299232 GCA_964007535.1 Brachyptera risi | reverse complement strand
GGATTGAGCCGACAGAATATTTTTCATTCTAGATTTCCATATTTCCAAGCTCATCTCACAATGCAAATCCCGCGATTTCCTAGTTTTAATGAAAGTCGGATCTTGATACATTTGGATCATGGATGAAAGTAGGATCGTTCGGACGGGGCACCACAAGGGCGATCTAACCACCCTATTTTGATTATTTCTACGAATATTCTCGTTCCAGACATTTGAACATTAATTAACATGTTCAGATATTCTGAATATTCCATATGTTTCCAAATTGTAGAACATGTTTCAAAAATCATTATACTCCAAGAATACGACAGCGATGCAAAAGTGTTGGTGATATTTGTCTTTGTTTTGTTGGCATGCGACATTCGTCTCTCGTGCATGCAAGTATATTACTAGGCAAACGCAACATAAGCGTTGTAAGATGAGCGAGATATCTGAATAAGGTATAATAGTCGTTGAAGTAGTTCTACCCTTGCTACTTTATCGACTCTAGTATACACACCTTGACGCATATGACCCACCTTGATTTTATTTTATTTCACACCTTGACGCATATAGAAAATCCTTCATTGTTGTGCAAATATCCAATCCAGAAAGCAGTGAATCTCGGCAACCCAAATCTTTATTCATTCCCATAATATATTTGATGAAAAAAAACAGTTAATTCAATCATTTTCTTCAAAACGGCTGGTTAGAATTGCATTCAAAATCGTGATGATGTCCACCGTTCATGTGTACATATTCACAAGAAATTGTATTTTATTTGGAGAGATCTTATTTTTCAAATTTTCTTGCCCAGCCCAATCTTATGGGGTTTTTAGAAACTTTGAGATGATATTTCTCAAAATTAGTTCGACCGATTCATCCCAAAAACTACACAGCTCTAAGTTGGATAAGTTTGTCTGTACACAAAAAAAGTTTCATGTCGATCAGTCAACCCCTGCGACCTGTGCAGTGCCCACAAACAAAAAACAAACAAAATCACACAGACAAAGCCCTATTAGAGTGGGATGGAATTTTCGCTAACGCTCATATAATAACATAGAAGAGGGCAAAGCAAAGCAAAACGACACAACGGAGAATTTCAGGCGTTCCCAGTCTCTATAGGGAGAAAAGTGTCCGCCAGAGCGATTTCAAAGATGAATGATGATAAAACTTCAAAAGTGCAAGATACAGTATTATCCAATATCCGATTAAATTGCAGACAATATTTGACGAAAAATATTTGATGACTCAAATGTCATAAGAACAACGGTGTAAAGATCAGTTGTTTGTAACAGTAACACTCTTTTTGCCGTGGATTTTTACCTCACCGCTTACCGTTAAGGGCACCCGGACGCGTCTATACTAGCAATGTTAAATTGGACAACTTTGATGTACCTTTTCAGGAGAACAGGCGATGTTAGCTCAATAATATCCATTGCTGTTATTGGTGTGACTGTTTTGAACAAACGCGGCGGGAAAAAATACTCTATGAACATTTGTCAAATATAAAATTTTGGAAATTAGAACCAAAAAAACTTACAGTTTTGAATACAAATGAATTAATTTTGATGTTCCTGACTGATTTTTCTATTTTTTGCGCTTCATGTATATGAAACTGAATTTTCAAAACATTGAGAATTAGGAGACCATTTCATCCAGCCAGTCCTGAGAAAAGGTACATTGAATGCATACATTTATGGTTCTGAGATAGTTCAAGTTGAATATGGACCTTGTGAATTAAGCTATAAAATTAAAATTAGGGCTACCTTGAGCAATTCCGGCACCACATCCTAGGTCAACCTCATTACTTTCGGTATCTTCTATCGAAAGTTTGAGAAATGAAAAAAATAAAAAATGGTGAAAGTATTGAAGTTTCTACTCAAGACTATAGGCAAACGCGAAATATGCGTTGTAAGATGAGCGAGATATCTGAATAAGGTATAATAACAGTTCTACATTTGCTACTTTATCGACTCTGGTATTCTACACACTTTGTCCTTCATTCAATTGCTATTTTATCTTCTCTGGTATTCTACACACCTTGACGAATATGAAAAATATTTAATGCTTGGGCAAATATCGAATCTGAGAAGCAGTGAATCTTGACTCATTTCAATATATTTGATGTATAAAAATAGTTATTTGAATTTTTCTCTTCGAAACGGCTGGTTCGAATTGCTTACAAAATGGTGGCTATGTGTATCATTCATGTGTAAACACTCGGATAAAATTTTATTTTCTTCGGAGAGGTTTCATTTTCTCAAATTTTCTCACTCAGCCTAATCTTATAGGGTTTTAAAAACTTTGACATGATATTTCTCAAAATCTAATCGACCGATTCATTCCAAAAACTATACGGTTCTAAGTTGTAAAAGTTGACCCGTACAAAAAAAGTTTCATGTTGATCAGTCAAACACTGCGACCTGTGCAGTGCCCACAAACAAACAAGCGAAAAAAAACACACAGACAAAGCCCTATAAGAGTGGGATGGAGACTTCGCTACGCTCATCTAAAAAAGTATGAAAGTTTCTACTCGAGAAGAGCACTTAACTTTCTACGCAAAGGTAGTTTGAATAATCAATTGTGAAATAACTATCCATTCGATTTCAAAGTTATTGGTATCTGAACATCAGATGTTGATTTTTCTTATCAACAATGAAAAAAAATGAAGAAACATGAAAAATCGCGTCCGGGTGCCCTTAAGAGTCCATGGGAGTCGATTTAGTAAAATATCAGTTTTTGGTTGTAACTTTTGAACGGTATGAGATATCAAAACTCTGAATAACGATAAACACAGGTAATTAAAATAGCTTCAAGGTGATATAAGTTTTAACTATTGAGGTCATGTCGCATAACTGTCAAGCGTATATAATGCTGAAAAACATATATTTCAGCTGTATATAGGCCTACGCTTGACAGTTATGCGACATGACTTGAATAGTTGAAACTTAAATCATCTTGAAGCTATCAAAATTATCTGTGTTTGTCTTGTATTAGAATTTTGATATCTCATACCGTTCAAAAGTTACAACCAAAAAACTGATATTTCGCTAAATCGACTCCCGTGGACTCAATGTGAATGTTTATGCTTCGAAAGTATTTCGAAGATATTTCTCTGAACGGCGTGAAGCGGTTTCACTGTGATATGTTCGAACGAGAATCCACTACGATCGTTTATATTTTACGTTCACACTGAAAACGTCATCCTGTGGGTATAGATTCCGTTCAATTCAATACAGCTTCTTCAATTCGATGTCTTCCAACAGTCATTTCCTTGAAACCTTCTATTTTAAAAAAGTTATAGATTAATAGTTGAAGAAAGAAAAAAAGACTATTCATGTTCTCGATTATCTAACTGATGTAATTACAGCTGTGTTGATTGCGTGATTCAGGCGGCCGGAAACACGGCCGGAAATTACCGGCCGTCAGTGCATGGTGTGGCCGCGCGGAGACGCGGGCGTGTCAAACTTCACCTCGGTTTCACACGCCGTGCCTCACACGAGAGTGTTGCTGGGAAACTTTTCCTTTGCTTCATGCCGCTGATGGGTGGGTTGGGGAGGGGAAGAAGGGAGGGGGAGGGGACTAGAGTGCTCTCGATTGTGCCTAGACTTCGAGATAACTTGATTTTGTGATATATGAATATGACGTATGAGTACTGTGAAATATTCAAATTGCTGATTTTGTATGAAATGTAAGGCAAAGATTCTGTAATCTGAAGATTGTGTTCTGTGATTCTGATGGATTAATGATTATTCTTCGTTTAACGACCCCACCAGCAGCTAGGTCATACGGGGGCACGAATGAGCAGGTGATTGTGAATCAATGAAGTGATCGATGGTAAGTGAAAGGACGCTTACAAAGACCCATGCCTTGTGCGGGACTCGAACCCACGCCCAACGGTGACTTCAGTTTCTGAACTGGTGCCTCAGCTGACCGAGCTACTGAGGGGGGCTTCTGATCGTTATAGGACAATTTCACAATTGACTTTCGAATGAATCAATAGGCCTTTTTAATGCACTAATTATTTCTCGCCTTCCTCATGCGAAAAATGTTATAGCCATCAGATCTGGTTGATTGAACAGATGTATGAGACAAAAACATGTATTTGGAAATATTTAATAATTCCATGGTAGGAATGAATTGCAGCTCGATTCAAAAGTGATGAATAGTTGTTGAGCTCTCAAATTATTTCAAATGTATATTATTTTCATTATGTGATCCACTTCTCTTTTTGAAACGACATTGTTGGCATTTTCTCAGTTGATAAGCTTATGAACGGAACGAGTTATTGTTTTAAAAAGATGTCACTGTTTTTGGTCAAATTGAGTATCTATTATCAAAAACAATAGCTTTTAAACAATCTCTAATCAAATTCCCAATATAATTAATGAACAGTATAGGTGTCATATGAGTCCCTAAGAAATTCGAACGTAGAAAAGATATGTATATAAAATCGAAAATGGCTACCCGATTGAAACTGAATTAGAAGAGAAATATTGCTTGATGAAGTAATTAAATTATGAGACACCTCTTCATTGTATCAATGTGAAAAATAGCGATCTTCCCATCGGCCGATGTAACATGAAATATAGGCGATATAACTGTAACGATTATCGTATATCGATGAATGGGGCTCATCAGTTGGAACGTTCATTTCTTCTCACGGAAACTGTATTCTCATTTTGTATTGAACAGAATAACATGAAATATACAACTGGATAGAATATTGTGTCATGCGGTAATTGAAACAGAAGTATGCATGTAACAAATGAATTGAATAATTTAATGAATGAATTTGGAGGAATGAATAATTTTTCCTGGTATTACTTTGAACCCGAGAATATTATTAGAAATAAAGAAGTGTTAGAAATATATACCATTGAGAAAGAAGATGTAAACTTTCAACATATTGACCTCCATTTTGTTTCACCTTTTGAGGACTCCTGCACAAGATAAACCGAGTCTTAGTCTTGACTTAAACCTGAGATCCAAGGTGACTGTGACCATGCTGTAAAGTCCCATTCACAACCAACTTTGACTCGAACTTGAACTTAAACTCTAACTTAAGAACTTTAATTGAGTTCACAACAAAAAGTTGAAGTCAATGGAATAACATCAGCTCTTGTTCACGCCGCCATTTTACAGTGTTGATCTCATGTACAACCTAACCTGAAATGGTATAATTTTTGACACTGCTTCACTCATCATACAATGATACACAATACACGTAGCATGACAAAAGTTTGTTATCTCTTTCCATTTTGAATTTTAAAGTATAAGCTAAGTAGGCCTACTCGTCCGTGAAGATACTTTTGAGGTTATCTTGCCGTGGCGCGAAAACTCGTTGAGATTCTATTTGACCTTGGACTTACAACTCGTTGAGATCCTATTTGACCTTGGACTTACAACTGTTAACAGTTATAAGTCCATGATTTGACGTTCCTCGATTCAGGTGGCAGTGACTGTATATGATTGGTTCCTCATAAAGTCAAACTTTAACTTTCAGTCGAAATGTTTGGCATGACCATACTTCGAAGTGAAGTTAAAGTCAATAAAGTCAGAGTCAAGTTGTCATGAACACCTCTACGGACACGCATAGTACAAACTTTAAAGTTAGAGTTTAAGTTCGAGTTAAAGTTGGTTGTGAATGGGCTCTAGTATAGGATAATACTACTTTTTGATTGTTTTTTCTGTATTATTATCTTTCTCGAAACAGTTTCAAATTGTACATCAATGCAACCCCCCCCCCCCCCCCCCCCATCCTCCAGAGGTAAAAATGGAGGTGAATATAATTTTGGATTTCAGTCGATTAGAATTGAAAATGAAATCGAAAAGAAATGACTTTTTTTAAACTTCAGCCTGAATGTAGGCTGAAATGAATGTAGGCATTCTTCAATTCTGGCTCACATTTTCTAAATGGTATGAAAAATGAAAATGTACAGGATAGAAGATATACGAGCATTTCAGCAGATAAAAGAGGGTCTAAAAGATAAACCCGTATACTTAGCAAGAAGTTATTGCACGGGAGCTCGGAAACGTATTCATTTCCATTGTTGCATTGCTTCCAGGAGACGGCTCTGGAAGATTCATGGGGCCCATCACAACTGATATAAACTATAACTTATGTCATGAGATATATTTCACGAATAATGATACGCACGAATAGAATTACATTACTTTTCAGTCATTCCTGAGGATGAATAACTTCATCAACCATTCACAGAATGATCTTGTACACTTGCAGACATATTTTTTAAGTTCAGGTCCATCTTCTTAGATGAGCGAAGCGGAGACTCAATTTCATCAAACCCGAAAAAAAGTGCCGTTTTTTTTCGCGCTACACAGATCAAACGAAAATTCGAAACTAGTTGAAACTTGGCATACACAAGTGTCATTATCTAACTCGATACAATATAGTTTTAAGGTGCAATCGGTTGAACCACTTCTGAGAAAACTTATTTCAAAGTTTTCAAAAATCTCATGAGAATAACCCGGAGGAAAAAATCAGTGAAAAATCTTTTCTTCGAGATGATTCAAATTTCAAGAAAATTTCAATATAATAATTTCACCCCTTATTCCGAACTTCCACTTGAATCGGATCAGCCATTCTGATGTAACAAAGTATGTGATGTAGTTTTTTTAAATCACTCAAAGCTATCAAGATACCAATTAAATCCAAGCAACAGGTGTCACCAATTGATTGAAAACATTCAGAACAAAGCCTCCTTCATTATCATGGAAATCAATTGAGAATTAGGAGGGCAGTGACCTAATTGTTCGGATCTCAAGGTGGATATATATAAGCAATCAAAATCCAAAGATCTCCAAAAATATGTTTATATGTTGTTCCAGCTCATCCATCAACGCGGAAACACATAACGCGTTTGCCTAGTTAGTAAAATCATTGATGGAGAGCATGAATTATGAATAAGTATAAAATTACACAACAAATTAATCTGGACTAAGGAACTGACCCCGGACATACTTCACTTTGAAAACGCGGGTCAGTAAACTTACTTATATTATTAGATGAGCGTAAGCGAAGATTCCATCCCACTCTTATGAGGCTTTGTCTGTGTTTTTTTTTTTTGTGGGCACTGCACAAGTCGCAGAGGTTGACTGATCAACATGAAACTTTTTTTGTAGACTGAAACTTATCTAACTGGGAACTGTATAGTTTTTGCGTTGAATCGGTCGAACCGATTTTGAGAAATGTCGTCTCAAAGTTTCTAAAATTCCCATAAGAATAGGGTGAGCAAGAAAATCTGAAAAATAAAATTTCTTCAAATGGAATGAAATTTTCTGTGAATGTGTACATGCATGAATGATACACATTATCACGATTTTGTATCCAATTCGAACCAGCCGTTTTGAAGAAAATAGTTAAATTATCTGTTTGTATTCATCAAATATTATTATAGAAATCAAAGCAGATTCAGGTTGCTAAGATTCACTGCTTTCTAGATTCGATATCTTCCCAACAATGCTTCTTATATAACTTATTAACTGCTATTATACTTCTGTTAATATTTCTATTATTATATTAACTTATATGACTTCTTTATATGCGTCAAGGTGTGTAGAATACCAGATTCTATGAAGTATAGCAAGGGTAAAACTACTTTAACGACTATTATACCTGATCAGATATCTCGCTCATCTTACAACGTTCATGTTGCGTTTGGCTAGTGACAATGTATGGTTGGTATCACCACATCGTGTTACTACTCTATGTTGCATTATTGATCATACATTTTGTTCTAATTGGCCCGGTATTACCAACGTCGGAGTAGCTCCAACTGGCAGATATAAGTTGTTATCACCATGGTTACCTGTGATATTTGTTTTCACCGACTCTCAGATAACTGCTAACTGAACTTGGTATAACCGGGCCATAGTCAATTAGGCTTATTTCAAAATATCCATGATAATCGCAATATCAAGAGAATTGACGAGTAAAGATGGGCGTTGCTCACCAATCGGCCAGTTGGATCCATATGCCATGGTTGAATATCTCAATCGTACCACAATTCGTACAGCCCTCTTGATTGGATGCTAGATTTATGACGTCAAAGGGATGTGGAAACGAAAGTCGTGAACTGTGGAAAGGCTGTGGAATGATTGAAAACTATAGTTTGATAATAGAAGAAATATAGACCACATTTTATGGTGCAATACTTTATGAAACAATTGGGTTAAAATGTATGATAATATCATATTCGAAAGATATACTACTAAGACAGCTCACTCTTATGGCTAAACAGTGATGAATTCACGTGCAAACGTATATTCCCCTAACCCATGCGTCTGGAATTATTACCTATGCTCGCCACTGAAAGAACGTACGACTCTGTAGTATGACTGCTGGGCAGCAGCACAATCTAGAATGCCTGTAACGCCTTCTAGTGAACTGCGCTTGAATCGGATCCAAAGAGACTGGTGATACAGCTGTGGGGGTAAAAGTGGGAACAATTATCTTTCAACATAGCGTGGGTGTAATATACATTTCGTCTATGATAGTTCTTCTGGTGACTCATTCAGCCAAACTAAACGAGTGTTTAATTGTTATTTATCGCTTAAATAACGAATCAAGAGACGAGTGGCCAAGTGGTTAGTACACTGTACCGTCATTCAGGAGTCCGAGGTTCGATTCCCACCGTGGTCGACCATCCTGACAGATGTTCTATTCGTGGTTTACCTCCGTCATTCAAGGCAATCATTAACAACAGGCAACGATCAATCCTTTTCACTATCTAAGACACAATAGAACAACCTCTCGTCTTATCATCTCATGTATCATTCACCGACGCCAATAGATCTTAGTCATCATTACAGTGCGTCTTTATGATCCCAATATAAATTTAACGAGTCAAGAGAATGATTTATTTCAATGCCAACATATTTAATTATGAAAACAATTTTCAATTTTTGGTTGCTCCTACCGGTATATACTTTTGGCAAAGTCGATAAAGCATTTCTACCTTCTGTCTGCTTTTAGAATTATTTTCTGTGTCATTTTGACTGTGAATATCTATTGCAATATTCAATATGCATCGAAGTGTTCGGTCATAATTATTATAGAATAATATATTGTACATGGAGGGATGAATGCATATTCGAATTGAATAACTTCATAAATTCCATACCCGCATGAACTATTTAATTAACAGGATATAATATCAAACGTGGTCGATACAATGGAAAATTCCATTTTCAATTAAATGTAGTCATCCAATTTTCATTCTATCACAACTCTATGGAGGGAACTATGCTTTTGATTGATTTGATAAAGTCCCTTCAAGGCCCGGTATTACCAACGTGGGAGTAACACTAACTGGCAGATAAAACTTGTTATCGCCATGGTTACCTGTGATATTTGTTTTCACGAACTGTCAAATAACAGCTACTAACTGGACTTGGTAGCCAGGACAGGGCCTAAACCTAATTTCTCGGTCATATCATCATAACTTGATATAATAAATCAGGTTGCAGAGAAGACCAGTAATACCAACAATGCAATGCTTATGCATCAATTATCTGCGTCTTATTCCAATGCCATTATTCTGTATTGTGTTGTATTGTATATGCTTCATATGCTTTAAGCTTTATTTGTATGCTTTTATCATGGTCAATTCAAAGTAGCTTATAATATTTTTAGATTCCATGAAAACACAATTAATTGCAACACCAGGAAAACGTGTTGTGTGTTTCCGCGTTGATGGATGAGCTAGAACATACCACAGCGGTGTACCACAGGCGACAGTCCTAGGGCCAATTCTATTTATAATTTATATCAATAACTTATGTAATCTAAATTTCTTCGGGGACATAATAACATATGCTGATGACCCTGTGATCTTTTTTCAAGAAGCTGGTGGGAAAAATTATTTCAAACAGCCAACGAATGAATGAGATTGGTGTACGCGTGGCTGAACGATAACATGCTGACACTTGATGAAACTAAAACAGTCTATATACCTTTCACAATAAATTCAAAAACTCACCCAGGCCCCACTCATATATTAAAATTGCATTATTCCCATTGTATTATGAATAATCATATTTGTAATTGCCACGAGATAGAACCAGCTGATACTGTGGAATATCTTGATATAACTATTGATAGTAACATAAAATGGCATGCACACATCACAGATACGGTGACTAAATTGAGGAATGCTCTATATATATTCTATAGGCTAAGAAATATTTCAACGGAAAAATTATCGATTAGGGTCTACTCGGCAATTGCTCAAAGTATCATACGAAATGGAATTATTGGATGGGGATGGGGATGGTGCTAGTAAGAGAAACATTTCTTCTATTTTATTAATGCAAATTGTTGTGTTCGCTGGTAACATAATCCAATAACACAATTGTATGGTTATAATAATGAGTTAATTGTATAAGTTATATAATACAGAGAAAATAGTGACACGTCTGACGTCTAGGACGGCTCGAGAAGAAGAGGCTGGTCTATAGTAGGAAAGGGGTGTATCGGCTACATGGTAGTGACGTCAGTCGGTACAGTGTAACAGTCATAGCAGAGTAATCGCAAAGTAATATACAGGATCATGGGCAGAGCGGAACGAGCGCATTGACGCAACATTCTTTCACCCTAGATGTTATAGTATTGATGCCAATGGGGTGGAACCCTGGATCTCAGCGGCCGTGCCCGAGGTGTAGCGACCAGTTCCGGGGTCTCGGTCATGGGATTTCCGGGCGGGGTAGGCAGCTGGGAATCCGGTGTTTTTGGTATCTCTGCTAGAGGAGAGATAATTCTTGCTGAATCGTCGCGTAGCTGATCGACGTGACGGCGCACGAGTTGTCCATCTGGACCTGGTGATCTATTTTCGTATGACACAGGACCCGTTGCTCGGGTTATGGTAGCCGGGACCCAACGTGGTCCGGTTGTGTGAAGAATCACACAGATAAGACAGGATCACCCTGGACAAAGGTGCGAACTGGTGGTCTCGATTCTTCACTTTTTTCCGCTTCCCAGTAAAGATCAGCACAAAGGTCCTGATGTAAGTGATCAATGACTGTTCGCAACCGTCTTTTCATTAACACTTCGGCAGGACTTTTGCCAGTCGTTGAATTGGGAGTATTGTGTTGAGCTAGCAAGAATCTAGCCAACTGAACATCGAAATCTTCTTTTTTGTTCATTCGTTTGATAGCATCCTTCGCTGTTTGCACCATACGTTCAGCTTGACCGTTGGAAGAAGGATGTTATGGGGCAACAGTGACGGTGCGTATACCATTACGCTTGGCAAAAGTCTTGAATTCTTCAGAAACAAGGGCTGTGCCATTGTCAGAAACTAAGACGTCTGGGGGTCCATGTGTGACGAACAACCGTCGAAGAACAGCAATTACAACAGGGGATGCCATTTAGGAAACTGGGCAAACCTCTAGCCATTTTTAATGTGAATCTACAATAATCAGGTAAGTCTTGCCATAAAGTGAACCAGCAAATTCAAAGTGTAGACCATGGTTTCTGGGTCCATTCTCACGGGTGCAATGGAGCCCTTGGGGAAGCATATCAAGATTCTTGACAGGTTCCACATTGCTGGGTAGACAGTTCGTTCAGCCGATTAGCATACGCTAATCATACGATTAGCGTAGACTTCATTGGCAGACGTGCTTTCAGGCCAGCCATGGAGGAGCCAGAAGAGGACGCGGGATAAGACAGGGTATTCCTCTGTATGTCGTCCAATCTCTTCGACACTTACTAGTGGATCATCGACTACCTCTAGGAGCAGGACGTCCTGAGGTAATGGTACCTCAAAATCTGGCGTTTGCAGCGGCAAGCGGCTCAGGGCATCGGCGTTACTGATTTCTTTCCCGGGGCGGTAGCGAAGCTCGTAGTTGTACGCGCCCAGCATGAGACACTAACGTAGCATCCAGGGTGATATCACTTGAGGCATGGCCTTGACTTCATGCAGCAATCCCAGCAACGGCCTGTGGTCAGTCAACAAAACAAAATGGTGCCCGTGAAGGTACTGGTGATACTTGGTTACTCCAAATACCAAGGCGAGTGCCTCTCGGTCCAACTGGGAATAGTTGCGTTCGGCATATGTCAGTGTACGAGAAGCGAAGGCAATCGGTGCTTCCCTCCCCTCTGGACCCACGTGACTCAGTACAGCTCCGACCGCGTATGGTGAAGCGTCGCATACTAGAGTCAATGGCTTCTGAACGTCGTACTATACCAACACGTTGTCCGACTGCAGAAGTTTCTTGGCTTCGGCGTAGGCCTTGACATGGCTCTTGGTCCACACCCACCTAGCTCCCTTGTCTAGGAGACGGTGTAACGGCTCCAGAACAGATGCCCGATTATGTAAGAAACAGGCATAGAAATTCATGAGACCCAAGAACGCTTGCAGTTGGGTCTTGTTAGTGGGTGCAGCTATTTCGTGGATAGCTCTTACCTTGTCCGCCGTTGGATGAATACCCTCAGCTGCTATCCTGAAACCTAGGAATTCCAATTCATTGACAGCAAAAGCACACTTGCCATCTTGGAGGTGGAGTCCGGCCTCCGCGAAACGTCGCAAGACTACACGTAGCCGTTGGTTGTGCTCTTCTTGGTTCCGGCCCATCACCAGGATGTCGTCCAAGTAGGGTAGAACCCCTTCCATGCCGGCTAGAAGAGTGTCCATAAAGCGTTGGAATATAGCCACAGCTGTAGAAATACCAAACTGTAATCGATTGACTTGGTACAGTCCTTTCTGAGTATTGATTTTCAATAACTTTGCTGAATTTTCATCTAGAATGAGTTGTTGATGAGCCTGTTTCATATCTGGCTTGGTGAAAATTGTACCTCCCGCAAGCGATGCGGAAAGTTCGGTTATCGTCGGGAGCGGATAAGCTTCGTGAGTTACCGCTCGGTTCACTGTGCATTTATAGTCGCCGCAGATTCGGACAGTCTTGTCTTTCTTCATCACGGGCACGATTGGGGTAGCCCAACTGGAGTACCGAACTGGTGTCAGCACTCCTTGTTCAACTAGATTGTCGATCTCGGCGTTCACCGTCTTTTGGAAAGCGTACGGTACCTTGCGAGGTTTGAAAAATCTGGGGTTTACCTCGGGATCCACTTCCACTGTTAGTGGAGGTCCCTTGAATGCACCTAGCTCATTCCTGAATACTTCTGCGAATTCTTCTAACAGAGATGCTGAAGATATTGTCTCCACAGAAAGTACTCCAGTGATAGCAATGCCTAAGGCATCAAACCAATCACGTCCCAGTAGGCTCGTCCCGAACCCTTCTGCTATGGTTAGTGACAGTTGTCTCTTCTTATTCCCATAAGCTACGCACACTTTTACGCAACCCTTGACCTTCATTGGAGCATGGGTCCACGTTCTAAGTCCGATGTCTTCTGCCTCTAATCGTGACCATAAGTGTGGCCACTGATCATGGAAAACAGAATCCGCAATAATGGTCCTCCCAGACCCGGAGTCGACGTCAAAACTGTGAGGAATATCCTCTATGAATACCTCTGTTTTCAAAGGTGGAGTGATTTTCTGCTCATTTGGGCCCACATGAAATATTTCATAACCGCCAGACCTAGATTGGTCCTGGGCGTTGTTCCAAGAGTGTGTCACCTAACCCACAGTCTGTTTTGACCCCGTGTACTGTTTCTTCTTCTCTTGGTTACTTGTAGAACCATAAGCCCTAGCTTCTGACAAGCATACAACCGCTTTGTGACCCACCTTCTTGCAGTACCGACATTCTTTGTTTCTCCAACGACAAGAGGTCGGATCATGTGCATCACCACAACGAAAGCATGGCTTTCTACTTGATGATGCCGTGTTATTAGTTGATGGTTTAGGTTCATAACGGTACTCACGGTTGCTGGTATACTGTATTCCAGAGTCTGGCTGCATTGGGTGCATTTCCTTTATTTCCATCTTTGCCGCCTCCGAGGCCAGAGCTTCATTTATGGCTCTCGTGAAATTAAGTTTGGGAATCGCTAGCAACTGTTGTTAGAGAGTTGTGTCCCTTATTCCCAAAACTAGTGTACCCCTCAGATTATTGTCCAGGTTCTCAAACTCACAATGCTCTGACAGTTTGCGCAGCTCTGCCACAAACTCTGAAATTGTCTGTCCAGCCTGTTGACAGCATTCAAAAAAATGAAATATGCGTACCATCGAAGATTGTTTAGGACAAAAATGGTCTTGCAACTTCTTAGCAATGGTTTGAAAAGAAATAGTCAATGGCTTTGCTGGTGTGACCAATGATCTATAACTACTGTGTATGTGGCTGGACCGCACACGCTCAAAAAAATACAGGTTGTTTCACCTTCATCAGTGATGCCGTTTGCTTGTAAATAGCATTCAATTCCTTCAGAATATTCTTGCCATGACGTGTCCTTGCCTGGAACAAACTCTTCGATTTTACCAAAACTCGGCATGACGTATGCAGTTCCGAATAGTGGCTGTCAAAAAATAGGCGTAATTTGGCGAGGCACGACGTTCGATGTTTCCGTAATTGATGTTGTGTAATATACTTTTAACCAAGTCGCCAGTGTTGTGTTCGCTGGAAACACAATCCAATGACACAAATTGTAAGGTTCTAATAATGAGTTTATTGTATAAGTTATATAATACAGAGAAAATAGTGACACGTCTGACGTCTAGGACGGCTCGAGAAGAACAGGCTGGTCTATAGTAGGAAAGGGGTGTATCGGCTACATGGTAGTGACGTCAGTCGGTACAGTGTAACAGTCATAGCAGAGTAATCGCAAAGTAATATACAGGATCATGGGCAGAGCGGAACGAGCGCATTGACGCAACATTCTTTCACCCTAGATGTTATAGTATTGATGCCAATGGGGTGGAACCCTGGATCTCAGCGGCCGTGCCCGAGGTGTAGCGACCAGTTCCGGGGTCTCGGTCATGGGATTTCCGGGCGGGGTAGGCAGCTGGGAATCCGGTGTTTTTGGTATCTCTGCTAGAGGAGAGATAATTCTTGCTGAATCGTCGCGTAGCTGATCGACGTGACGGCGCACGAGTTGTCCATCTGGACCTGGTGATCTATTTTCGTATGACACAGGACCCGTTGCTCGGGTTATGGTAGCCGGGACCCAACGTGGTCCGGTTGTGTGAAGAATCACACAGATAA
Organism: Brachyptera risi; assembly: GCA_964007535.1. Taxonomy (NCBI): domain Eukaryota; kingdom Metazoa; phylum Arthropoda; class Insecta; order Plecoptera; family Taeniopterygidae; genus Brachyptera; species Brachyptera risi. The sequence continues at coordinate 34,284,136 of OZ023334.1, read as the reverse complement.
GACAGGATCACCCTGGACAAAGGTGCGAACTGGTGGTCTCGATTCTTCACTTTTTTCCGCTTCCCAGTAAAGATCAGCACAAAGGTCCTGATGTAAGTGATCAATGACTGTTCGCAACCGTCTTTTCATTAACACTTCGGCAGGACTTTTGCCAGTCGTTGAATTGGGAGTATTGTGTTGAGCTAGCAAGAATCTAGCCAACTGAACATCGAAATCTTCTTTTTTGTTCATTCGTTTGATAGCATCCTTCGCTGTTTGCACCATACGTTCAGCTTGACCGTTGGAAGAAGGATGTTATTGGGCAACAGTGACTGTGCGTATACCATTACGCTTGGCAAAAGTCTTGAATTCTTCAGAAACAAAGGCTGTGCCATTGTCAGAAACTAAGACGTCTGGGGGTCCATGTGTGACGAACAACCGTCGAAGAACAGCAATTACAACAGGGGATGCCATTTAGGAAACTGGGCAAACCTCTAGCCATTTTCAATGTGAATCTACTATAATCAGGTAAGTCTTGCCATAAAGTGAACCAGCAAATTCAAAGTGTAGACGGGACCATGGTTTCTGGGTCCATTCTCACGGGTGCAATGGAGCCCTTGGGGAAGCATATCAAGATTCTTGACAGGTTCCACATTGCTGGGTAGACAGTTCGTTCAGCCGATTAGCATACGGCTTGTAGACTTCATTGGCAGACGTGCTTTCAGGCCAGCCATGGAGGAGCCAGAAAAGGACGCGGGATAAGACAGGGTATTCCTCTGTATGTCGTCCAATCTCTTCGACACTTACTAGTGGATCATCGACTACCTCTAGGAGCAGGACGTCCTGAGGTAATGGTACCTCAAAATCTGGCGTTTGCAGCGGCAAGCGGCTCAGGGCATCGGCGTTACTGATTTCTTTCCCGGGGCGGTAGCGAAGCTCGTAGTTGTACGCGCCCAGCATGAGACACTAACGTAGCATCCAGGGTGATATCACTTGAGGCATGGCCTTGACTACATGCAGCAATCCCAGCAACGGCCTGTGGTCAGTCAACAAAACAAAATGGTGCCCGTGAAGGTACTGGTGATACTTGGTTACTCCAAATACCAAGGCGAGTGCCTCTCGGTCCAACTGGGAATAGTTGCGTTCGGCATATGTCAGTGTACGAGAAGCGAAGGCAATCGGTGCTTCCCTCCCCTCTGGACCCACGTGACTCAGTACAGCTCCGACCGCGTATGGTGAAGCGTCGCATACTAGAGTCAATGGCTTCTGAACGTCGTACTATACCAACACGTTGTCCGACTGCAGAAGTTTCTTGGCTTCGGCGTAGGCCTTGACATGGCTCTTGGTCCACACCCACCTAGCTCCCTTGTCTAGGAGACGGTGTAACGGCTCCAGAACAGATGCCCGATTATGTAAGAAACAGGCATAGAAATTCATGAGACCCAAGAACGCTTGCAGTTGGGTCTTGTTAGTGGGTGCAGCTATTTCGTGGATAGCTCTTACCTTGTCCGCCGTTGGATGAATACCCTCAGCTGCTATCCTGAAACCTAGGAATTCCAATTCATTGACAGCAAAAGCACACTTGCCATCTTGGAGGTGGAGTCCGGCCTCCGCGAAACGTCGCAAGACTACACGTAGCCGTTGGTTGTGCTCTTCTTGGTTCCGGCCCATCACCAGGATGTCGTCCAAGTAGGGTAGAACCCCTTCCATGCCGGCTAGAAGAGTGTCCATAAAGCGTTGGAATATAGCCACAGCTGTAGAAATACCAAACTGTAATCGATTGACTTGGTACAGTCCTTTCTGAGTATTGATTTTCAATAACTTTGCTGAATTTTCATCTAGAATGAGTTGTTGATGAGCCTGTTTCATATCTGGCTTGGTGAAAATTGTACCTCCCGCAAGCGATGCGGAAAGTTCGGTTATCGTCGGGAGCGGATAAGCTTCGTGAGTTACCGCTCGGTTCACTGTGCATTTATAGTCGCCGCAGATTCGGACAGTCTTGTCTTTCTTCATCACGGGCACGATTGGGGTAGCCCAACTGGAGTACCGAACTGGTGTCAGCACTCCTTGTTCAACTAGATTGTCGATCTCGGCGTTCACCGTCTTTTGGAAAGCGTACGGTACCTTGCGAGGTTTGAAAAATCTGGGGTTTACCTCGGGATCCACTTCCACTGTTAGTGGAGGTCCCTTGAATGCACCTAGCTCATTCCTGAATACTTCTGCGAATTCTTCTAACAGAGATGCTGAAGATATTGTCTCCACAGAAAGTACTCCAGTGATAGCAATGCCTAAGGCATCAAACCAATCACGTCCCAGTAGGCTCGTCCCGAACCCTTCTGCTATGGTTAGTGACAGTTGTCTCTTCTTATTCCCATAAGCTACGCACACTTTTACGCAACCCTTGACCTTCATTGGAGCATGGGTCCACGTTCTAAGTCCGATGTCTTCTGCCTCTAATCGTGACCATAAGTGTGGCCACTGATCATGGAAAACAGAATCCGCAATAATGGTCCTCCCAGACCCGGAGTCGACGTCAAAACTGTGAGGAATATCCTCTATGAATACCTCTGTTTTCAAAGGTGGAGTGATTTTCTGCTCATTTGGGCCCACATGAAATATTTCATAACCGCCAGACCTAGATTGGTCCTGGGCGTTGTTCCAAGAGTGTGTCACCTAACCCACAGTCTGTTTTGACCCCGTGTACTGTTTCTTCTTCTCTTGGTTACTTGTAGAACCATAAGCCCTAGCTTCTGACAAGCATACAACCGCTTTGTGACCCACCTTCTTGCAGTACCGACATTCTTTGTTTCTCCAACGACAAGAGGTCGGATCATGTGCATCACCACAACGAAAGCATGGCTTTCTACTTGATGATGCCGTGTTATTAGTTGATGGTTTAGGTTCATAACGGTACTCACGGTTGCTGGTATACTGTATTCCAGAGTCTGGCTGCATTGGGTGCATTTCCTTTATTTCCATCTTTGCCGCCTCCGAGGCCAGAGCTTCATTTATGGCTCTCGTGAAATTAAGTTTGGGAATCGCTAGCAACTGTTGTTAGAGAGTTGTGTCCCTTATTCCCAAAACTAGTGTACCCCTCAGATTATTGTCCAGGTTCTCAAACTCACAATGCTCTGACAGTTTGCGCAGCTCTGCCACAAACTCTGAAATTGTCTGTCCAGCCTGTTGACAGCATTCAAAAAAATGAAATATGCGTACCATCGAAGATGGTTTAGGACAAAAATGGTCTTGCAACTTCTTAGCAATGGTTTGAAAAGAAATAGTCAATGGCTTTGCTGGTGTGACCAATGATCTATAACTACTGTGTATGTGGCTGGACCGCACACGCTCAAAAAAATACAGGTTGTTTCACCTTCATCAGTGATGCCGTTTGCTTGTAAATAGCATTCAATTCCTTCAGAATATTCTTGCCATGACGTGTCCTTGCCTGGAACAAACTCTTCGATTTTACCAAAACTCGGCATGACGTATGCAGTTCCGAATAGTGGCTGTCAAAAAATAGGCGTAATTTGGCGAGGCACGACGTTCGATGTTTCCGTAATTGATGTTGTGTAATATACTTTTAACCAAGTCGCCAGTGTTGTGTTCGCTGGAAACACAATCCAATGACACAAATTGTAAGGTTCTAATAATGAGTTTATTGTATAAGTTATATAATACAGAGAAAATAGTGACACGTCTGACGTCTAGGACGGCTCGAGAAGAACAGGCTGGTCTATAGTAGGAAAGGGGTGTATCGGCTACATGGTAGTGACGTCAGTCGGTACAGTGTAACAGTCATAGCAGAGTAATCGCAAAGTAATATACAGGATCATGGGCAGAGCGGAACGAGCGCATTGACGCAACATTCTTTCACCCTAGATGTTATAGTATTGATGCCAATGGGGTGGAACCCTGGATCTCAGCGGCCGTGCCCGAGGTGTAGCGACCAGTTCCGGGGTCTCGGTCATGGGATTTCCGGGCGGGGTAGGCAGCTGGGAATCCGGTGTTTTTGGTATCTCTGCTAGAGGAGAGATAATTCTTGCTGAATCGTCGCGTAGCTGATCGACGTGACGGCGCACGAGTTGTCCATCTGGACCTGGTGATCTATTTTCGTATGACACAGGACCCGTTGCTCGGGTTATGGTAGCCGGGACCCAACGTGGTCCGGTTGTGTGAAGAATCACACAGATAAGACAGGATCACCCTGGACAAAGGTGCGAACTGGTGGTCTCGATTCTTCACTTTTTTCCGCTTCCCAGTAAAGATCAGCACAAAGGTCCTGATGTAAGTGATCAATGACTGTTCGCAACCGTCTTTTCATTAACACTTCGGCAGGACTTTTGCCAGTCGTTGAATTGGGAGTATTGTGTTGAGCTAGCAAGAATCTAGCCAACTGAACATCGAAATCTTCTTTTTTGTTCATTCGTTTGATAGCATCCTTCGCTGTTTGCACCATACGTTCAGCTTGACCGTTGGAAGAAGGATGTTATTGGGCAACAGTGACGGTGCGTATACCATTACGCTTGGCAAAAGTCTTGAATTCTTCAGAAACAAAGGCTGTGCCATTGTCAGAAACTAAGACGTCTGGGGGTCCATGTGTGACGAACAACCGTCGAAGAACAGCAATTACAACAGGGGATGCCATTTAGGAAACTGGCAAACCTCTAGCCATTTTCAATGTGAATCTACTATAATCAGGTAAGTCTTGCCATAAAGTGAACCAGCAAATTCAAAGTGTAGACGGGACCATGGTTTCTGGGTCCATTCTCACGGGTGCAATGGAGCCCTTGGGGAAGCATATCAAGATTCTTGACAGGTTCCACATTGCTGGGTAGACAGTTCGTTCAGCCGATTAGCATACGGCTTGTAGACTTCATTGGCAGACGTGCTTTCAGGCCAGCCATGGAGGAGCCAGAAAAGGACGCGGGATAAGACAGGGTATTCCTCTGTATGTCGTCCAATCTCTTCGACACTTACTAGTGGATCATCGACTACCTCTAGGAGCAGGACGTCCTGAGGTAATGGTACCTCAAAATCTGGCGTTTGCAGCGGCAAGCGGCTCAGGGCATCGGCGTTACTGATTTCTTTCCCGGGGCGGTAGCGAAGCTCGTAGTTGTACGCGCCCAGCATGAGACACTAACGTAGCATCCAGGGTGATATCACTTGAGGCATGGCCTTGACTACATGCAGCAATCCCAGCAACGGCCTGTGGTCAGTCAACAAAACAAAATGGTGCCCGTGAAGGTACTGGTGATACTTGGTTACTCCAAATACCAAGGCGAGTGCCTCTCGGTCCAACTGGGAATAGTTGCGTTCGGCATATGTCAGTGTACGAGAAGCGAAGGCAATCGGTGCTTCCCTCCCCTCTGGACCCACGTGACTCAGTACAGCTCCGACCGCGTATGGTGAAGCGTCGCATACTAGAGTCAATGGCTTCTGAACGTCGTACTATACCAACACGTTGTCCGACTGCAGAAGTTTCTTGGCTTCGGCGTAGGCCTTGACATGGCTCTTGGTCCACACCCACCTAGCTCCCTTGTCTAGGAGACGGTGTAACGGCTCCAGAACAGATGCCCGATTATGTAAGAAACAGGCATAGAAATTCATGAGACCCAAGAACGCTTGCAGTTGGGTCTTGTTAGTGGGTGCAGCTATTTCGTGGATAGCTCTTACCTTGTCCGCCGTTGGATGAATACCCTCAGCTGCTATCCTGAAACCTAGGAATTCCAATTCATTGACAGCAAAAGCACACTTGCCATCTTGGAGGTGGAGTCCGGCCTCCGCGAAACGTCGCAAGACTACACGTAGCCGTTGGTTGTGCTCTTCTTGGTTCCGGCCCATCACCAGGATGTCGTCCAAGTAGGGTAGAACCCCTTCCATGCCGGCTAGAAGAGTGTCCATAAAGCGTTGGAATATAGCCACAGCTGTAGAAATACCAAACTGTAATCGATTGACTTGGTACAGTCCTTTCTGAGTATTGATTTTCAATAACTTTGCTGAATTTTCATCTAGAATGAGTTGTTGATGAGCCTGTTTCATATCTGGCTTGGTGAAAATTGTACCTCCCGCAAGCGATGCGGAAAGTTCGGTTATCGTCGGGAGCGGATAAGCTTCGTGAGTTACCGCTCGGTTCACTGTGCATTTATAGTCGCCGCAGATTCGGACAGTCTTGTCTTTCTTCATCACGGGCACGATTGGGGTAGCCCAACTGGAGTACCGAACTGGTGTCAGCACTCCTTGTTCAACTAGATTGTCGATCTCGGCGTTCACCGTCTTTTGGAAAGCGTACGGTACCTTGCGAGGTTTGAAAAATCTGGGGTTTACCTCGGGATCCACTTCCACTGTTAGTGGAGGTCCCTTGAATGCACCTAGCTCATTCCTGAATACTTCTGCGAATTCTTCTAACAGAGATGCTGAAGATATTGTCTCCACAGAAAGTACTCCAGTGATAGCAATGCCTAAGGCATCAAACCAATCACGTCCCAGTAGGCTCGTCCCGAACCCTTCTGCTATGGTTAGTGACAGTTGTCTCTTCTTATTCCCATAAGCTACGCACACTTTTACGCAACCCTTGACCTTCATTGGAGCATGGGTCCACGTTCTAAGTCCGATGTCTTCTGCCTCTAATCGTGACCATAAGTGTGGCCACTGATCATGGAAAACAGAATCCGCAATAATGGTCCTCCCAGACCCGGAGTCGACGTCAAAACTGTGAGGAATATCCTCTATGAATACCTCTGTTTTCAAAGGTGGAGTGATTTTCTGCTCATTTGGGCCCACATGAAATATTTCATAACCGCCAGACCTAGATTGGTCCTGGGCGTTGTTCCAAGAGTGTGTCACCTAACCCACAGTCTGTTTTGACCCCGTGTACTGTTTCTTCTTCTCTTGGTTACTTGTAGAACCATAAGCCCTAGCTTCTGACAAGCATACAACCGCTTTGTGACCCACCTTCTTGCAGTACCGACATTCTTTGTTTCTCCAACGACAAGAGGTCGGATCATGTGCATCACCACAACGAAAGCATGGCTTTCTACTTGATGATGCCGTGTTATTAGTTGATGGTTTAGGTTCATAACGGTACTCACGGTTGCTGGTATACTGTATTCCAGAGTCTGGCTGCATTGGGTGCATTTCCTTTATTTCCATCTTTGCCGCCTCCGAGGCCAGAGCTTCATTTATGGCTCTCGTGAAATTAAGTTTGGGAATCGCTAGCAACTGTTGTTAGAGAGTTGTGTCCCTTATTCCCAAAACTAGTGTACCCCTCAGATTATTGTCCAGGTTCTCAAACTCACAATGCTCTGACAGTTTGCGCAGCTCTGCCACAAACTCTGAAATTGTCTGTCCAGCCTGTTGACAGCATTCAAAAAAATGAAATATGCGTACCATCGAAGATGGTTTAGGACAAAAATGGTCTTGCAACTTCTTAGCAATGGTTTGAAAAGAAATAGTCAATGGCTTTGCTGGTGTGACCAATGATCTATAACTACTGTGTATGTGGCTGGACCGCACACGCTCAAAAAAATACAGGTTGTTTCACCTTCATCAGTGATGCCGTTTGCTTGTAAATAGCATTCAATTCCTTCAGAATATTCTTGCCATGACGTGTCCTTGCCTGGAACAAACTCTTCGATTTTACCAAAACTCGGCATGACGTATGCAGTTCCGAATAGTGGCTGTCAAAAAATAGGCGTAATTTGGCGAGGCACGACGTTCGATGTTTCCGTAATTGATGTTGTGTAATATACTTTTAACCTCGTCGCCAGTGTTGTGTTCGCTGGTAACACAATCCAATGACACAAATTGTAAGGTTCTAATAATGAGTTTATTGTATAAGTTATATAATACAGAGAAAATAGTGACACGTCTGACGTCTAGGATGGATCGAGAAGAACAGGCTGGTCTATAGTAGTATAGGTGTGTATCGGCTACATGGTAGTGACTTCAGTCGGTACAGTGTAACAGTCATAGCAGAGTAATCGCAAAGTAATATACAGGATCATGGGCAGAGCGGAACGAGCGCATTGACCATATGCAACACCAATTATCATACTAAAGGTCTTACTAAACAAAAGCTCTCGGTATTCCACCTTCCTCACATACCATAGTACTAAAGTAATGGATGCACGACAGCTCTATATAAAAACCATTTTATTATTTCTACATAAATATTCACATAGATTCAAACCACCTCTTCCTATTTCTGAAACATATAACACTAGATCTAAACACAATAGCTCCAATAATCTATCACCAATTCGTAGGAAAGAAAACAGAGACGTCAACAACATTTAGACTTCATAGTTCCCAGGATAAATAATGCTTTGCCTTCACAAATAAAGTCGATTCTACAACCGAATATGAAAAGCTTCAAATTCAGATTTAAAGAATTGATATCTGAACAAGGCCGAGATATATGTAAAGACCATCTTTACTTTTAATTCAATTAATTCGAAATATTATGAGCATACATATATTGTTTTTTGTTTCTACTTGTTATTGAGTTAATAATGTAAATCTATGCATATGTGTGTATGTGTAAATGTGTATGTATGTGTGTATGTAATTGTATATCCTCATATCCTTTTAGTATTCGAATTGAAATTTTCCGAAAAATCGGCATCACAAGGTAATTTTTGTATAATAAGAGCCAATTCTTATTCTGATTATTTGTGTTTACCCACCGTCAAAAGCTTGTTTTTGAAGAAAGCCCGCACACAAGAGCTAATTACTCTTATGCGGGCTTCTCTCTATTCATTTGAATTCTTTTTTCATATACCTGTGTTATATTATTCAATAATGTACCATTAAGTTGTTATTATCGTTCGGTAATGTACTATCATTGGAGGGGATACAATTTTGTTTAAATAAAATAAATAAATAACAACATACATCTTTGGATTGTTTATCACCTTGAGATCCAAACAATTAAGTCACTGCCATCCAATTTCTTGATCAATTTCTATGATTATGAAGAAGGCTTTGTTCCAATCGTTCACAATTAATTGGTTATACCTGTTGCTTGGATTTAATGGGTATCTTAATAGCTTTGAGTGATTTAAAAAAATTACATTATATATTTTTTCACATCAAAACGACTGATTCGATTTGAATTAAAGTTCGGAATAATTTGTATCATTATTATATTGGAATTTCCTGGAAATTTGAAAACTCTCGGATGGAAAATATTTCACGAATTGTTTCCTCCGGTTTATTCTCACCGGATTTTTGGAAACTTTGGAATAAGTTTTCTCAAAAGTGGTTCAACCGATTGCGCCTTAACACTATACAGTATCGAATTAGTTCATGACACTTGTGTATGCCAAGTTTAAATTCTGAATTAAGGTTCAACCTGTTGAGCGCGAACAAAGAAAAAGCACCTTTTTTCGAGTATGGTGAAATTGAGTCTTCGCCTCGCTCATCCAATTATTATCATTATTATGAATACTGAATATTTTATCACCATGAAGTAAGATAGATACAACAGTCTATCGGAGATGAGTGGATTTCTGGTTCGTATTCTATAGACTCTGGAGTTCTAGAAAACAAAAATGTTCCGCTGGATTATGTTTACCTCAACATTGGCATACAAATCTATCTCAAACATTTGAATAATCTGGATTCACAATGCGAACTAATGATTGGTGATTAATGATTAACTAAAGTTGGCAGATACGGAATCAGTGCTGACGTTCACATTGAGTTCAATATTAGTGACTGACCTTGGAAGTTAACCAACTCTCAACTTTAGTATCAATCATTAGTTTTAATCATTAGTCTGACCAATCAGAAGTCGTTAATTCGAAATGATAGGAAGGAAGTCAATGCGAAAGGAAGCTTTCCCGCTCGGTGAACCGCTCGTTTACAGCCTTCTAACATGTAGATTTCAATTTAAATCCGTCATCTTAAGACGACTCATGAAAAGTACGTCATTTCCGTCAAAATTAATTCTTATTTCAAGTCTATGTGAATGCTCAGTTTCTCAACTTTAGTATTTAGAATTAGTCACTGATCATTAGTTCGCATTGTGAATCCAGCTTTTATTTTAAACGCTAGACTCCAACACCGTTCTAGAAGTCAGTAAAGTTCTTCGAGATTACTTCTACCTCACCAATGATTTGCTTGTGAGGTAGGCTCACTGAAGACATGTTACGTTCTCATCACCATCGATCCAGAATACAGTACGAATATCTGCCGGATTGTTTCCACCTTATCGATTGTATCAAGCAGTAATAAGACACTAGAGGTAGCTAGTAGTCATCAGCTAGATTTATCTTACTGATCAGTAATTCACCTCACAGTAATCATCAGCTTGTATTTTGAAAAATGATCAGTAACACAGTGAAAACAAGTGAAAAAAGGAAAACCAGTAAAAACAGTAAAAAAGCTTCTACAGTAAAAACCATGTCATGCAGTGTTTCCGGTTCTGCCGAATATTGTCTCAATGCTCCATTGTAGCTTTGCTCATGAACAGCTTTGATTGAAATACAGGCTTACTATCAGTGAGATGTCGAACTCTCCAACCAATCAATCATTTCAATACTGTAACTTGTACTTGTTTGTTCTCTTTATTTGGTGAAATACATATACTCAGGAAGTAAAATAACATAGTATATAGGTACAGAACAGGCGATATTCAATATGTTTCATGGCAGGCTGAGTCACTGCCCTATTGATCTCCATATAACCAACAGAAAAGAGTTTTTTTTATTGAAAAAATCATTAATTATATATATATATATATATATATATATATATATATATATAAATATATATATATATATATATATATATATATATACATATATATATATTTATATATTCATATATATATATATTTAGATATATTCATATTTATTTATTTATATATTTATATTATATTTATATTTCATATTTTATATATTTTATTATATTATACATTTATTATCATTTATAGGCCTATCACCAATTTGATTTGTGCTTTTTGTATAATGATCAATTTTACATCTGCTGTCAAGGGAAAGAAGTAATCATTGCCCAAGAGACTTAGTTCAAAGTGGAAGATATCAACATTCGTGTGTTTAAACTGAAAGACTTTTATCTACTGCGAAAAGTTATGGTCACAGACAGCGCAGTCCTGGTGTTGAAGACCACTAGTTTTAAACAATCAAAATGGGGTGGTAAGATCGCCCTTGTGGTGCCCCGTCCAAACGATCCTATCTTTCATGAATGAATGAATATTAGAGTTTTAAGGCGCATCGACAGCAAGGTCATTTAGCATAGCCTTAATTGGGGAACAGTGATTTTGTATCAAGTTTCGAAGTTATTAAAAAAAAAAAAAAATCATTTGACAATATTTGTTATTTCATCGGGATCATGTTCGAGCCTAGACCCCCACACAATTGTATTTTGAAAACATATAATACATAATTTCTTTTGGGGCTGATTATCCAACTGAGGATTTCATGATATTTTACATAACTTTTATTGCCACTCAGTTTAAATTATTTTATGAGCTGATCAGAGCATTGGCTGGAATCAGTTTGACTTTTTGGGGATGTAAAAGTGAGTTGTAGAGGCGTAGCTCTTCTGAAACAGGTTGCTACTTTCGACTAGGCCATCAGCAAGAGAGTATTCTGGGGTCTATAGCAATCTTCGTTAAAATGCATTCGTTGGATGAAAACACCGTTTCGTTTATGAAGCGAGATCGATTCAAGTTTAGTAACGAAATATCCATGACTATCAATAACGTAACGCGATAAGAAACATGGCATTATACTTTCGCACCAAGCGTATATCAAAGGGATGCCGCCTCACAAATTTTATGCAAATTTGCTGGTATTATTGTATGTTGATCTATACAAGTAATATGATAGATAAAATGCAATCTGTGAATCCAGCTCTTTTCAACTGCATTCAGCAATATTGGAATACATTTCATCTGAATTGGCCAATCTGAAATTAAAATACGTCTGTAAAAGCATTTGGACCCCTAGTCAAAAACCTTACTGCTATATTTACCTTTTGATAACTGGATAATTACTCATCATCTACGAGAAAGACTAGAAACAATGCAAGTGTACAACTATGTACTATATATTGAAATACGAGCCTAATACGCAGTGGCGTAACTGCCGAAGGGGCAGCCGGGACAGCCGCCCTGGGGCCGTGGGCCTCGGGGGGAGGGCATGCTCTATCATCAGAAATGCGTTTCAACGATTACCGAAAAAATAATTAACGTATTTATAAAACTAAGAAAAATACTCTTTGATATTATCTGAAATTAGTTGAGAAATAAGTGACTGATTTGAAAAAAAAATCTACAATGAGAACATTCAAGTTGAACTTGATTAAACAAGTGTATTCACACGAATCGTGTCAGAAACACTGTCATAATTTTTCTTTGTTATTTTTCTCTGTATATCTTTTCTCTGCACTTGAAGTAAATATGAGCTTGCTACTTTGACTACATTTTGGCAGGGCCGTTTTTAGGGGGTCTCAGGGGGAAACGCCACCCCCCCCCCACCCCAATAACTATCCTCCTTTAAAAATATATTATGTTGACCTACAAATGAACACACAATAAAATATCCACATTCGTGTGTTTATACTTGAAATACTTTTATCTACGGCGAAAAATTATGGTCACAGTCAGCGCAGTCATGGTGCTGAAGCTCATCAGTTTTGAATAATCAGAATGGGGTGGTAAGTTCGCCCTTGTGGTGCCCCGTCCAAACGATCCTATCTCTCATCCATATATAGCCTTGATTGAGGAACAATGATTTTGTATCAAGTTTCGATGTTATTAAAAAAAATATATATATATGATGCATGTTGACGACTTTATGATATGAATTGTATCAGTATCCACTCTACTGCTTCACACTTCCTTTTTTCTTTTCGAAAATTATTCAATTATTAAATTCTGAAACTGCTCGTGAATCACAAAAATCACTCGAAAACTGACCATATTTTTGAAAAATCACTGCTGGGAATTTTGCTGGGAGAAATCACGAAAATAACTTTGAAAATGTCCATAATGATCATTCTATTGAAAATAACTTTGGTAATGTCCATAGTGATTCAATCATTGGACTTCAAAACCGCTTGTTAATATCAAGAATCACTTAAAAATGACATGGGTCTATTTCCAAAAATTCTCTGCTGGGCTTCGCTGGAATAATTCGCAAGTATAGCTTCGAAATGTCCATGATGATGCAATTATGACTCCAAAACCACGCGTGAATCGCAAAAATCTCTTGAAAAATGTCCATATTTTCAAAATTTCTATGCGGGGCTCTGCTGGGGGGCTTGTGCCTCCCAGAGCCCCTTTTCGCGCGTGGCAGATGTCAAAATGGGTGGTCATTTCATTCATGTAACCTGTGCGCCCCCCCCCCCCAATACACAAATCCTAACGACGTCCCTGCATTGATTTGGGTGAAAAGTCAACACTATTTTTCCTTCCAAGAGTGAGTGTTATTTGATCTTCATCTTCAATAGAACCATTTTGTTTCATAGAATGACATAAATGTGTATGTATTTCAATCATAATTTTGAGTGTATCCTATATTTGTCTTTAATAGTGAATTAAAAAATATGAAATATGGAGGTTGCTTGTTGAGTGATATCGAAAATGCATCATTTGAATTGATATATTTTTTGGGGGGGTGGATGGGGGACCCATGTGAGTCCTTTGCCTCGGAGCCCAAAATTCCTAGTCACGCCATTGCTATTACGTAAGATTTGATTTGAAATTGCGAATCTCAGAAATGTACACGAAATGTTCGACGGTGAAAACGGTCTAATGTTGAAAAGATAGGACTTATGACATGTTGCTCATCCCGTTACGTTATTGATAGTCATGGATAATTGGACGAGCTTTAGCGAGGATTCAATTTGACATACTGAAAAAAATTGCTGTTCGTTTTTGTGTTTTTTAAAATGTTTTTTCGGTCCTCCACGGGTCAAACGGCTATAGCTATCAACTTCAAACTTTTTTTAGGTTATGGTTCCTCATCTAACTTAGATCTGTATAGTTCTGTGGCATTTTCGTATAATAACTTTTTTTTTATGAATTTTAGAAATTTCAAAAATACCCATTTGGATAAAACGTCGGAGAAAAAATTATTCTCAAAAAAATGAAATTTTGTGTGAAGTTGAGTTACATCATTGAGTTACAAAACTTTCAGCTTGATCGGGTGAGCCATTTTGAACAAAAACCATAAAATGTGCAAAATTGGTACCACTCGAAGCAGTTTTTACCCATTTCTAGCTTGAATGTCACCCAATTGGCGAATGTAGGCGAAAGTTTGGCAAAGAAGTCGACATACTATTACAATCCGCTCGTCTGAAAACGCATATATGGCATTTTCCTAGTATGTTCAACAATACGCAGCGAGTCATCACACTGCTTCGATAATGTAACGAAAGAAAAATGCGAATTGTAATAACTCCTATACTTATAACCACATGACGTTCGTCTTTGAACTAAATGCTTGTGGAAAATTATAGAATTTCAATACTCTCGTTGCTAGTTTGAAGGTTCAACGTTTTTGGAAGATGCGTCTTCCTTTCGTCTTCGTGAATCTCCGCTGAAAAATCATAAAACCATAGGAATATATATGAAATGAATATAAACAACCTTCATTGGTTCCTGCCTCATATGAAAAGTTTACAGGATGATGATCAATATGAAATACAATTGTGTTATAATATATTATACTATACTACTATATATATATATATATATGTGATATGATCAGACGAGCATTAGCGAGGATTCAATTTGACATACTGAAAGAAATTGGTGTTCGTTTTTATGCTTTTTAGCGTGTTCACCACACTGTGGAAACACACTTATACGTTTGATTCGAAAGGGACTGAAAAAACCTATTCGTCGCGTAGAATCGCTGAATTTCTACGTAAATCGAAAATTATCGAGCTTGGATTATGCATTTTTTTACAATCTTCGACTACGTAGTAATGAAACTTGTCCACATAGCCTGTATATTTTCAAATCAAAGAAATAAAGAAAAAACTCTATAGGCCTTGGATGGCGTGGACTTTTATACCATTTTTTGCGCGTTAATAGAATCGCTGGTTTTCCACGTAAATCAGAAATTCAAGCGCTTCCAAGTTGTAATTGGTTATAATCTTCCGCGTTACGATAATAACTTTTGTCCACGTAGCCTAAATATTTTATAATTGAATAAAAACCGAAAAAAATTGAGTATACCCCATTTTTGGTCAAGGAGGTTAAAATACTAACCTCTTCGGTTTTGGCCCTCTGATAACCATGGTAACATTTATAAACAACGGATGTGTTTATATTATCTTCTGGGCCCAAATTCACCAAAGGTCATAACTTTGATTCGGCTCAAAGTTACGACCTTCTTTCGAGATAATACCATATTTTGTCCTAATCCAAACTCATAAAGAAATATTTTATTTTAGCAAGTGTCTGAGATCCACATAGTTCATTAGTTCTGGAGATAAGTACCGTAGAAATTGTCTCAACTTTGAGACTACGCCTAGGCCTAGTCCAGACTGGTAGGCCTAGGCCCTAGTAAGTGATCACCTCTTGACTTTGAATATCAATCTACAATGATTTCATAGCTGAATTTGAGAAAACATGTAAATTGTAGCCACCAAAACACGGCAAGCCTATTTTTAGAGACCGCGCAATTTGATTTACGTATTTTATCATTCCGGTTCTACATCTAACCTCACTTTGACTTGTTCTCGACTAGGCCTAGCGTATGTCACTCTTCGCCAGTCACCTTGTCTGTCTAGCCCTTTGGTCTAGCCTAACCTGTCAAACAGTTGTGTTGTGTCGTTGACATTA
The DNA here is from genome assembly GCA_964007535.1 of Brachyptera risi. Lineage (NCBI taxonomy): Eukaryota > Metazoa > Arthropoda > Insecta > Plecoptera > Taeniopterygidae > Brachyptera > Brachyptera risi. The sequence continues at coordinate 34,268,334 of OZ023334.1, read as the reverse complement.
CCACTAACTAGGCTACGACTATACCCAGCTAAAATATAACTTATGATAACTAATATAACCACTTAAACATTAACACTAAGCCTAATTATATTGTTAGGATTTACCTAACTGTTTAAAGAAGGCAGTTCTTATAACTATAATATTATATAGATGGCCATGACAGGCAGTCATGGCAACATTGTATTGTTGGATTGTGTTATTAGGAGAGAGTTTTTTATTGGAAAAACATTGTGATTGACTTCTTAGAAATACAGATATAATTATGTTCTACAACGTTTTATTCTATATTAATTGTCCTTGTTACCCCTAAACGTAGCAAGTGGGGGCTCGTCCTTTTAATTCGCATACCGTAAGTGATATTGCCGTGAAGTTGTTTAGAAAGTGTTGTGAAAGTGTTTAGAAGTGTGTAGTGCAGTTTCGTGTTTACATGTGGTTATTTTCCAAAGTACAGACAATATTATGAATAAATATAGTGTGGAAAGTGATAATGCAGCCAGGGAGTTCGATGAAGAGACCATACCTTTAGACTTTTTACGTATGATGGGAAGGTGCCAAGAGATAGACAATACAGGTTTTATAACTGCATTGAGGGTGACATGTGAATCATTGTCTGAGGTGCGATTTGAGCCACCAAGTTTTTCACCACCACCACTTCCACTTTCACCACCGCCGTCAATCCCTGCTCGTTCACGACCAGAGGTCCTCCTGGGTGGTCAAGGAACACAGTGTAGTGTAGTTCAAGCACTGAAACTGGAACTACCGACATTTAGTGGTTCGTCAGACCGACTCTCTCCGATGAAATTCCTGGAGGAGATAGAACGCTACGCGGGCGCTGCGAGGAAAAACCACCAGTGGCTTCTCAGTGAGGTACTACCATTAAATTTAGTGGGTGACGCGGGAAGGTGGTGGCAGTGCCGTGGAGGCTACTCCATGTGGGAAGTTTTTCAGAGAGATTTTGAAAAAACATTTGGAGAACCAGATAGAATACGCCGTCTGTGCCGGGAGTTGGACTCGAGGACCCAGCACGTTGACGAGGAGTTCGGGTCCTTCGTAAGGGTCATAGCTGCGTACTATGACCGAATAAGGAAATTAGTCCCGGAAGAAGAGAAGGTACAGAGGGTACTTGCACAAGCCAACCCCTTCACACGCCACCTGCTGCTAGGCCGGACTTTCAGGTCACTTCGTTATCTAGAGGATAGTGGGCCCGAGATCAGAGAATTAAATTGGAGGAACAACAGCTATGTTCCACCTCCTCTTCCTACAAATACCATGGAAAGTGATCTAGCCTACTGGCCTGCGTATAACACACCTCCTCCCTTGAATCAGTACACCAGTCCACCTACTACAAACCACAAGATTTCGGGTCATGTTCCTGATTCAGCTGGCACAATAAATCCCAACGATGTCTGTAACCGATGCAAAGGATCCGGACATTGGTCACGTCAATGCCCAACTCCAAAAGCATCTCCGCCATCATCGTCTCCAGCAGTGTCGGGAAACGGGCGACGGTGAGCCCTAATCCTGCGGGGTCTCACGTTCGATCCGTTTGGCAGGACAAATTACCATTATCTAAGTTCCCCTTCATTCTTATCACGGTTGGGAATCGACAACTAAGGTCACTTTTGGACACTGGATCATGCATCAGTTTAATGGGAGAATCAGGAATGCATGCAGCGGCAGCAGTGGGAGTTAAGCCTTGCAACATCAACAGAATTCTTCGCATGGCTTCCGGTGAAGAAGTGATAGCTTCAGCCCAGTTACGTGTTCCCATTTCTTGGTCAGGAGGTCAAAGGCGACACCGATTATTATACTTACCAAACTTGTCGGAGACCGTTATTCTTGGGCGTGATTTTTTGGAGGTAACAGGAATCTCCATCCACACCAAAGAAGGTGGTTGGTCTGTAGGTTCCTCCAGCCAGCAAGTAATACCGTTTGTGACTGCAAGACGTCAGGTTAACGACAGAGACTTCACCCACAACAGGGATATTCAGAGTCTAAACCTTAATACCTTGTTTTCTGATGCAGACACAGCCTCTCCCACCCGTTATCCAGCACCTCCCTGTACACAACCGTGTATTCTTATCACCCCAACACTTTCAGTGAAAAACAGGAGTCGGCATTTACTTCACTTATCGAGGGTTTATTGAATGCGACTTCTCTTGCTTTGCCAAATCTTACTAAACCATTTTCAGTGGAAACGGACGCTAGTGGTTTGGGAATTGGAGCAGTTCTTCTACAGGATTTTAAAGGGTCTCCAAGACCAGTCGAGTACATAAATAGGCAACTTACCGCACACGAGAAGAACTATACGGTACAAGAGATGGAATGTCTAGCAGTTGTTTGGGCATTGGATAAATTTAGGCCGTATTTGGAATATACGCACTTTGACGTGTTTTGTGATCATTCATCACTATCATGGATGTTTCGTACTGACCTAGCATCAAGTCGAGTACGAAGATGGGTGCTTCGTTTGCAAGGGTACGACTGTACAATAAAATTTCGTAAGGGAAGCACTAATTTACCAGCAGATGCCCTTAGCAGAGCACCGGTTTCAGATATTTCGACACCAAACCTATCTTATGCTGAGTTGCTTTTTCCAATCTCGGTTGTAGATCCCATACACTCAGTTTGTTTTGAAAAGAATGAAACAAATGTTATGGTCGGGGCAATCGAAGAGCTGGATATATCAGTTCTTACTGATACACCGATGATAATAGACTTACAAAAGGGTGACGAAGACCTAAACTGTTTAGTGAAGTTTCTACAGGAAGAGGTAACACCTGCAGACCCTCGCATCGCTTCGTGGGTGAAGGCGGTTTCTAATAGTAGTTATTTGACTGAAACAGGTCTACTCGTGCGTCGTGTTGGAGGTAAACCTGGCACAGATGAGTCAACTTATACCAGAATCTGGTTGCCGAAGAGTCTTAGGGAGTTGGTGTTGAAAGTGGAACATGACCATCCTCTTAGCGGTCATGGGGGATTCTTCCGTACGTTGAAAAAGGTTCAACAGACCTATGTCTGGATGGGTATGCGTAATGACATCGCAAGATATGTGCGTTCATGTGTGTCATGCCAAACAGTAAAACCGAATCGTCTGAAGCCAACTGGAAAAATGGACAGCAGACTCCCTGGCGATCCATTTTCAGAATTAAGTGCTGACTTAGTAGGACCACTTCCAACGTCACGAAACCACAATAAATATCTCCTTGTGGTCGTGGACAAGTTCACTAAGTATGTAGAAGCTTTCCCACTACGCAATGCTACAGCTTCATCCATTGTTCCTCGTATGGTCGAACTGTTCTCCCGACATGGTTTTCCATTGTTATACACTCAGTTTGTTTTGAAAAGAATGAAACAAATGTTATGGTCGGGGCAATCGAAGAGCTGGATATATCAGTTCTTACTGATACACCGATGATAATAGACTTACAAAAGGGTGACGAAGACCTAAACTGTTTAGTGAAGTTTCTACAGGAAGAGGTAACACCTGCAGACCCTCGCATCGCTTCGTGGGTGAAGGCGGTTTCTAATAGTAGTTATTTGACTGAAACAGGTCTACTCGTGCGTCGTGTTGGAGGTAAACCTGGCACAGATGAGTCAACTTATACCAGAATCTGGTTGCCGAAGAGTCTTAGGGAGTTGGTGTTGAAAGTGGAACATGACCATCCTCTTAGCGGTCATGGGGGATTCTTCCGTACGTTGAAAAAGGTTCAACAGACCTATGTCTGGATGGGTATGCGTACTGACATCGCAAGATATGTGCGTTCATGTGTGTCATGCCAAACAGTAAAACCGAATCGTCTGAAGCCAACTGGAAAAATGGACAGCAGACTCCCTGGCGATCCATTTTCAGAATTAAGTGCTGACTTAGTAGGACCACTTCCAACGTCACGAAACCACAATAAATATCTCCTTGTGGTCGTGGACAAGTTCACTAAGTATGTAGAAGCTTTCCCACTACGCAATGCTACAGCTTCATCCATTGTTCCTCGTATGGTCGAACTGTTCTCCCGACATGGTTTTCCATTGTTATACACTCAGTTTGTTTTGAAAAGAATGAAACAAATGTTATGGTCGGGGCAATCGAAGAGCTGGATATATCAGTTCTTACTGATACACCGATGATAATAGACTTACAAAAGGGTGACGAAGACCTAAACTGTTTAGTGAAGTTTCTACAGGAAGAGGTAACACCTGCAGACCCTCGCATCGCTTCGTGGGTGAAGGCGGTTTCTAATAGTAGTTATTTGACTGAAACAGGTCTACTCGTGCGTCGTGTTGGAGGTAAACCTGGCACAGATGAGTCAACTTATACCAGAATCTGGTTGCCGAAGAGTCTTAGGGAGTTGGTGTTGAAAGTGGAACATGACCATCCTCTTAGCGGTCATGGGGGATTCTTCCGTACGTTGAAAAAGGTTCAACAGACCTATGTCTGGATGGGTATGCGTACTGACATCGCAAGATATGTGCGTTCATGTGTGTCATGCCAAACAGTAAAACCGAATCGTCTGAAGCCAACTGGAAAAATGGACAGCAGACTCCCTGGCGATCCATTTTCAGAATTAAGTGCTGACTTAGTAGGACCACTTCCAACGTCACGAAACCACAATAAATATCTCCTTGTGGTCGTGGACAAGTTCACTAAGTATGTAGAAGCTTTCCCACTACGCAATGCTACAGCTTCATCCATTGTTCCTCGTATGGTCGAACTGTTCTCCCGACATGGTTTTCCATTGTTATACACTCAGTTTGTTTTGAAAAGAATGAAACAAATGTTATGGTCGGGGCAATCGAAGAGCTGGATATATCAGTTCTTACTGATACACCGATGATAATAGACTTACAAAAGGGTGACGAAGACCTAAACTGTTTAGTGAAGTTTCTACAGGAAGAGGTAACACCTGCAGACCCTCGCATCGCTTCGTGGGTGAAGGCGGTTTCTAATAGTAGTTATTTGACTGAAACAGGTCTACTCGTGCGTCGTGTTGGAGGTAAACCTGGCACAGATGAGTCAACTTATACCAGAATCTGGTTGCCGAAGAGTCTTAGGGAGTTGGTGTTGAAAGTGGAACATGACCATCCTCTTAGCGGTCATGGGGGATTCTTCCGTACGTTGAAAAAGGTTCAACAGACCTATGTCTGGATGGGTATGCGTACTGACATCGCAAGATATGTGCGTTCATGTGTGTCATGCCAAACAGTAAAACCGAATCGTCTGAAGCCAACTGGAAAAATGGACAGCAGACTCCCTGGCGATCCATTTTCAGAATTAAGTGCTGACTTAGTAGGACCACTTCCAACGTCACGAAACCACAATAAATATCTCCTTGTGGTCGTGGACAAGTTCACTAAGTATGTAGAAGCTTTCCCACTACGCAATGCTACAGCTTCATCCATTGTTCCTCGTATGGTCGAACTGTTCTCCCGACATGGTTTTCCATTGTTATACACTCAGTTTGTTTTGAAAAGAATGAAACAAATGTCATGGTCGGGGCAATCGAAGAGCTGGATATATCAGTTCTTACTGATACACCGATGATAATAGACTTACAAAAGGGTGACGAAGACCTAAACTGTTTAGTGAAGTTTCTACAGGAAGAGGTAACACCTGCAGACCCTCGCATCGCTTCGTGGGTGAAGGCGGTTTCTAATAGTAGTTATTTGACTGAAACAGGTCTACTCGTGCGTCGTGTTGGAGGTAAACCTGGCACAGATTCAGATAATGGCAAACCTTTCGTGAGCGACATTTGGAAAGGTGTTGTCAGCAATGAGCATAGTAGAACGTCATTCGGTGCCATATCGTCCTTGTGGGCAGGCTGTGGAAAGGTACAACGGTACTTTGAAGGATTCCCTCAAAGCTTACTGCCAAGACCATCGCGACTGGGACACGCATCTCCAGGAAATCCTGTTCGCTCTTCGTTCTTCAGAAAGCGCAGTGACTGGATACACTCCCTCATTTTTAACCTACGGACGTGAACTCCGAACTCCATGGAAAATCAATAACGAAGAAGAAAGAGACGTCGAGGATGACGATGTTCACGAATTTGCAGCCAACCTACACAATATATTGTCAGAAGCGCGTGATTTTGCCAGGACCACCATGCAAAAACATCATGAGATAGCAAAAATGACGTACGACGCACACCGCAATGAAACTAACTTTTCAGTGAACGAGCTGGTGTGGAGAGAGAAACATGTCCTCAGTAATGCTGGTATGGGCATTGCAGGTAGTCTGGCTCCGAAACGCAATGGACCATTTCGCATCGTACGCTGCATTGGCAACAACGTTTTCAACCTGGTAGACCAGGAATCAGGCCAACCTGCAGGACGAGCCAATGCAGATCAGCTTCTTCGTTGGGAGCCTCGACCAGACTGGGCGAAAGGACCGGGTCCAGGTTCAGCGCCAGCTGTACGACCTGCTCCACCGTGTACGAGGACAGACCATCCGTACAACCTCCGAAACTGTGTATTTAACGTTAAGGGGGGGAGAATGTTAGGATTTACCTAACTGTTTAAAGAAGGCAGTTCTTATAACTATAATATTATATAGATGGCCATGACAGGCAGTCATGGCAACATTGTATTGTTGGATTGTGTTATTAGGAGAGAGTTTTTTATTGGAAAAACATTGTGATTGACTTCTTACAAATACAGATATAATTATGTTCTACAACGTTTTATTCTATATTAATTGTCCTTGTTACCCCTAAACGTAGCAATATATACATAATTATATTAGGCATATATAACTGGGCCTGGGCTATATCCCACTAATTATATTACAATGTTCAACGCTGGGCGTTTCCTAATTCTGGATGAGGCTGGGCCATTGAGTTTCAGGGGAGGCCTATCATTGTTAGCTGGTAGAGTATTCAAAGATAGGCTGGATCAATTAAATGTGTCGGATGACAATCTGCTCAAACGGTACAGGTTTCCCAAGACATACCGTCTTGGAACTGTGCAACATTTTGGAAGGCGATTTGACCAGACCGACAGCAAGGTCCCATGCATTGCCTATTGCAACGCAAGTTCTTACTGCGTTGCGATTCTACGCATCTGGAACGTTCCAGTTCGTCATGGGCAATGCAACAGGCATAAGACAAGCCAGTTGCTCGCGAGTTTTGTGTGTCATTAGCAATGCATTGGTTGAACTCTCCCCCCAGTTCATATCCCTCCCTCTTGAAAATGAGGCATACGTGGCCAGAGTTGAAGCAGGTACGTTGCCGAGGTCATTAGTTGCTAGTACACAAAACTGTCATACACAGACTAGGATCTGATATCAGAGTCAAGTTGAGCTAACCTAAACCGAAAATCTTGAACACCGCAAGAACGATATTTTCATGCATGATGGCTAGTATATTATTTTGGGGAGAAGGGGGTAGGCCCGGTCTCACACTATTCAAATGCAATATCGTAGCCTTCCCATTCAGTCATCATCTGGAATAACGCTTACGGTGTACTGGATTTTCAGTGTAGGCCTACGTTTTTCTCGATGCACCATATTCTCGGTGTATCAGTTATGCAACCCAAGGGCGGTAGTACCGCACATGTACAGGCCTATGGTGGACCATCCGGACAGAGTTTTTTTTTGTTATCCTCTGTCATAAGGTCAATACTGGGATTGTTCTTTAACAACAGGCTACGACCGACTCCTTCCCACTTTCCCAAAAACACTGAATAACCTTTCATCTCATCATCTCATGTCATTCACAGACGCCAATAGATCTCAGTCATCAGTAAATAAGTGCGTCGTTAAACCAATATAAATTGAATAGAATACAGGCACTTGTACAGATTTATACTGAGACGCGTGGCCGAGTGTTGACACACTGAACCGTCATTCGGGAGACCGGGGTTCGATTCCCGCCATGGTCGACCATCCTGACAGGGGTTTTTCGTGGTTTTCCTCTGTCGTTCAGGTCAGTAGGCCACTGGGATGGTTCCTTAACAACAGGCCACGACCGACTCCTTCCCACCATCCAAAACACCTAATAAAATGACCTTTCATCTCATCATCCCATCATCTCATTCATCATCCACTGACGCCAATAGATTGTAGCCATCAGTATAGTGCGTCGTTAAAACCCAATATAAAATAATATGTACAGATTTATAATGTATTCTGTGATTTGTATGTCTTGGGCCTATATGGGTAAAACACTTCATATTGCAGAATTCCACAACCTTTCCGAGTTCCCCAAAATAATAGGGGCCGTTGATGGATCATGAATCAACGTGAAAGCTCTGTCTGCAGATGAACCTCCTTTCGTCGATAGATACCAGAACCACAGTATTAATTGCCAGTTCGTGTGTAGGCTACTGACGACCAGCGAATAGTCAATTTGGTTGCCCGTTGGCCAGAGAGTACACACAACCATTTTATTTGGGCTACTTTCACAATCAGTTTAGTCACATGATAAGACAAATATATTTTCGTGTGTAGATTGCTCTTCTTACAACAAACACATAGTTCATTATGTTGATTATTCCCAGTTATTAGTGACAATGAGTTGCAAGTGAGTCACGACAAAATTAAATGATACATTCAACCATACTGATTGATTGATTATTGCTTGTTGAATGCCCCACCAACAGATTATTCTTGTCGATTTTTTAATTCCATTGAACTAAGACTTCGTTTCACTTGACGAACAGAATCGTGCTTCGTTTTTATGTTCTCTTTTGTACGTGGGAACGTGGCATACAGATAACGGAGTGTGCAACCAATCAAAACTTTCTCCAAACGTTTGTGTCATAACAGAATTAAAGTCTTTGTGTCAAAAAGTTGATTGTTTTTTCAATAATTAAAATGGGGTGGAAAGATCGCCCTTGTGGTGCCCCGTCTAAACGATGCTCCATAACCTTGAGAACAATACTTCTGTATCAAGTTTCGATGATAACATAACAGGCTGGGATTATTTTTTCAGCAAAATCGGATTGACGGTTTTCTCGGGAGGAATTGGGAAAATTGATAAGATCCCTATAAAAATAACAAGTATAAGAAAGAATGTTATAGTTTTTCACTTCATTGATCGAAATTAGAATTCCTATAATAGAAATTGATATCATTGTAATTGATTTTGTTATTGATTAGAATTGATATTATTCTATTACACATTTCCACCAACTTCTACTGTTTGGAGAAATTCGAATCAGTCGTTTATAAGAAAATGGAACATTCTATAGGCCTAGGAAATTTATCGAATAGTGAGTTCAAATTTTGTGAATACAAATTGATTGTAGTGAAATATTGTTATTTCATATAACTTTTCATCAAAACAAGCAATGTTTGTCACTTGGACACACTTTGACATTAGCAACATATGAGAAAAAATCAATGCTATAATAATGATAATATTTTTGTGAAGTGAAATTATGCTATTCATATGGATGATTATAGTAATTAAACAGATAGTTACGTAGTAGATATTTCACACACTATGAAGAAATCATCTATAACAAAATGAGAATATAAGCCTATTCAACAAATCAAGTATCGTAGCTCAAATATCCCAAGAAAATCAAAAATCAAAGAAATCAATTGAAAAGCTCTCTTAACGTGAAAGCTTGTTGAACTTCTTGTCGATTTCAAATTTTGTGAGCTATTTTCAATTATTCTGCTTTATTTTACGCCATGTGATTTTGTTGAATATGGGGATTTTTCTTGTAGCAGTAGATTCTATCATATTTTTTGTTATCGTCCATTCAACATAATCCGTGGATTTTTCAATCCGAATAATTTTTGTGATTCCGATGACTTCGTTTTGTTCTGATGTTTTTTCAAAATCTGCTTGATTTCACCATTTATAGCGTGTTCATCACACTGTGGAAACACACTAATATGTTTGATTCAAAAGGGACCGAAAAAACCTATTCGTCGCGTAGAATCGCTGAATTTCTACGTAAATTGAAAATTATTGAGCTTGTATTATGCAAATTTTTACAATCTTCGACTACGTGGTAATAAAACTTGTCCACATAGCCTGTATATTTTCTAATTAACGAATTAAAGAAAAACTGATTTGGCCACGCCCACTTTTTGTCGGGGCGTAGGTTATTTCTTGCGCGTTGATAGAATCGCTGGTTTTCCACGTAGATTGAAAATTATTATAACTTATCACAACTTATCGGTAGGTAATGTGATGGTAATGAGGTATGGGCATACAGTAATTGAGTTTTAATCTACGGAGTGTAGGCCTATATTCGTACGGTCAACTGTATGATGAAGTGAAAATAAATAATACGGTCATTGATATCATGACCGCGATGTTTCGGTCCATGACTATAAATGGCCAAAATAACGCTCTCTCAACGTGACTTCTGTATCTCATGGGTTAGCACAGCTGACTCCCATGCCAGGGAACTGTGATCGAATACCGCCTGTGACTGATTTTTTCATTTTTTTGAATTGGTTACTCTAGAATTTATATATGAAGGAACATGGTTAATTGGCTTCTTCACGCAAAGCTCCGGACAGAGTGCGCAAGCAGCGGACAGCCCTAGTTTTGTAACTGTCTGCTTATGAGCCATGTTATCGAGTGATTTATGTGTGGTTGACTACGTCCGTGAAGTTGTCACACGTTTACGGTCAAATGTCAGAATATGTAAATATTATTTCACCATTGGTTATATATAGTGCCCCTTAGTGCCGTAAAATTTTCTGTTAGTGCAGCTTTAGTTTCGCCGTCATGGCGAATTCAATTTTCAGAACCAGCCCCTCACATATCTCCGAAATTCCAATGGTAAACGTTGGTGCCGTAAACATTTTCGTTGGTGCCGCTTTGGTTTCGCCGTTATAGCGCGTTGTCCATGTGAGGGCCAACTTCACGCCAGCCCCTCACATATCTCCGATCTTGGAAATTTCAAGGGCATTTATTAGTGCTACGTTAGTGCTCGTTAGTGCCGTACATTTTTTCGTTAGTGCCGCTTCAGTTTCACTGTCATGAAGAATTAAATTTTCAGAACCAGCGCCTCACATATCTCCGATCTTGACAATTCTAACAGTATACGTTAGTGCCGTGAGAAAATCGTTAGTACCGCTCCGGTTTCGCCGCTACGACGGGTTGTCAATGTGAGGGGCCAACTTCACGCTAGCCACTCACATTTATCTCCGATCTTGAAAATTCCAACGGCATTCGTTAGAACATTTTCGTTAGTGCCGCTTTGGTTTCGCCAGCCCCTCACATATCTCTGATCATGAAAATTCCAACGGCATTCGTTAGAAGAATTTCGTTAAGGCCGCTTTGGTTTCGCCAAATAACGCGTTGTCCATGTGAGGGGCCAAATCTTCACGCCAGCCCCTAACATGGACAACTCGTTATAACGTCGAAACCAGAGCGGCACTAACGAAAAATGTTTACGGCACTAACGAGCACTAACACAACACCAACGACTGCCGTTGGAATTTTCAAGGTCGGAGATATGTGAGGGGCTGGCGTGAAGTTGGCCCCTCACATTGACAACGCGTCGTGAGGGTGAAACCGAAGCGGTACTAAAGATTTTTTCACGGCACTAACGGGCACTAACGTAGCATCAACGTATACCGTTGAAATTTTCAAGATCAGAGATATGTGAGTGGCTGGTTCTGAAAATTGAATTCGTCGTGACGGCGAAACTGAAGCGGCACCAACGGTAAATTTAACGGCACTAACGTAGCACTATTGAATACCGTTGAATTTTCCAAGATCGGAGATATGTGAACCGAGATGTAAATTTGTACACAACACAATACTGTAACAGCTGAAAAGTCGACCGTGCAGGGCTATGGCGCACTAGCGCCACGTGTGAGAACATTGTGCAGTGAAGAACGCCATTATGTGGACAAAGTCAGGTTGCGAACAGTAAGTGAGGTTTTGGGTTGGGTTTAATCCTTGCGAATACCGCCGGCAGGCGGAACGGACTTTACATATCATGTTCATTTATTGGTAACTGGTGTCTGGGGCACTCTAGCAATGAAAATGACAGCTAGACTATCCTCCCGAACGAATCCTACGTCACTAAAAGCCACTTTAGACGATCAACTTTTCCCTGAAATTAATTTCAGAAAAGTAGAATACCCACGTTTCCTATGTTGCCTACACATGAGCAAGGAAATCTTGCACTTGCATGCAAGATTTTCATGAAGTTAAAATACGTTCAACTTTTACTGCAATCTTTCACCGGCTGACCAATGAGCGAGGAGCCTTTGGTCACGTGCATTTCTGTTGACTCCGTATGATCTACAAACCGTACATCGTTATTCACTATTGAACATACAAAAAAAAAAGGAGACTGTATACGTTTGGACAACGTGACTATGTGTGTCGCCAATTTGACATCAGCGTTTTAGGTTATGTTATTGTTATTGAACGAATGTCTAGACAAAAACCGAATTCATGGATGCAAGAGCAGTAGCTTGTGTAGGCCTAATCAAGCGAAACGGGTTGAATTCGATTGCTAGTTGGGGTAAATTGACACAGTAAGCGTGCAATAAAGTCGAAAGTCGATCGATCCTAATTTGCAGATGTTGCCACCGGTTTCGCTACTAGTATGAAAATTTCGTATCAGAAGTTGCGGGCGCCTTTACACCATTGAAATTTTCTTGCAATTCCGTGCAATTTTTGCAATTTCATGCAACTAAAATTGATCGTGTAAGAAGCGTTTAACACAAACAACCAATGACAACGCTGACCGTACAATCTATTTACGTGTATTGATATGGCTGACTGTACGATTATCCACAGCCTTTAATCTATTCCTCTATGGTAGGCCCAACTAATTATCATTACTCTATGGTGCGAGGTAGGCCTGAAGGATAGGGTAATGTTTTATAGGCTTTCAAGATTTTGTACTTTTCAATGGCGGTCATGATTAGGTAGGGTAAGGTTTGTGTCGAACGCTCAAACCATCATCTAGGTCTAAGGCCCATCACAACCTAACATGACCCCAACATCTTAATCGGTCGATAAATTGGTCCGGTATTTACCATTATGCCATGACTCTAAGACAAGCGGCAGTGAAACTACTTTTATAATTTTCATAACAAACCTCCAAAAATCAACCAAGCCTTTCTGGGCCCATGATTGGTTGGAGACAATAGAATAGGGCCTAGCTTAGCTTTGAGTGTGTAGTGTTAGGTCAAGTTATAACACATCAAATCCAATGTCTGTGGCCTATATGACAATACTGATATAAATTGTGTTACTTTTACGGTAGGCCTATTCGATAATGATGAGGCGCTCTTTGGAGGTCCCTTAAATTTGTTCAAATCCTGTACAAAGTTCCGCGCAGGGTTTATTGGCAATCTGAACCTTGCACAAAATCTTGCACCGTTCAACGGTGCATCCCGATGCACCAAATCATCCCCATGTATTTTGTTTAGCCACTCTTTCATGTATACATGCCTAACATTCCTCCGCAATTGCACCCATGACATAATACCAGAGCCATGAGAGACAGTGGGTCCAAACGCAAAGCGTGAATGTTTGGTTAGGTTTTCACGGTTGACGCAAAGAATACATGTAGGCCTAGCCCTATATCTGTCGTTCAAGTGTGTTCCGATGAAATGATTTAAATAAATTTGAAGAGCAGTTCAATCGAATATATTTCTAAATACTGTCACATTTTCAGCTTGTTGTAAGACCGACAACACATTTTAACCATCAGAATTCAGGCCCGCAGGTGAGAGGAATGAACATGAACTATGCCTCCGGACCGTATGAAATATGCATCGGGCATCTAGCTAGATTACAAGTTGGCCAAAACAAAACAAGAAAAGCTAAAAAGAAGAAGATGCCTTTAAAATGATTTTAAGGGGTGAATGAACTTATATAGGGTGAATAATGATGCACAATCAATCAATTATCCACCCCCGGATATTTTCGAAGGTAATTATATCCCCTGACAGAATATATTTTTTTCTATTATTATGGTTTGCATTCCAGCACCCGATCTGGTGCTGGAACCAGACCCCTATTTGAGGCGTTATTTGAATTTCTGCAACAATATGACCCATTCAGGGTGGTTATTCGATCGATTACATTTTTCTTTTCCAACCTCAACTTTTTTTGTATGACGCTCGTTTGGGTGAGATTCATCCCCTAACGGATTCGCGTTTTTCGATAACCGGACCCCTATTGGAGGGGTTGTTTGAATTTCTGCCACATAATGACTCATTTGGGGGAGGGGTAACAACCCTATTTTGTTTTCCCCCCTGAATTTTATCGTATAATGCTCATTTGGAAGAAATTCATCCCTCAACAGGTTGATATTTTCACAATTTTGGGTGCTGGAACCAGACCCCTATTTGAGGGGTTATTTGAATTTCTGCACAAAATGACCCATATAGGGTAGTTAGTTAATCAATACAATTTTGTTTTGCACCCCTAACTTTTATTGTATGACGCTCGTTTGGGTGAGATTCATCCCCTAGCGGATTCGCGTTTTTCGATTACCTGACCCATATTGGAGGGGTTGTTGGAATTTCCGCAACATAATAACTCATATGGAGTGGTTGGTGGAACAACTCCATTTTGTTTTCCACCCCAAACTTTTTTGTATGACGCTCGTTTAGGAGAAATTCATCCCTTAGCAGGTTGATATTTTCACAATTCTGGGTGCTGGAATCAGACCCCCATTTGAGGGTTTGTTTGAATTTCTGTGACAAAATGGCCCATATGGAATGGTCAGTTGATCGGTAACATTTTGTTTTTCACACCTAACCTTTTTTTGTATGACGCTCGTTTGGGTGAGAATCATCCCCTAACGGATTCGCGTTTTTCTATTACCGGACCCATATTGGAGGGGTTGTTTGAATTTCTGCAACCAAACGACTCATATGGGGTGGTTTTTGGAACAACCCTATTTTGTTTTTCACCCCCAACTTTTTTTGTATGACACTCGTTTCGGTGAGATTCATCCCCTAACGGATTCAAGTTTTTCGCTAACCGGACCCTTATTGGAGGGGTTGTTCGTATTTATGCAACATAATGACTCATGTAGGGGGGATTTGGTGAACCAACCCCATTTTGTTTTCCATCTTTAACCTTTTTTGTGTGACGCTCGTGTAGGACAAACGTATCCCTTGACAAGTTGATATTTTCACAGTTCTGGGTGCTGGAACAAGACCCCTATTCGAGGCTTTGTTTTTAATTCTGCTTCGAAATGACTCATAGATAGGCCTATAGGGTGGTTAGTTGATCGATAAAATTCTGTTTTCCACCCCTCCTTTTTTTTGAATGACGCTCGAATCGGTGAGATTCATCCCCCAACGGATTCGCGTTTTTCGATTAACGGACCTCTATCGGAGGGGTTAGTTGAATTTCTGCATCAAAATGACTTATCTAGGATGGTTGGTGGACCAACCCCATTTTGATTTCCATCTTCAATTTTTCTGTTTGATACTCGTTTAAGAGAAATACATTCCCTAATAGGTTGATGTATCATTTTCGTCAATTGATGTTTTTCGGATTTTTCCCCACATTCCTGGAATATGACTTCTGATTTCACGTGCTGAAACACTGGCCCAATCGGGGGACCGGTGTGAAAATGGCGAGCATCGAACTTTCGGAAAAAGTGGTTTTGCTTTCAATTTCCAGGTCTAGGTTGGTATTGCATATCCCACCCTGATCTGAATGACCAGTTCGAAACACAGAATCATCTTTCTCCCTATCGATCTCCTCGACCCGATGGCGGTCATTTCATGTCGATTTTCGCGTCAACGGACACTGCAGCGACCGCGACGGCACCGGCCGACGTTTAATGGGTATACAAACCCCTGAAAAAAACATTCTCGTCAATTGATATTTTTTCGGAGCTTTTCTCTTGACATTCGTGGATTATGACATCCGATTCCACGTGCTGAAATATTGGCCAAATCAGGCGAAAATGTGGAAATGGCGAGCATTCAACTTTCGGACAAAATTTGTGCTGACATTTCTGACACGCGTAGCAAATGAACCATTCAAAATATCGCTGGAAGTTCAACGAATAAATGCTGAAGGGACTCCCTCCCTCCTCCCCACCAAAAAGAGGGATTTTCCACCCCTAAATTTTTGAGTTTCTCTTATACCCTCTTTGTGAAAATTCGAAAAAATGAGGGGTATTTTCACAGCCTTCTGGCGGTCGAACGGGATTCTTCAGAGTTATGCAGTGCCCATATGCGTGGTAATTGGATTGTGCCTAATCCAGAAATGAGCACGTCGAAGAGATCCAAACAAAACTCTGGAAGATATAGGCGAAAAACGTGAACCGTGTCATTGTGCCATAAGACCAATGTTAAATCACAATGACTGATTTTTTTCCAAGTCAATTAACATTGGCCTCATGAGGCTCACGACATGGTTCTCGTTTTTTGCCTATATCTTCTAAACATTCGTTTGGATCTCTTCGAGGTGATCATTTCTGTAATAAGCCCAGTCCAATCACGCCGAATCTGGACACGGCATTATAAAAAATGTATTCCGTCCGCCAGAGCCCCAAAGGTTCATCCTTATAGATTGCTCACTTTTATTGATTCATAAGAAACAGGCAATAATAATATGAAATTCACATTATATTTTCAATCCTTCAAAATATATTACAGTTAAAATAGGTCTGTGATGTATCGATGTGTAATGACTCTACGTTTACATTATCATTGAGTTTATAACTACTAAAAACTCAATGACATCATGGTAGTAACCACTTTTGTCAGGGTAACTGTTCTTAATGTGTGTTTTTACAAATTAAATAATAATGAATAACATCATGAATGATTTTAATTCAATAAATCCAAATAGGATCTAAATAATGAAATTGCAACATATTTTATAATTTTGTGTATCGTGTGGCTTAAATTGAATCGTTGCATCACTAACACGCTCATATGAATGGACTTTAGGCCATTTGTTCATGTTTTGAGAATAACATGCATGATGCCTATCAACACAATGTGTGATACACAAAACTGAGACCACTAATATACAAATATTGCTTTTGTACTTTTCTTAGGTTTCTGTATACAATACAAGGTTGTGATACGGAGTTTTATTTCACCAGAAGCAATATATATATATATATATATATATATATATATATATATATATATATATATATATATATATATATATATATATATATATATATATTGAATGTTTTCTGCCAACAGAAGCATTCAAACCGCCCTATACTTGGTCATACATCTGCTTCTGGTTTCAGGGCCGCAGGTTCAAATCCTGCGTAAGGTGTGGTTTTTTTTTAAATGTCCTCCCATCTATCATCACCTCACTGTTTCTTCATCACCCGCTCATTCATACTCTCTATAACCTAGCTGTTGGTGGGGTAGTTAAGCAACAAAAAAAAGCATTCGATAAGAGTTTTGGATTATTACGCCTATAAGCAAAATATTGAAAGTACTTTACTCTGTTGATAGGATAATTTAATTCAGGATTCTCTGTCTATAGAAGAAATCATGTAACGTTTTTTGTGAATAGAAGCAATGTATTTAAGATTTCTTTCGATAGAAACAATCAATCCCAGAATTTATTTTCACAGAATGATCTATTTGAGGTTTTCTGTCAATAGAGGCAATCAATATAAGGTTATTTTTCTATATGAGGGCGTCCAAGGGTGAGCTCGCTCACCCTTTTCATCTCCCACTCATCTGTACTCTCCATAACCTAGCTGTTGGTGGGGTCGTTAAGCAACATAGAAAAATGAGCATTTAATGCATTTAATGAAAGTATTAGATTATTACGATTAATAATATCATTATTAGATTATAAGTGAAATATCAAAGGTGGGTCTACTCAACTCTGTTGATGAGAAAAGTTATTTCAGGATTTTATGTCAATAGAAGAAATCATGTCACGTTTTTTTGTGAATAGAAGCAATGTATTTAAGATTTCTGTCAAAAGGAACAATCAATTTAGGAGTTTATTTTCACAGAAGAATCCATTTTAGGTTTTCTGTCAATAGAAGCAATCAATTTGAGGTTCAATTTTCTATATGAGGGCGTCCAAGGGTGAGCTCGCTCACCCTTGTTTTTCTTTCTTCGTGTTTTTTTTATGTTTTTTTGTCAGTTTTCCACGGGTCGAACTGCTACAGCTATCAACTTCAAACTTTTTCAAATTATGTTTAATCATCCAACTTAGATCTGTACAGTTTTGTGGCATTATCAGGTGTTAACTTTTATTTTTAATGAATTTAAGAAATTTCAAATATACCCGTTAAAATAACATGTCGGGAGAACAAAAATATTCTTATTTTCGAGAAAAAAAATCGTGTTGAGTTGAATAACATCTTTATAATTTGTGTGGAGTTGTATTACATCTTTAAACACATTTCTGGAAATCCTCAGTTCGATTGGGTCAGCCATTTTGAAGAAGAAACATAAAATGAGCCTAACTGGTAACACTCGAAGCCGTTTTTACCCATTTATGACTAAAATGTAACCCAATTGGCAAATTTAGGTAGAAGTTTGGCAAAGAAGTCGACATACTATTACTTTCCGCTCGTCTAATAATGCGTATATAGCGTTTTCCTAGTATATATTGATACTAATTAGACGAGCTTTAGCGAGGAATCAATTTTTGGTGTTCGATTTCATGTTTTTTTTTTTTTATATATATATATATTTGTCGGTTCTTCACAGGTCAAACAGCTACAGCTATCAACTTAAAATTTTTTCACTATGGTTCCTTATCTAACTCAGATCTGTATAGTTTTGTGGCACTATCAGGTGATAACTTTCATTTTCATGAATTTTAGAAATTTCAAGAATACCCATTAGAATAACACGGCGGAAAAAAAAGAAAATATTTTCATTTTCTAAAAAAATGAAATTTTGTGTGAAGTTGAATTACATCTTGATACACATTTCTGGTGATTCTCAGCTTGATTGGGTCAGCCATTTCGAAGAAAAAACATGAAATGTGCCAAATTGGTACCACTCGGAGCAGTTTTCACCCATTTAGGCCTATAACTTAAATGTCACCCAATTGGCGAATGTAGGCAAAAGTTTGGCAGAAAAATCGACATACTATCACTATTCGCTCTAACAACGCATATATGGCGTTTTCCTAGAATATATATATTTATATATATATATATATATATATATATATATATATATATATATATATATATATATATTCATGTATATATATATATATATATATATATATATAAATATATATATAAATATATATATATATATATATATATATATATATATAATATATATATGTATATATATATATATATATATATATATATATATATACATATATAAATATATATATATATATATATATATATATATATATATATATATATATATATATATATATATATATATATATTGATATTATATATATCATATATCAATGTATATTAATATATGATATATATGTTATATATTTAATGCTAAACTGTGTTTAGTAGTGTAGTGCCTGGTAATGGCTGATTGTGAATGAAGTACACTCATTACTCAGAGGAAATTGTGACCGTATATTCACCTTCAATATACTCTCACTCCTCACAGCACACGTCAGTTGTTCAATATAGCGACGCATACTGCATTTCAATGCAGTGAATAATGACCGATATTTTCACTTGAACATTTTGGTGATGAAGAAAGTTGCCTTGTCAGACAATCAACACTATGCAGCTCTTACTTGATGAATCATTCATTTGTAAACTGTTTCCATCATGGCCACCGGGAAGATGTCCAATTAAGAATAGGCGTGCCTATGGAAATATTCAAAACAATGTTTCTCGAAAATGGTTGAAAATTGTCAATTCACATTGTACTAATTTTACAAATGTGACTTATAAAAAACTTGACAAGTGAAATGGTGATATATTTTTGTGTTCATTATGTTGATACTTGACTTATTCTTCTTTTGTGGCAGCAAGTAGTCTTTATTGTACATATCAAGCGGCTGCAGCGTTCGACTTCCAAGAAGAGGAACTAAACGAACTTCATCTTCAACACACTTGGTATTGTCTCAACCAATTTTATTCAACGACACATTTATAGTATATTCTGAGAAGTTTACTTCAGAAAATAAAGCCCTGTTGTTCTGCCTCTGAAACCAGAATGAATAATATATCATAACATTTCATTTTATATGTATTTCACACATATAAACCTTTCTTTGTTTAACGGAACCTGATACAAAATCATTGTTCCCCAATTAAGGCTATATGGATGAAAGATAGGATCGTTTGGACGGGGCACCACAAGGGCGATCTTACCACCCCATTATGATTATTTGAAACCAACGAACTTCAACACCAGGACTGCGCTGTCTGTGACCATAATTTTACGCCGCAGATGAAAGTCTTTCAGTAACCGAAAGTGGGAACATATTATGACCGTTCCTGTGATATGTATCCGGACATTTACAGCATTATTATTGAGAGTAAACAAAACACACGAATGTTGATATCTTCCACTTTGAACTAAGTCTCTTGGGCAATGATCACTTCTTTCCATCAACAACAGATGTACAGTTTATCATTGATGAGCGTAGCGAAGTCTCCATTCCACTCTTATAGGGCTTTGTCTGTGTGTGTTTTTTTTTTTTTTTTTTTTTGTAAGCACTCCACAGGTCGCAAGGGTTGACTGATCAACATTAAACTTTTTTTTTACACGCAAACTCATCCAACTTAGAACTGTATAGTTTTTGGGATGAATCGGTCGGACCGATTTTGTGAATCATCATCTCAAAATTTCTAAAAACCCCATAAGATTTGGCTGGGCGGAAAATGTTGAAAAATAAAATCTCTTCAAATGGGATGAAATTTTCTCCAAATGTGTATACATGGATTTTACACATTATTACGATTTTTTAAGCAATTCTGATCAGTCGTTTTGAAGAAAAAAAAATAAAATGACTGATAATATTCATAAAATATATCATAACAAGGGTGAGCGAGCTCACCCTTGGACGCCCTCATATAGAAAATTGAACCTTAAATTGATTGTTCCTATTGACAGAAAACCTTAAATGGATTCTTCTGTAAAAATAAATTCCTAAATTGATTGTTTCTTTTGACAGAAATCTTAAATACATTGCTTCTATTTACAAAAAATCGTTACAAGATTTCTTCTATTGACATAGAATCCTGAATTAACTTTTCTCATCAACAGAGTAGAGTAGGCCCACCTTTGATATTTTACTTATAGGCGTAATAATCTAATACTTTTATTAAATGCTTATTTTTCTATGTTATACTTAACGACCCCACTATGAGCTAGGTTATGAAGGGTACAAATGAGCGGGAGATGAAAAACAGTGAGCTGATGATAGATGAAAGAACATTTAAAAATAAAACACACTTTACTCAGGATTTGAACATGCGGCCTTGGAACCAGAAGCAGATGCGCTACCTCTAGAGTCTAGACCAAGGACCAAGGAGGACGATTAAAATGCTTCTGTTGGCAGAAAGCTTTCAATATATATATATATATATATATATATATATATATATATATATATATATATATATATATATATATATATATTACTTCTAGAGAAATAAAACCTTGTATTACAACCTTGCATTGTGTACAGAAACCTAAAAAAAAATGCGAAAGCAATATTTGTATGTATAGTGTATTTGTATGTATAGTTTGTATGTATGTATAGTGTAAAACAAATGGTGTTGATAGTCAACATGCATATTATTTTCAAAGCATGAACAAATGGCCTAAAGTCCATTCATATAAGCGTGTTAGGGCCGATGCACAATATGCCGACAAATCCTCCAGACACCTTTCTGCTGGATAACTCTATCGGCCACTTTTGTGGGCGTTTTACAAGTGACCGATTTCCGACAACCTTACAAAACCAATAACATTTAGAAATTGGTATTGAATTTTGACTGCTTTTTGCCATAATCGAACTCATCGAACGCTCGAGTTATGAGCTACCTTCGTTCAGCTTTGTCTTTGAGAGGTCTTCAAAACCGTGTGATGACAGATGACACTTTCGACATTGGGATTGTATTTTTCAATTTTGAGGTAAGAAATGAATTTACGTTCTGTTTAGTCGTATTTTTTGACAATTGCAATCAGGCAAGCATAAGTCGAGAGATTGAATTTGATGATTTTTCACAGTTGATTCAATGTTTAGAGGTTATAGGCCTAGGCCCAGACTTGGGCCCATACCCTTGTAGGTTGTGATTTCCTCGAAAGAGGGTTAAAGGAATAAACACTACTACTACTACTACCATATGTGCGCCAAAACAGCGCCCAGAAAGTAGCGCCCAGAATCATAGGCAGCGCCCAAACTCAAGGTCATGTTAGGAGTATGAAGCTAGCTTCGAAAAATGCTGAACTGATACCAATTTCAGCAAAATACGCTATTTAATTGATGACATCAACACAATGAGTTGACCCTTTTACATCTATTATCCCTATTATCGCAAAGGCCTGATCCATTAATGATGTTACAGGATAACCCTTCAACAGAATTAAACCCGATTTTAATCTGTTTCTGATGTTGAAAAAAGAGTATATGAACCATATGTATGAACCAAATGAACAGACATGGATTTAATGATGGTAACCTCTTAAATGTTCCATCTCTGTTCTCCAGAAAAGTACCCTTAACTATAACGTGGTGATTTAAAATTCTATTCACTCAAATGAGGAATTCATTATATTTTTGAAGCTCTCGACATTTTATTATAGGTATGAGTGTGTTCCTGAACACCTCCTGAATTCCGATGCATCGACTGTCTGAATCCTGTTTGAATTCCGGGAAAACTCATATCTGTTCCAGCCCCGTTTTCCGGGGAACAACCCTTCTATGGACAATGGTCATTTTGGGCTCTGGGCGCTGGAATTGGAGAAGTTAATTTTAGGGGGTTGTTTACATTTCTGCACGGTATTCGATAGGATTTTAATGTTCCCCGAAGCCTTGACTGTCTGAATCCACCCCTAACTCATATCTGTTCCATGTTAGTTTTCCGGGAGGAAGACATTCTATGAAAAATGGTCATTTTGCGCTTTGGGCGCTGGAATTTGAAAAGTGAATTTTAGGGGGTTGTTTACATTTCTGCACGGTATTCAATGAGATTTTACTGTTCCCCGAAGCCTTAACTGTCTGAATTCACCCCTAACTCATATCTGTTCCAGCCCCGTTTTCCGGGAAAAAGACATTCTATGAAAAATGGTCATTTTAAGCTCTAGGCGCTGGAATTTGAAAAGTGAATTTTAAGGGGTTGTTTACATTTCTGCACGGTATTCAATGAGATTTTACTGTTTCCCGAAGCCTTGACTGTCTGAACCCACCCCTAACTTATATCTGTTCCATGTTAGTTTTCCGGGAAAAAGACATTCTATAAGAAATGGTCATTTCGTGCTTTGGGCGCTGGAATTTGAAAAGTGAATTTTAGGGGGTTGTTTACATTTCTGCACGGTATTCAATGAGATTTTACTGTTCCTTGATGTCTTGACTGTCTGAATCTACCCCTAACTCATATCTGTTCCAGCCCCGTTTTCCGGGAAGAAGACAATCTATGAAAAATGGTCATTTTGGGCTTTGGGCGCTGGAATTTGAAAAGTGAATTTTAGGGGTTTGTTTACATTTCTGCACGGTATTCAATAAGATTTTACTGTTCCCCGAAGCCTTGACTATCTGAATCCACCCTTAACTCATATCTGTTCCATGTTGGTTTTCCGGCAAAAAGACATTCTATGAAAAATGGTCATTTTGGGCTTTGGGCGCAGGAATTTGAAAAGTGAATTTTAGGGGGTTGTTTACATTTCTGCACGGTATTCAATAAGTTTTTACTGTTCCCCGAAGCCTTGACTGTCTGAATCCACCCCCAACTCATATCTGTTCCATGTTAGTTTTCCGGGAAAAAGACATTCTATGAAAAATGGTCATTTTGAGCAATGGGCGCTGGAATTTGGAAAGTGAATTTTAGGGGGTTGTTTACATTTCTGCACGGTATTCAATAAGATTTTACCGTTTCCCGAAGCCTTGACTGTCTGAATTCACCCCTAACTCATATCTGTTCCATGTTAGTTTTCCGGGAAAAAGACATTTTATGAAAAATGGACATTTTAAGCTCTGGGCGCTGAAATTTGAAAAGTGAATTTTAGGGGGTTGTTCACATTTCTGCACGGTATTCAATGAGATTTTACTGTTCCTTGATGTCTTGACTGTCTGAATCTACCCCTAACTCATATCTGTTCCAGCCCTGTTTTCCGGGAAGAAGACAATCTATGAAAAATGGTCATTTTGGGCTTTGGGCGCTGGAATTTGAAAAGTGAATTTTAGGGGTTTGTTTACATTTCTGCACGGTATTCAATAAGATTTTACTGTTCCCCGAAGCCTTGACTGTCTGAATCCACGCCTAACTCATATCTGTTCCAGTCCCGTTTTCCGGGAAAAAGACTCTATGAAAAATAGTCATTTTAGGCTCTGGGCGCTGGAATTTTAAAAGTGAATTTCAGGGGGTTGTTTACATTTCTGCACGGTATTCAATGAGATTTTACTGTTCCCCGAAGCCTTGACTGTCTGAATCCACCCCTAACTCATATCTGTTCCATGTTAGTTCTCCGGGAAAAAGACATTCTATGAAAAATGGTCATTTTGAGCAATGGGCGCTGGAATTTGGAAAGTGAATTTTAGGGGGTTGTTTACATTTCTGCACGGTATTCAATGACATTTGACTGTTTCCCGAAGCCTTGACTGTCTGAATCCACCCCTAACTCATATCTGTTCCAGTCCCGTTTTCCGGGAAAAAGACATTCTATAAAAAATGGTCATTTTAGGCTCTGGGGGCTGGAATTTGAAAAGTGAATTTCAGGGGGTTGTTTACATTTCTGCACGGTATTCAATGTAATTTTACTGTTCCCCGAAGCCTTGACTGCCTGAATCCACCCCTAACTCATATCTGTTCCATGTTAGTTTTCCGGGAAAAAGACATTCTATGAAAAATGGTCATTTCGGGCTTTGGGCGCTGGAATTCGAAAAGTGAATTTTAGGGGGTTGTTTACATTTCTGCACGGTATTCAACGACATTTTACTGTTCTCCAAAGCCTTGACTGTCTGAATCCACCCCTAACTCATATCTGTTCCATGTTAGTTTTCCGGGAAAAAGACATTCCATGAGAAATGGTCATTTTGGGCTCTGGGCGCTGGAATTTGAAAAGTGAATTTTAGGGGGTTGCTTACATTTCTGCACGGTATTCAATGAGATTTTACTGTTCCCCGAAGCCTTGACTGTCTGAATCCACCCCTAACTCATATCCGTTCCAGCCCCGTTTTCCGGGAAAAAGACATTCTATGAAAAATGGTCATTTCGGGCTTTGGGCGCTGGAATTTGAAAAGTGATTTTTAGGGGGTTGTTTACATTTCTGCACGGTATTCAATGAGATTTTTCTGTTCCCCGAAGCCTTGACTGTCTGAATCCACCCCTAACTCATATCTGTTCCAGCCCCGTTTTCCGGGAAAAAGACATTCTATGAATAATGATTATTTTAGGCTTTGGGTGCTGGAATTTGAAAAGTGGTTTTTGGGGGGTTGTTTACATCTCTGCACGGTATTCAATGAGATTTTACTGTTCCCCGAAGCCTTGACTATCTGAATCCAACCCCTAACTCATATCTGTTCCAGCTCCGTTTTCCAGGAAAAAGACATTCTATGAAAAATGGTCATTTTGTGCTTTGGGCGCTGGAATTTGAAAAGTGAATTTTAGGGGGTTGTTTACATTTCTGCACGGTATTCAATGGGATTTTTCTGTTCCCCGAAGCCTTGATTGTCTGAATCCACCCCTAACTCATATCTGTTCCAGTCCCGTTTTCCGAGAAAAAGACATTCTATGAAAAATGGTCATTTTGAGCTCTGGGCGCTGGAATTTAGAAAGTTGAATTTAGGGGGTTGTTTACCCTTCTGCACGGTATTCAATGAGATCTTACTGTTTCCCGAAGCCTTGACTGTCTGAATTCACCCCCAACTCATATCTGTTCCATGTTAGTTTTCCGGGAAAAAGACAATCTATGAAAAATGGTCATTTTGAGCTCTGGGCGCTGGAATTTGAAAAGTGAATTTTAGGGGGTTCTTTACATTTCTGCACGGTATTCAATGAGATTCAACTGTTCCTTGATGCCTTGACTGTCTTAATTCACCCCTAACTTATATCTGTTCCAGTCCCGTTTCCCAAAAAAAGACATTCTATGAAAAATGGTCATTTTAAGCTCTGGGCGCTGGAATTTGAAAAGTAGATTTTAAGGGGTTGTTTACATTTCTGCACGGTATTCAATGAGATTTTACTGATTCCCGAAGCCTCGACTATCTAAATCCACCCCTAACTCATATCTCAAAGACATTCTACGAAAAATGGTCATTTTGGGCTTTGGGCTTTGGAATTTGGAAACTGAATTTTAGGGGGTCGTTCACATTTCTGCACGGTATTCAATGCGATTTTATTGTTCCCCGATGCCTTGACTGTCTGAATCCACCCCTAAATCATATCTGTTCCAGCCTCGTTTTCCGGAAAAAAGACATTCTATGAAAATTGGTCATATTTTGCTTTGGGCGCTGGAATTTGAAAAGTGAATTTTAGGGGTCTGTTCACATTTCTGCACTGTATTCAATGAGATTGTACTGTTCCCCGATGCCTTGACCGTCTGAATCTACCCCTAACTCATATCTGTTCCATGTTAGTTTTCCGGTAAAAAGACATTCTATGAAAAATGGTCATTTTGAGCTCTGGGCGCTGGAATTTAGAGAGTTGAATTTAGGGATTGTCTACATTTCTGCACGGTATTCAATGCGATTTTACTGTTCCCCGAAGCCTAGACTGTCTGAATCCTCCCCTAACTTATATCTGTTCTAGCCCTGTTTTCCGGAAAAAAGACATTCTATGAAAAATGGTCATTTTGGGCTTTGGGCGCTGGAATTTGAAAAGTTAATTTTTGGGGGTTGTTCACATCTCTGCACGGTATCCAATGAGATTTCACTGTTCCTCGATGCCTCGACTGTCTGAATCCACCCCTAACTCATATCTGTTCCATGTTAGTTTTCCGGGAAAAAGACATTAACGAAAAATGGTCATTTTGGGCTTTGGGCGCTGAAATTTGGAAAGTGAATTTTGAGTTTTTTTTTCGAATACTCATTGGATACCGAGCAGAAATGTGAACGACCCCCTAAAATTCACTTTCCAAATTCCAGCGCCCAAAGCCCAAAATGACCATTTTTCGTAGAATGTCTTTTTCCCGGAAAACTAACATGGAACAGATATGAGTTAGGGGTGAATTCAGACAGTCAAGGCATCGGAGAACAGTAGAATCTCATTGAATACCGTGCAGAAATGAAGACAACCCCTAAAATAAACTTTCTAAATTACAGCGCCCAAAGCGCAAAATGACCATTTTCCGTTGAATATCATTTTCCCGGAAAACGGGGCTAGAACAGATATGAGTTAGGGGTGGATTCAGACAGTCAAGGCATCAAGGAACCGTTAAATCTCATTAAATACCGTGCAGAAATGTAAACAGGCCCCTAAATTCAACTTTCTAAATTCCGGCGCCCAGAGCTCAAAATGACCTTTCTCCATAGAATGTCTTTTTCCCGGAAAACGGGGCTGGAACAGATAGAGTTAGGGGTGGATTCAGACAGTCGAGGCATCGAGAAACAGTTAAATTCCATTGAATACCGTGCAGAAATGTAAACAACCCCCTAAAATTCACTTTCAAATTCCAGCGCCCAAAGCCAAATATGACCAATTTTCATAGAATGTATTTTTCCTGGAAAACTGGGCTAGAACAGATATGAGTTAGGGGTGGATTCAGATAGTAAAGGCTTCGGGGAACAGTAAAATTTCATTGAATATCGTGCAGAAATGTAAACAACCCCCTAAAATTCACTTTTCAAATTTCAGTGCCCAAAGCCAAAAATGACCATTTTTCATAGAATGTCTCTTTCCCGAAAAACGGGGACGGAACAGATAGGAGTTGGGGGTGGATTCAGACAGACAAGGCTTTGGGGAACAGTAAAATGTCATTGGATACCGTGCAGAAATATAAACAACCCCCTAAAATTCACTTTTCAAATTCCAGCGCCCAAAGCCCATAATGACCATTTTTCATAGAATGTCTTTTTCCCGGAAAACAGGGCTGGAATAGATATGAGTTAGGGGAGGATTCAGACGGTCAAGGCATCGGGGAACAGTAAAATCCCATTGAATACCGTGCAGAAATGTAGACAACCCCTAAATTCAACTTTCTAAATTTCAGCGCCCAGAGCTCAAAATGATCATTTTTCATAGAATGTATTTTTCCCGGAAAACGGGGCTCGAACAGATATGGGTGAGCGATGGATTCAGACAGTCGAGACATTGGGGAACAGTAAAATCTCATTGAACACCGTGCAGAAGTGTAAACAACCCCCTAAAATTCACTTTTCAAATTCCAGCGCCCAAAGCCCAAAATGACCACTTTTCATAGAATGTCTTTTTCCCGGAAAACGGGGCTGTAACAGATATGAGTTAGGGGTGGATTCAGTCATTCAAGGCTCCGGGGAACAGTAAAATCCCATTAAATACCGTGCAGAAATGTAAACAACCCCCTAAAATTCACTTTTCATATTCCAGCGCCCAAAGCCCAAAATTACCATTCTTCATAGAATGTCTTTTTCCCGGAAAACGGGGCTGGAACAGATATGAGTTAGGGGTGGATGCAGACGGTCAAGGCATCGGGGAACAGTAAATTCTCATTGAATTTCGTGCAGAAATGTAGACAACCCCTAAATTTAACTTTCTAAATTCCTAGCGCCCAGAGCTCAAAATGACCATTTTTCATAGAAAGTCTTTTTCCCGGAAAACGGGGCGGGAACAGATATGAGTTAGGGGTGGATTCAGACAGTCAAGGCATCGGGGAACAGTAAAATCCCATTGAATACCGTGCAGAAATGTAAACAACCCCCTAAAATTCACTCACAAATTCCAGCGCCTAAAGCTTAAAATGACCATTTTTCATAGAATGTCTTTTTCCCGGAAAACGGGAGTTAGGGGTGGATTCAGACAGTCAAGGCATCGGGGAACATTCCCAGGTTTTATTTTCATCAAGGGGTAGTTTTCACGGGGTAAATAAACCTCTAGCTTCTTTTTTGTTCTCATCGTTGGCTGTCCTTACATATTTGTTTTACGATGCTCACTTCGTATAGTTCGGGCGCTAGATTTTGGTCGGGCTGTGTTTAGAAATATATTTGATTGAACTGCTCTTCAAATTTATTCAAATCATTTCATCGGAACACACTTGAACGACAGATATAGGGCTAGGCCTACATGTATTCTTTGCATCAACTGTGAAAACCTAACCAAACATTCACGCTTATCGTTTAGACCCACTGTCTCTCATGGCTCTGGTATTATGTCATGGGTGCAATTGCGGAGGAATGTTAGGCGTGTACATGAAAGAGTGGCTAAACAAAATACATAGGGATGATTTGGTGCATCGGGATGCACCGTTGAGCGGTGCAAGATTTTGTGCAAGGTTCAGATTGCCAATAAACCTTGCGCGGAACTTTGTACAGGATTTGAACAAATTTAAGGGACCTCCAAAGAGGGCCTCATCATTATCGAATAGGCCTACCGTAAAAGTAACACAATTTATATCAGTATTGTCAAATAGGCCACAGACATTGGATTTGATGTGTTATAACTTGACCTAACACTAGGCCTACACACTCAAAGCTAAGCTAGCCCTATTCTATTGTCTCGAACCAATCATGGGCTAGAAAGGCTAGGTTGGTTTTTGGAGGTTTGTTATGAAAATTATAAAAGTAGTTTCACTGCCGCTTGTCTTAGAGTCATGGCATAATGGTAAATACCGGGCCAATTTATCGACCGATTCAGATGTTGGGGTCATGTTAGGTTGTGATAGGCCTTAGACCTAGATGATGGTTTGAGCGTTCGACACAAACCTTACCCTACCTAATCATGACCGCCATTGAAAAGTACAAAATCTTGAAAGCCTATAAAACATTACCCTATCCTTCAGGCCTACCTCTCACCATAGAGTAATGATAATGAGTACCATAGAGGAATAGATTAAAGGCTGTGGATAATCGTACAGTCAGCCATATCAATACACGTAAATAGATTGTACGGTCAGCGTTGTCATTGGTTGTTTGTGTTAGTGACGTAGGATTCGTTCGGGAGGATAGTCTAGTTGTCATTTTCATTGCTAGAGTGCCCCAGACACCAGTTACCAATAAACGAACATGATATGTAAGCTCCGTTCCGCCTGCCGGCGGTATTCGCGAGGATTAAACCCAACCCAATAACCTCACTTACTGTCCGCAACCTGACTTTGTCCACATAATGGCGTTCTTCACTGCACAATGTTCTCACTCGTGGCGCTAGAGCGCCATAGCCCTGCACGGTCGACTTTTCAGCTGTTACAGTATTGTTATTGTGTTGTGTACAAATTTACATCTCGGTTTACATATCTCCGATCTTGGAAATTTCAACGGCATTCAATAGTGCTACGTTAGTGTTGTAAAATTTACCGTTAGTGCCGCTTTAGTTTCGCCGTCACGACGAATTCAATTTTCAGAACCAGCCACTCACATATCTCTGATCTTGAAAATTTCAACAGTATACGTTGATGCTACGTTAGTGCCCGTTAGTGCCGTGAAAAAATCTTTAGTACCGCTTCGGTTTCACCCTTACGACGCGTTGTCAATGTGAGGGGCCAACTTCACGCCAGCCCCTCACATATCTCCGACCTTGAAAATTCCAACGGCATTTGTTAGTGGTGCGTTAGTGCCCGTTAGTGCCGTGGAAAAAATTGTTAATACCTCTTCGGTTTCGCTGCTTCGACGCGTTGTCAATGTGAGGAGCCGACTTCACGCCAGCCCCTCACATATCTCCGATCTTGAAAATTCCAACGACATTCGTTGGTGTTGTGTTAGTGCTCGTTAGTGCCGTAAACATTTTTCGTTAGTGCCGCTCTGGTTTCGACGTTATAACGAGTTGTCCATGTTGGGGGCTGGCGTGAAGATTTGGCCCCTCACATGGACAACGCGTTATTTGGCGAAACCAAAGCGGCTGTAACGAAATTCTTCTAACGAATGCCGTTGGAATTTTCATGATCAGAGATATGTGAGGGGCTGGCGAAACCAAAGCGGCACTAACGAAAATGTTCTAACGAATGCCGTTGGAATTTTCAAGATCGGAGATAAATGTGAGTGGCTGGCGTGAAGTTGGCTCCTCACATTGACAACGCGTCGTAGCGGCGAAACCGAAGCGGTACTAACGATTCTCTCACGGCACTAACGTATACTGTCAGAATTGTCAAGATCGGAGATATGTGAGGCGCTGGTGAAAATTGAATTCGTCATGACGGTGAAACTAAAGCGGCAGTAACGAAAAAATATACGGCACTAACGAGCACTAATGAATGCCGTTGAAATTTCCAAGATCGGAGATATGTGAGGGGCTGGCGTGAAGTTGGCCCCTCACATGGACGACGCGCTATAACGGCGAAACCAAAGCGGCACCAACGAAAATGTTTACGGCACTAACGTTTACCATTGGAATTTTGGAGATATGTGAGGGGCTGGTTCTGAAAATTGAATTCGTCATGACGGCGAAACTAAAGCTGCACCAACAGAAAATTTTACGGCACTGAGGGGCACTAACCAATGGTGAAATAATATTTCCAAATTCTGACATGTGACCGTACACGTGTGACAACTTCACGGACGTAGTCAACCATACATAAATCACTCGATAACATGGCTCATAAGCAGACAGTTACAAAACTAGGGCAGTCCGCTGCTAGCGCACTCTGTCCGGAGCTTTGCGTGAAGAAGCCAATTGCCCATGTTCCTTCATATATAAACTCTATAGTAAGCAATTCAAAAAAATGAAAAAATCAGTCATAGGCGGTATTCGATCACAGTTCCCTGGCATGGGAGTCAGCTGTGCTAACCCATGAGCTACAGAAGTCACGTTGAGAGAGCGTTATTTTGGCCATTTATAGTCATGGACCGAAACATCGCGGTCATGATATCACTGACCGTATTATTTATTTTCACTTATTCATACAGTTGACCGTACGAATATAGGCCTACACTCCGTAGATTAAAACTCCATTACTGTATGCCCATACCTCATTACCATCACATTACCTACCGATAAGTTGTGATAAGTTATAATAATTTTTAATTTACGTGGAAAACCAGCGATTCTATCAACGCGCAAGAAATAACCTACGCCACGACAAAAAGTGGGCGTGGCCAAAGCAGTTTTTCTTTAATTCGTTATATAGAAAATATACAGGCTATGTGGACAAGTTTTATTACCACGTAGTCGAAAATTGTGAAAATTTGCATAATCCAAGCTCAATAATTTTCAATTTACGTAGCAATTCAGCGATTCTACGCGACAAATAGGTTTTTTCGGTCCCTTTTGAATCAAACATATAAGTGTGTTTCCACAGTGTGGTGAACACGCTGAAAATGGAGAAATCAAGCAGATTTTGAAAAATCATCAGAACAAAACGAAGTCATCGGAATCACAAAAATTATTCGGATTGAAAAATCCACGGATTATGTTGAATGGATGATAAAAAAATATGATAGAATCTACTGCTACCATAAAAATCCCCATATTCAACAAAATCACATGGCGTAAAATGAAGCAGAATAATTGAAAATAGCTCACAAAAAATTGAAATCGACAAGAAGTTCGACAAGCTTTTACGTTAAAAGAGCTTTTCAGTTGATTTCTTTGATTTTTGATTTTCTTGAGATATTTGAGCTACGATACTTGATTTGTTGAATAGGCTTATATTCTCATTTTGTTATAGATGATTTCTTCATAGTGTGTGAAATATCTACTACGTAACTATCTGTTTAATTACTGTAATCATCCATATGAATACCATAATTTCACTTCACAAAAATTTTATCATTAGTATAGCATTGTTTTTTTCTCATATGTTGCTAATGTCAAAGTGTGTCCATGTGACAAACATTGTTTGTTTTGATGAAAAGTTATATGTATTAAGTTATGTATTATATTATGGTATTATAAAGTATGTATTATATGTTATTAAGTTGTAATATTTCACTACAATCAATTTGCATTCACAAAATTTGAACTCAATATTCTATAACTTTCCTAGGCCTATAGAATGCTCCATTTTCTTATAAACGACCGATTCGAATTTCTCCAAACAGTAGAAGTTGGTAGAAATGTGTAATAGAATAATATCAATTATAATCAATAACAAAATCAATTACAATAATATCAATTTCTATTATAGGAATTCTAATTTCAATCAATGAAGTGAAAAATGATAACATTCTTTCTTATACTTGTTATTCTCATAGGGATTTTATCAATTTTCCCAATTCCTCCCGAGAAAACTGTCAATCCGATTTTGCTGAAAAAATAATCCTAACCTGTTATGTTATCATCGAAACTAGATACAGAAGTATTGTTCTCAAGGTTATGGATGACAGTAGCATCGTTTAGACGGGGCACCACAAGGGCGATCTTTCCACCCCATTTTAATGATTGAAAAAACAATCAACTTTTTGACACAAAGACTTTAATTCTGTTATGACACCAACGTTTGGAAAAAGTTTTGATTGGTTGCACACTCTCTTATCTGTATGCCACGTTCCCACGTACAAAAGAGAACATAAAAACGAAGCCCGATTTTGTTCGTCAAGTGAAATGGAGTCTTAGTTCAATGGAATTAAAAAATCGACATGTTTAATCTGTTGGTGGGGCATTCAACAAGCAATAATCAATCAATCAGTATGGTTGAATGTATCAATTAATTTTGTCATGACTCACTTGCAACTCATTGTCACTAATAACTAGGAATAATCAACATAATGAACTATGTGTTTGTTGTAAGAAGAGCGATCTACACACGAAAATATATTTGTCTTATCATGTGACTAAACTGATTGTGAAAGTGGCCTAAATAAATTGGTTGTGTGTACTCTCTGGCCAACGGGCAACCAAATTGACTATTCGCTGGTCGGCAGTAGCCTACACACGAACTGGCAATTAATACTGTGGTTCTGGTATCTATCGACGAAAGGAGGTTCATCTGCAGACAGAGCTTTCACGTTGTTTAATGATCCATCAACGGCCCCTATTATGTTGGGGAACTCCGAAAGGTTGTGATATTCTGCAATATGAAGTGTTTTACCTATATAGGCCTAAGACATACAAATCACAAAATACATTATAAATCTGTACATATTATTTTATATTGGGTTTTAACGACGCACTATACTGATGGCTACAATCTATTGGCGTCAGTGGATGATGAATGAGATGATGGGATGATGAGATGAAAGGTCATTTTATTAGGTGTTTTGGATGGTGGGAAGGAGTCGGTCGTGGCCTGTTGTTAAGGAACCATCCCAGTGGCCTACTGACCTGGACGACAGAGGAAAACCACGAAAAACCCCTGTCAGGATGGTCGACCATAGCGGGAATCGAACCCCGGTCTCCCGAATGACGGTTCAGTGTGTCAACACTCGGCCACACGTCTCAGTATAAATCTGTACATGTGCCTGTATTCTATTCAATTTATATTGGTTTAACGACGCACTTATTTACTGATGACTGAGATCTATTGGCGTCTGTGAATGACATGAGATGATGAGATGAAAGGTTATTCAGTGTTTTTGGGAAAGTGGGAAGGAGTCGGTCGTAGCCTGTTGTTAAAGAACCATCCCAGTATTGACCTTATGACAGAGGATAACCAAAAAAAACTCTGTCAGGATGGTCCACCATAGGCCTGTACATGTACGGTACTACCGCCCTTGGGTTGCATAACTGATACACCGAAAATATGGTGCATCGAGAAAAACGTAGGCCTACACTGAAAATCCAGTACACCGTAAGCATTATTCCAGATGATGACTGAATAGGAAGGCTACGATATTGCATTTGAATAGTGTGAGACCGGGCCTACCCCCTTCTCCCCAAAATAATAGACTAGCCATCATGCATGAAGATATCGTTCTTGCGGTGTTCAAGATTTTCGGTTTAGGTTAGCTCAACTTGACTCTGATATCAGATCCTAGTCTGTGTATGACAGTTTTGTGTACTAGCAACTAATGACCTCGGCAACGTACCTGCTTTAACTCTGGCCACGTATGCCTCATTTTCAAGAGGGAAGGATATGAACTGGGGGGAGAGTTCAACCAATGCATTGCCATTAAGTATATAGTGTTTACACTATATACTTAATGGCATTGCTAATGACACACAAAACTCGCGAGCAACTGGCTTGTCTAATGCCTGTTACATTGCCCATGACGAACTGGAACGTTCCAGATGCGTAGAATCGCAACGCAGTAAGAACTTGCGTTGCAATAGGCAAGGCATGGGACCTTGCTGTCGGTCTGGTCAAATCGCCTTCCAAAATGTTGCACAGTTCCAAGACGGTATGTCTTGGGGAACCTGTACCGTTTGATCAGATTGTCATCCGACACATTTAATTGATCCAGCCTATCTTTGAATACTCTACCAGCTAACAATGATAGGCCTCTCCTGAAACTCAATGGCCTAGCCTCATCCAGAATTAGGAAACGCCCAGCGTTGAACATTGTAATATAATTAGTAGGATATAGCCTAGGGGCCTAGGCCTAGTTATATATGCCTAATATAATTATGTATATATAATTAGGCCTAGTGTTAATGTTCAAGTGGTTATATTAGTTATCATAAGTTATATTTCAGCTAGGTATAGTAGGCCTAGTAGCCTAGTTAGTGGTAGTTATTAGTGGTAATGTCAACGACACAACACAACTGTTTGACAGGTTAGGCTAGACCAAAGGGCTAAACAGACAAGGTGACTGGCGAACAGTGACATTCGCTAGGCCTAGTCGAGAACAAGTCAAAGTGAGGTTAGATGTAGAACCGGAATGATAAAATACGTAAATCAAATTGCGCGGTATTTAGAAATAACCTTGCCGTGTTTTGGTGGCTAGAATTCACATGTTTTCTCAAATTCAGCCATGAAATCATTGTAGATTGATATTCAAAGTCAAGAGGTGATCACTTACTAGGGCCTAGACCTACCAGTCTGGACTAGGCCTAGGCGTAGTCTCAAAGTTGAGACAATTTCTTCGGTACTTATCTCCAGATCTAATGAACTATGTGGATCTCAGACACTTGCTAGGGATTGGAGGGACGATAAAATATTTCTTTATAAGTTTGGATTAAGACAAAATATAGTATTATCTCGAAAGAAGGTCGTAACTTTGAGCCGAATCAAAGTTATGACTTTTTGTGAATTTGGGCCCAGAAGATAATATAAACACATCCGTTGTTTATAATGTTACCATGGTTATCAGAGGGCCAAAACCAAAGAGGTTAGTATTTTAACCTCCTTGACCAAAAATGGGGTATAATCAATTTTTTTTCGGTTTTTATTTAATTATAAAATATTTAGGCTACGTGGACAAAAGTTATTATCGTAACGCGGTAGATTATAACCAATTACAACTTGGAAGCGCTTAAATTTCTAATTTACGTGGAAAACCAGCGATTCTATTAACGCGCAAAAAATGGTATAAAAGTCCACGCCATTCCAAGGCCTATAGAGTTTTTTCTTTATTTCGTTGATTTGAAAATATACAGGCTATGTGGATAAGTTTCATTGCTACGTAGTCGAAGAGTGTAAAAAAATGCATAATCCAAGCTCGATAATTTTCGATATACGTAGAAATTCAGCGATTCTACGCGACGAATAGGTTTTTTCAGTCCCTTTTGAATCAAACGTATAAGTGTGTTTCCACAGTGTGGTGAACACGCTAAAAATTGTGACAGGATTAAGTTGTCGAGATTCACCGCTTTCTAGATTCAAGAGTTGACTAACAATGAAGTATTTTTTATATGCGTCAAGGTGTGTAGAATACCAGAGTCAATGAAGTGGCAAGAGTAGAACTACTTTAACGACTTTAATAGCCTATTCAGATATCAAGGTGTGTAGAATACCAGAGTCGATAAAGGAGCAAGGGTAGAACTACTTCAAGGACTTTTATACCCTATTCAGATATCTCGCTCATCTTACAACGCATATTTCGCGTTTGACTAGTCATACAAAATGAATAAAAATATCAGTGATAGGCCTATAATGTTATAATTAGGCCTATCACTCTACTAATTAAAGATCGTGGCCAATCAGTACTTCATCCAAGCATTTGCTTCGAGGACTGTGAAAAACCACGAAAAATCGAGTCAGGATGGAAAAATATGTAAACAAACTATTGTTTCTTAAGAAAGAATGGGATAATTCTAATATTTCTCCTGATAATTCAATGAGCAAAAAACGGAGTGGAACGAATAATTTCAGGTTTTTCATGGTATGTCAAAATACAGGGAATATTCGTGATATTTCCTCTGTTTGTATCATGGAATCAAGACGGAGTATCACAAGCAAAATACTGTCTCGGACGCAATGAGATGACCGTTATGAACCATGCAGTAGTTTCTCAAGTTTCCTATACGTTTTTCTGCGATATAAGTTGGTATCTGAGCCTTTTTAAGGTGGATCTGTCTTGTCTAGAACTGTTTCGTTCTGTTTCCGCTCACAGCTGGTCAGACGACTCAACAGAACACAACTTTTTCAATAAATCGACGGGTGTATTTTTTATTTTATCGTTTTTTTTTCATCTTCACTCCTCTAGACTCACAACATCGACTGTTGGTCTATAGAATCAGAACTGTTGAAAAACTTTCAGACTTCTGCTGAGCTGTAGATTAATTTCTTACAACCCGAGTCATTATTGTATGCTCTTCTTAGATTCTGATTTGAAGAAATGACAGCTGTTTTATTATTGAGAGAATGTTGATATGGCGATGATTCAGTACATTGTTCGAGCTAGATCTTCTCTCGATATCATGTCTCACGGTAACCATCTCATCTGCACCAAGCTATATTAGAATACTACTTTCTTAAAAATATGTATTTCAAAAAAAGCTTATAATTTAAAACTTTTGGACTCTTACCGCGAATGCCACTTAGAATAACGTCCTGGGCCTGAATAGCTCCAAGAATCTAGGACTTTGATTGGATAATGCTCACTAGAAGAGCCAAGTACCATGGCAACATGTCAATTTCTCGTGTATTTCCATTGTTGTTGCATGGCACCAAATCCCAGCATTGCTCGTGAGGTGGACCACGAGAAAGGTCGAGTTATCGTAGTCCAAGAGACCGTGACTGTGTTATTATCTCGAGTATTCAGCTCTCCTAGAGAACATTATCCAGTTGAAGTCTTCAGCATCTTGGAGCTACGGTGTTATTTCAAGTGGCAGTCGTGGTAAGGGACCTCAGGTGTTATTATCTCGAGTATTCAGCTCTCCTAGAGAACATTATCCAGTTGAAGTCTTCAGCATCTTGGAGCTACGGTGTTATTTCAAGTGGCAGTCGTGGTAAGGGACCTCAGGTGTTATTATCTCGAGTATTCAGCTCTCCTAGAGAACATTATCCAGTTGAAGTCTTCAGCATCTTGGAGCTACGGTGTTATTTCAAGTGGCAGTCGTGGTAAGGGACCTCAGGTGTTATTATCTCGAGTATTCAGCTCTCCTAGAGAACATTATCCAGTTGAAGTCTTCAGCATCTTGGAGCTACGGTGTTATTTCAAGTGGCAGTCGTGGTGAGGGACCTCAGGTGTTATTATCTCGAGTATTCAGTTCTCCTAGAGAACATTATCCAGTTGAAGTCTTCAGCATCTTGGAGCTACGGTGTTATTTCAAGTGGCAGTCGTGGTAAGGGACCTCAGGTGTTATTATCTCGAGTATTCAGCTCTCCTAGAGAACATTATCCAGTTGAAGTCTTCAGCATCT
The DNA here is from genome assembly GCA_964007535.1 of Brachyptera risi. NCBI lineage: Eukaryota > Metazoa > Arthropoda > Insecta > Plecoptera > Taeniopterygidae > Brachyptera > Brachyptera risi. Next base: position 34,229,517 of record OZ023334.1, on the reverse strand, counting down.
TGGAGCTACGGTGTTATTTCAAGTGGCAGTCGTGGTAAGGGACCTCAGGTGTTATTATTTTTGAAGATTCAAAAAAGGAAAATTAGAGAATAAGAAATATTCTTGCAAGATTTTTGATAACTTTTTGATCAGTTCAGCTGATTAATGGATAAAAGAAAGTCGTAACTTATACAACCCACACCCAACAGTGACTTCAGTTTCTGAAGCGTTGCCTCAGCTGACCGAGCTACCGCGGGTGGCTATTGCTCAACGCTACGATTGCCATGTACTTTTTTGAATTATGTTTGATAATATATGAATGCTTTCGACTGATTATGAGACTGGTTGTTTTTCTCATGTGTACGTTTCTAAGTCTAACGTGTCTATGTCTAAGTTTAATTATCATATATATATAAATATATAAATATATATATATATATATATATATATATATATATATATATATATATATCTATATATATATTCATATCTATGTATGAATTAATAAATGAATGAAATATATATATATATATATACAAATAAAATATCTAGATGGGGAACACAACAGTAAAATTTTTCAAAACGATCAGAGTATAAACAAGCAAGATATATATATATATATATATATATATATATATATATATATATATATATATATATATATATATATATTCATATATATATATATATATATATATATATATATATATATATATATATATATATATATATTCATATACATATATATATATATATAAATTTATGTATATATATATTCATATATATATATATATATATATATATATATATATATATATATATATAAATTTATATATATATATATATTTATATATATATATATATATATATATATATATATATATATATATATATATATATATATATATATATATATATATATATATATACATATATATATATATATATATATATATATATATACATATATATATATATATATATATATATATATATATATATATATATATATATATATATATATACATATATATATATTTATATATATATATATATATATATATATATATATATATATATATATATATATATATATATATATATATATATATATATATACATATCTTGCTTGTTTTTATTCTGATCGTTTTGAAAATTTTTATCGTTGTGGTTACATTCTTGATATTTTATTTTTATTCTCAAATGTGATTCTTAATACAATACCTTGGTGAAAGTTCACCGGTTAGAGGAGGAAAAAAAAGAAAAGAGAAAAAAAAGAAAAAAAGAAAAGATAAAGAAGCGAGGCAAGAAAAGGGAGAAGGACGAAGTTGATGTTCCAGAATATGGAGAAGGAATTGCTGCTTCACAGTAAGATCCTTCAAAACTCAATAACCGCGGTCCATTTTTGCCCTGCATTGAAATCCATTTATCTCTTTTAAAGATTTTTCTAGACCAATGTTCTTTTTTCTCAGGAACCGTTCGAGTTATTGGTCTGAATTATTTTCTGGTACTTTGATAACATCATGAAAACATATAGGACCATTTCGAATGTGATACATGAAATACTTATCTCTATAAAAATCAATTAGTTATAGACAATGTGGTCATTTTGACAACGAAAACTAAATTTTATTAAAACATGATTACAAGAGAAAAAATTGACTACAAATTTCACATAGGTGCCCTCAAAAACACTTGGATATATTCTCAATACACGGTGAAAAAAAAATCAATCATGATATATTGGGTTTTAACGACGCACTATACTGATGGCTACGATCTATTGGCGTCGGTGGATGATGATGATGATGGTGGAGATGGTGGGATGATGGGATGAAAGGTTATTTTATCAGGTGTTTTGGATGGTGGGAAGGAGTCGGTCGTGGCCTGTTGTTAAGGAACCATCCCAGTATCAACCTGAACGACAGAGGTAAACCACGAAAAAAAAAACCCGTCAGGATGGTCGACCATGGCGGGAATCGAGCCCTGAACTCCCGAATGACGGTTCAGTGTGTTACCACTCGGCCACGCATCCCGATAAAATCAATCATATTTGTGCAATAGTTCCTGAGAAAAAGGTACATGAAGAGCTTACATAGAGTCCAAATTGGCATTGCTAGTATAGGCCTATTGGACGTACAGTCTTACATTGAATTCATATTGAATTGAAAGACGCACTATACTGATGGCTACGATCTATTGGCGTCGGTGGATGATGAATGAGATGGTGGGATGATGAGATGAAAAGTTATTTTATTAGCTGTTTTTGGATAGTGGGAAGAAGTCGGTCGTGGCCTGTTGTTAAGAAACCATCCCAGTATTGACCTGAACGACAGAGGAAAACCAAGAAATAACCCTGTCAGGATGGTTGACCATGGCGGGAATCGAACCCCGGTGTCCTGAATGACGGTTCAGTGTATTAACCACTCGGCCACACGTATCAGGCGAAGACATGGAATAAATATAATTGAAGTCGAACTTTACTGATGAGTCGTGAATGCATGCATTTCGAAATAACGAAACTGAGTTCTTTTTTCTCTCGCCTGCATGGAAACAGAAGAGTCTTGCCAAAATACAGTGGTCATTGTTGTGTTTCTGAACGTTGCCGTCAAGATGTGTTGAAGGTAGCGTTGATCTGCAGGTCTGTTATGGTGACTTGACTCCATATCCCACCAATGAATGAATATTAGGGTTTAAAGGCGCATCGACAGCGAGGTCATTTAGCGCCTGACCTATCCCACCAATGTCACAAGTATGTACCAATTTATCGTACTAATCCATAGAAATAACGATCGTTAGTGTTCTCGTGGTGCTGCAAGGAACTACATTGGCTCAGCTCAAGATGCATTGAGGGTTGCGTTGGTCTGCCGGTTGTACATGGTAACTTTACTAATTCGAAACACGTTCCATTTCCTGAGTACTTTCCTTAGATCCAAAGATCGTTGCTCTATCTAGAGTGTTTTTTTGTGGAAACGGCTGATAGACTGGCAAACTTGATGACTATTGTTATTAGCTGTGCCGACGTCATTGAGTTAAGTCAGTTTTTTCTATCACCACTTATCTACGCACGGTCAATAATTCTCCAAACGTGACCGGTGAATTGGAACATATTTCTAACAGTGAAGGGATAGGAAGTGAAGTCACCATCCCCAACCGGCAGAACAACGCAACCCTCAATGCAACCTGGCTCAGCTATAGCAAGTCACCTGAAATGCCAATATTCGAGGGTCGCAGAAGCATAGTACCAAACTGTTCAGTGGGGATCGCAGCGATCGTTTTTTTCTAGGGCAGCACTCATGGATCGCGTCGAGACACCATAAGAGACAGGCGAACCAACGCAACCCTCAACACGTCTTAGTTTTTATAATCACAGCGTTGTAGAAATAGCGCAAGATATTCGGATCGGATATTGATTATATTAATTTGATGGAGATTGTGAACAATAAACAACCATTATTGTTATACGTATCAAGATTGATATTAAGATCAGTTTCAATTGTTTTACCGCTTAATACCCTATCAACAATCGAGTCGACATTTTATGTACACTTGACAGCAGAGAAACTGGGATTGCCGTTTTATCTCTTAGCGTCAACGTTTGTTTCTTGTGTAGTACTGGGTTCTGAACCAGTTTCAGCTATGAGCTGATTGGTTGATTGAATTTTTGTTTACATATTCTGGATCCACCCCATACACGTGCTTTTTACATGTGCGATACTGGATTTTGTTTATAATATTTTCAAGTTGAAACCTGATTCATCGTAGAACCAACTGGTCATTGGCTTACTCACTCGATATTTCGTCTGTAGAAACGAGAAGTAATTCCATATAGATTTTGAATTCTAGTTCTAGGTTAACAGTTACCCGACATTACACAAGAGTCAACTAATTTTTTCCGTCATTTCGAATTAGATTATT
>OZ023334.1:34183120-34223120 GCA_964007535.1 Brachyptera risi | reverse complement strand
TGCGCTTATTTTACATTTTTGGAATGAGTTCCACTTGGTCTGATTACAATTCCTTTATAGCATATAGACAAACTGCATGAATAGATTAGGATATACAACCCAGTCTACGCTACCCATCATCGTCAGACGACAGGTCAAGCTTTGGTCATCACGTGATATATTTCAAGGTGAAAATACCGACTGAAAACAAGACACCACATGGAGCAGCACGTGGTGGGGTGGTTCTCTCTGAATATCTTGTTATCATATGCAACCCTTATCAGCCAATCGCAGAGCTCCTGAAACAGGTCTAAAGGCCACTACTACCTGTTCGAATAGTATTGATTTAGGGACTCTGCAGATGAATCTCATTTTTCTTGCTGCCAAGTGTACGTATTTATGACAACATATTATCTAATAATCCACATATTTGGCGACAACTGACCTCCAACAATCACAACAAATATACTCACCAAAATATATAAAGAATGACACACGAAATTACGGCAGAGACTATGTACCCACAACTCGAAGTGTGCCGCGACCTGGATTGAGGACAATATTTGGCATCGCTGTACGTACAAAACGAGTAGATGCCCGGGAAAGCAAGGCCAGCCCTATCTTGGTATCCCTATACGCAGGCACAGGCGTAATGTAGGCGTATATAAGCTCCGTTCCGCCTGCCGGCGGTATACGCGAGGTTTATACACTAACCCAACCCTAACCCAACCTACTGTCCACCTTTGCAGGCATTACGCCTATTTCAATTTTTCAAATTTAAATACACAGTTGGCAACACTGACTGCTCAACTTCATGTGAGTATACACAGATGGCAACACTGATACAGTACACATACACACAAAAACGTAACACAAATGGCTGCCACAGTCCAAACGTCAGATCAGCAACCATCAACTTCAAGTGAGTAAAAAACATATTAAAACAAACAAAACACAAAAAGTCCAAACACTACATCATACATACAAACAAGATCTATCAGAAAACACCTCAAACAAGAATATCGGAAATTAATAAGCGATGGTACGTTGAACGATAAGATTACCCACGTACGTATTAACTCCCAGTCCACTTTCGCTTTCCAATCCGCTGTAGTGGGGGGCCACCCCCCACACCCCCCAGCATCTACCTCTTTATATCTCTTGATTTTTTCATTTGCGCAGTTCTGAATTTTCACTAATATAACCACTGATTTACAACAAAAAAACGCTCTCAATCGACACTCCTTATTACACCGAGGACAAATGCACTACCTCATAATTACACAAGCACAAGAAGCCACTCTGATATTCCATAACTCACAATCACAAACAACGAACACAGTCGGATACATCTGTATCACATAATACACGAATGATCTATGACTAATGACACAAAATACCTTGTCATCCCCAACATTTTGACCTCCAACCATAACAAACACCGCCCATAACATTCCTCAAGGGGACATTGTAAGCCCTATCCCTTCCATGTTAAAAAACCGAACTTCATGTACCTTGATCTCAGAAACTACTTCACTTATAATACTCATTTTTTGTATACATGCACCTTCAAAGTTTGTGTACACACTGACAGGATTTTATAATCACATTGCAACGATGCCTACAACAATGGAATTTTAAACAATGCTCCAAAATTTGCTACATTTTTCAACATGTTTTAATTTTTTTTAATACCACGTATTTGTTGCAGAGTTATAAAATCCTGTCCACATATGTAATACACCCTACATATGTATTAATATACTGCGAAAATTTCAAGGGTCCAGCTTCCCCAGTTTTTGAGAAAAAGGTACATTTTTGGGAAAATATTTATTTCCAAGATAAATGCACTTGAAAATGATGTTTCTTGGATTTATTCCAAAACAGTCAAAACAACAATAGAATCTGGCATGCTATGATATTGACATATTTTTATGCATTACTAAATATTTGATTATGATTAAACTGTATGCATTTTTTGTTCAAATCTTTCGATGATCAATGATTGGTCAATGAGAATGTACCAAATTATTTTAAAATATAAAAAAACGCGAAAAAAACAATTTTTGGCTTACAATGTCCCCTTAAGCAATTATAGATACAAACACGTGCTGAAATGACCATGTGCCAACACAAAACGTCAACAAAAATGGCTGACTGAGTACAAACGTCAGATCAGAAACCAACAACTTCAATTATGTAAAAAACACAATAAAACAAACAAAACACAAAATGTCCAAACACCATGCACACAATACATATAAACAAGATCTTCACTAAAATATACAAAGAATGACACACGAAATTGAGTACACTACAAATTCAAATACACAGTTGGCAATACTGACTGCCACAGTCCAAACGTCAGCTCAGCAACCATCAACTTCAAGTGAGTATACACAGTTGGCAACACTGACGCAGCACACATACACACAAAAACGTAAACACAAATGGCTGCCACAGTCCAAACGTCAGATCAGCAACCATCAACTTCAAGTGAGTATACACAGTTGGCAACACTGACGCAGCACACATACACACAAAAACGTAAACACAAATGGCTGCCACAGTCCAAACGTCAGATCAGCAACCATCAACTTCAAGTGAGTAAAAAACATTAAAACAAACAAAACACGAAAAGTTCAAACACTGCATCATACATACAAACAAGATCTATCAGAAAACACCTCAAACAAGAATATCGGACAAAAATTAGCGATGGTACATTACAAATAATTGTATTAGATAGGAAAGGAAACGAGAAAAAATTTCGGTGCCGCCGTGGTCTAGTCGATAGAGCGTTTGACTCTCGTTTTGAAGGTCGTGTTATCGAATCCCGCTATGGACTATGGCATATATCTTTTTTGTTTTCACTTAAAATAACATTTTAGAGCTGGACCACTATTTAATTTATATTATTCTATTTTTTCATTCAGTTCAACACTTATTTTGATTGTATTCTAATAATCACTATCATTTAATAAACTGGCACAATCATCACAATATAGGCCCTATATGGGCCGAAAGGCAGTTTCCTAATGTGCCACGAATGCACAGATTGATCGTCAAATGTATTTAGAAATTATTTTGAACACCATCTTCATATTCAAATTTAATAGGCCTATATGTTATCAAATATAATAATGAAACTGAATCTGAAACGCTACTTCATCATTTGTATACTGAAGCGAACTAATTATTGCTTTTTGTTTCATTGTGGCAAATATCTATAAGGATGCAATGGTAAATGTCGGTTGAATGTGAACAGCAATAAGAGGATAAAGTAGAATATTAGGCCTTTATTGAGTGAACAAAATGATCAACTCATTATCATATTATCATAGGTCTACCTCTTTTTTCCATGATATTATCCAGCCATGATTCATGGATACATATCATGAATAGCCACAAATTCCAACTGTTATATAATATATGCTGGATATTATTTACCATCGTGACTTATCTCATACTGAGAAAATCGAGCAGATCATATGGATTTGTTATTGTATCAAAAATGTGACTCTTTCGAAAAGAAACAATGAGCCAGAAAGAAAGATGGAAGAATAAATAGAAAGAAAGATAGAAAGGAAGAGAAAGAGAAAGGAAGAAATAGACAATCAAACAGAAACGAATAATGAGACCAAAAATATGAAAGAATGAACAATGAAGATCATTTTCTTTTCATATTCACAATAGGCATATAGGCCCATATTGAATTATATTGAATTCATATTATATTATAGGGCCTATTATTATCACGATTATTCATTTTATTTTCCCATTTCTTATCGAAAACTATACTTATCGGTACAAGAAGTTATAATTATCATGGAGAAACATTCAAAATCGATCTGATATTTGAAAACACCTCTTTTCAAAGCGCCAGGAATTGTAAAACGCGAGGTGAAAGCTCGCGATCTAGAACGCTAAAAAAAAGCGATCTAGAACGCCTGGCGTTTTGCTAGTTTGAACTCAAGACTATATATAGCTTACGCGCTCTTTTGGACGCTTTCATCAAAAAGAGTTCTGAAAACGCTAGCGTTCTGGACCCTTACCTAATAAATGTCGTGCTAGTGCTAGCTAGCTCCAAGAGGCTAGGACTTGGATTGGTTAATATCTACTAGGAGAGCTACCCGTCATGGCAACGTGTCTGGACTCTGTGTATTTCCATTGTTGTTAGCACAAAATACCAGCCCTGCTTATGATGTAGGTTTCAAAATGTGATGGAATTATTCAGTCCAAGAGACCGTGGATTTGTTTTTCTGATATATTGTCATTGTTGGTAGCTTTTTTAGTGAACATAAACCAATCAAAGTCCTACCCTCTTGGAGCTAGCTAGCTCTAGCACAACATTTCGAGTGGTTTATTAGGTAAGGGTCTTACCTAATAAATGTCGTGCTAGTGCTAGCTAGCTCCAAGAGGCTAGGACTTGGATTGGTTAATATCTACAAGGAGAGCTACCCGTCATGGCAACGTGTCTGGTCTCTGTGTATTTCCATTGTTGTTAGCACAAAATACCAGCCCTGCTTATGAAGTAGGTTTCAAAATGTGATGGAATTATTCAGTCCAAGAGACCGTGGATTTGTTTTTCTGATATATTGTCATTGTTGGTAGCTTTTTTAGTGAACATGAACCAATCAAAGTCCTACCCTCTTGGAGCTAGCTAGCTCTAGCACAAAATTTCGAGTGGTTTATTGGGTAAGGGTCCTGAAAACTCCCGGCCTCAAGACTTGGCCTCCTGTGTGATACTTGATCGCGCACCGCCTTCTAGACGGCTTGTTGGGTCTCATCAGGTCAACAGCCGGGCAGCGACTTCACGGTCCCGTGTAGGCCTTAACACTAGACCTAAACTCGCTTCTATTATTGCTAAACCAGGGAAACGCGTTATGTGTTGCCGCGTTGATGGATGAGCTAGAACATATTAACATATTATGAATGGTTAAATATATCCAACTTGAGATCCGAATAATTACGTCACTATACTCTCGTATTTCTCAATTAATTTCTATGATAATGAAGAAGGCCTTGTTTAAATCGTTCTCAATTAATTGGTGACACCTGTTGCTTGGATTCAATTGGTATCTTAATAGCTTTGAGTGATTTAAAAAAATTACCCCATATATTTTTTACATCAATTGCTGATTCGGTTTGAGTGAAAGTTCGGAATAATGTGTATCATTATCATATTGATATTCCCTGGAAATTGGAATTCTCTCGAAGGAAATATTTTTCACTAATTTTCTCCTCTGGGCCATTCTTACGGGATTTTTGAAAACTTTGAAATGAGTTTTCTCAGAATGTGATCCAATCGATTGCGCCTCAAAACTATACAGTATCTAATTAATTGAGGACACTTGTGTATGCTGCCAAGTTTCAACTGAATTTTCATTTCCGTTTGACTTGTGGAGCGCGAAAAAAGACAAAGAGTACTTTTTTTCGAGTGTGGTGAAATTGAGTCTCCGCTTCGCTCATCCAATGATTAGTAATACATGATTTTTTCTCAGAGGAAATTTGGCATAAGCTTTCTTCAATTAAACCTGAGCAAAAACAAGAAGGAAACATCCAAGAAGACTGAAACCTAACCCAACTAAACAACCCAACGTGAACTCATTACGCCATCATTACTTTATATTTTAATTTAGTATTTCGGAAAAAGTTATCATAACATTATGAAAACATATCTGTCGAAAAAAAAAGTGTAATCACAGTGTTATTCGAACAGGCAACCTTCGGGCTCAAAAGCAAAAGCTCTACCACGCGTCTCGTGACATTCACTTTGTGATTAGAGTCTATGGAAGTCGATTTAGCGAAATATTAGTTTTATGGTGATAACTTTTGAACGGTAAAAAATATCAAAATAATAATATGCGAGAAACACAGCTAATTATAATAACTTCAGTTGATGATGACAGTTTTAACTATTCAAGTCCTGTCGCATGACTGTCAAGCGTTTACAGCTGAAAAACCATTTTTTAGCTTGACACTTGACAGTTATGCGACATGACTTGAAACTAATATAATCTGATAATATATTATAACTAATATTATAACTAATATAATCTTGAACTTATGATAATTATCTGTTCATTACGTGCATTAGAATTTTGATATCTCTTACCGTTCAAAAGTTAAACTGATATTTCGCTGAATCGACTTCCATAGACTCTCAAGAAATTACAAAAATGTGAGCAGTGTGTTGAGTTGGAGTCGAGTGGCTAGCGGGCACAACCGTGTTTTATAGTGGGCCTTGCGCATGCGCTCCGCATGGACAATCACTCCAATATCGGTCTCCAATCAATAACGGTAGACATGAGAAAAACAACCAGTCTCATAATCAGTCGAAAGCATTCATATATTATCAAACATAATTCAAAAAAGTAGCCCATTGTACATGGCAATCGTAGCGTTGAGCAATAGCCACCCGCGGTAGCTCGGTCAGCTGAGGCAACGCTTCAGAAACTGAAGTCACTGTTGGGTGTGGGTTGTATAAGTTACGACTTTCTTTTATCCATTAATCAGCTGAACTGATCAAAAAGTTATCAAAAATCTTGCAAGAATATTTCTTATTCTCTAATTTTCCTTTTTTGAATCTTCAAAAATAATAACACCTGAGGTCCCTTACCACGACTGCCACTTGAAATAACACCGTAGCTCCAAGATGCTGAAGACTTCAACTGGATAATGTTCTCTAGGAGAGCTGAATACTCGAGATAATAACACCTGAGGTCCCTTACCACGACTGCCACTTGAAATAACACCGTAGCTCCAAGATGCTGAAGACTTCAACTGGATAATGTTCTCTAGGAGAACTGAATACTCGAGATAATAACACCTGAGGTCCCTCACCACGACTGCCACTTGAAATAACACCGTAGCTCCAAGATGCTGAAGACTTCAACTGGATAATGTTCTCTAGGAGAGCTGAATACTCGAGATAATAACACCTGAGGTCCCTTACCACGACTGCCACTTGAAATAACACCGTAGCTCCAAGATGCTGAAGACTTCAACTGGATAATGTTCTCTAGGAGAGCTGAATACTCGAGATAATAACACCTGAGGTCCCTTACCACGACTGCCACTTGAAATAACACCGTAGCTCCAAGATGCTGAAGACTTCAACTGGATAATGTTCTCTAGGAGAGCTGAATACTCGAGATAATAACACCTGAGGTCCCTTACCACGACTGCCACTTGAAATAACACCGTAGCTCCAAGATGCTGAAGACTTCAACTGGATAATGTTCTCTAGGAGAGCTGAATACTCGAGATAATAACACAGTCACGGTCTCTTGGACTACGATAACTCGACCTTTCTCGTGGTCCACCTCACGAGCAATGCTGGGATTTGGTGCCATGCAACAACAATGGAAATACACGAGAAATTGACATGTTGCCATGGTACTTGGCTCTTCTAGTGAGCATTATCCAATCAAAGTCCTAGATTCTTGGAGCTATTCAGGCCCAGGACGTTATTCTAAGTGGCATTCGCGGTAAGAGTCCAAAAGTTTTAAATTATAAGCTTTTTTTGAAATACATATTTTTAAGAAAGTAGTATTCTAATATAGCTTGGTGCAGATGAGATGGTTACCGTGAGACATGATATCGAGAGAAGATCTAGCTCGAACAATGTACTGAATCATCGCCATATCAACATTCTCTCAATAATAAAACAGCTGTCATTTCTTCAAATCAGAATCTAAGAAGAGCATACAATAATGACTCGGGTTGTAAGAAATTAATCTACAGCTCAGCAGAAGTCTGAAAGTTTTTCAACAGTTCTGATTCTATAGACCAACAGTCGATGTTGTGAGTCTAGAGGAGTGAAGATGAAAAAAAAACGATAAAATAAAAAATACACCCGTCGATTTATTGAAAAAGTTGTGTTCTGTTGAGTCGTCTGACCAGCTGTGAGCGGAAACAGAACGAAACAGTTCTAGACAAGACAGATCCACCTTAAAAAGGCTCAGATACCAACTTATATCGCAGAAAAACGTATAGGAAACTTGAGAAACTACTGCATGTTTCATAACGGTCATCTCATTGCGTCCGAGACAGTATTTTGCTTGTGATACTCCGTCTTGATTCCATGATACAAACAGAGGAAATATCACGAATATTCCCTGTATTTTGACATACCATGAAAAACCTGAAATTATTCGTTCCACTCCGTTTTTTGCTCATTGAATTATCAGGAGAAATATTAGAATTATCCCATTCTTTCTTAACAAACAATAGTTTGTTTACATATTTTTCCATCCTGACTTGATTTTTCGTGGTTTTTCACAGTCCTCGAAGCAAATGCTTGGATGAAGTACTGATTGGCCACGATCTTTAATTAGTAGAGTGATAGGCCTAATTATAACATTATAGGCCTATCACTGATATTTTTATTCATTTTGTATGACTAGTCAAACGCGAAATATGCGTTGTAAGATGAGCGAGATATCTGAATAGGGTATAAAAGTCCTTGAAGTAGTTCTACCCTTGCTCCTTTATCGACTCTGGTATTCTACACACCTTGATATCTGAATAGGCTATTAAAGTCGTTAAAGTAGTTCTACTCTTGCCACTTCATTGACTCTGGTATTCTACACACCTTGACGCATATAAAAAATACTTCATTGTTGGTCAACTCTTGAATCTAGAAAGCGGTGAATCTCGACAACTTAATCCTGTCACAATTTTTATGATATATTTTATGAATATTATCAGTCATTTTATTTTTTTTTCTTCAAAACGACTGATCAGAATTGCTTAAAAAATCGTAATAATGTGTAAAATCCATGTATACACATTTGGAGAAAATTTCATCCCATTTGAAGAGATTTTATTTTTCAACATTTTCCGCCCAGCCAAATCTTATGGGGTTTTTAGAAACTTTGAGATGATGATTCACAAAATCGGTCCGACCGATTCATCCCAAAAACTATACAGTTCTAAGTTGGATGAGTTTGCATGTAAAAAAAAAGTTTAATGTTGATCAGTCAACCCTTGCGAACTGTGGAGTGCTTACAAAAAAAAAAAAAAAAAAAAACACACACAGACAAAGCCCTATAAGAGTGGAATGGAGACTTCGCTACGCTCATCAATGATAAACTGTACATCTGTTGTTGATGGAAAGAAGTGATCATTGCCCAAGAGACTTAGTTCAAAGTGGAAGATATCAACATTCGTGTGTTTTGTTTACTCTCAATAATAATGCTGTAAATGTCCGGATACATATCACAGGAACGGTCATAATATGTTCCCACTTTCGGTTACTGAAAGACTTTCATCTGCGGCGTAAAATTATGGTCACAGACAGCGCAGTCCTGGTGTTGAAGTTCGTTGGTTTCAAATAATCATAATGGGGTGGTAAGATCGCCCTTGTGGTGCCCCGTCCAAACGATCCTATCTTTCATCCATATAGCCTTAATTGGGGAACAATGATTTTGTATCAGGTTCCGTTAAACAAAGAAAGGTTTATATGTGTGAAATACATATAAAATGAAATGTTATGATATATTATTCATTCTGGTTTCAGAGGCAGAACAACAGGGCTTTATTTTCTGAAGTAAACTTCTCAGAATATACTATAAATGTGTCGTTGAATAAAATTGGTTGAGACAATACCAAGTGTGTTGAAGATGAAGTTCGTTTAGTTCCTCTTCTTGGAAGTCGAACGCTGCAGCCGCTTGATATGTACAATAAAGACTACTTGCTGCCACAAAAGAAGAATAAGTCAAGTATCAACATAATGAACACAAAAATATATCACCATTTCACTTGTCAAGTTTTTTATAAGTCACATTTGTAAAATTAGTACAATGTGAATTGACAATTTTCAACCATTTTCGAGAAACATTGTTTTGAATATTTCCATAGGCACGCCTATTCTTAATTGGACATCTTCCCGGTGGCCATGATGGAAACAGTTTACAAATGAATGATTCATCAAGTAAGAGCTGCATAGTGTTGATTGTCTGACAAGGCAACTTTCTTCATCACCAAAATGTTCAAGTGAAAATATCGGTCATTATTCACTGCATTGAAATGCAGTATGCGTCGCTATATTGAACAACTGACGTGTGCTGTGAGGAGTGAGAGTATATTGAAGGTGAATATACGGTCACAATTTCCTCTGAGTAATGAGTGTACTTCATTCACAATCAGCCATTACCAGGCACTACACTACTAAACACAGTTTAGCATTAAATATATAACATATATATCATATATTAATATACATTGATATATGATATATATAATATCAATATATATATATATATATATATATATATATATATATATATATATATATATATATATATATATATATATATTTATATATGTATATATATATATATATATATATATATATATATATATACATATATATATTATATATATATATATATATATATATATATATATATTTATATATATATTTATATATATATATATATATATATATATATACATGAATATATATATATATATATATATATATATATATATATATATATATATATATATATATATAAATATATATATTCTAGGAAAACGCCATATATGCGTTGTTAGAGCGAATAGTGATAGTATGTCGATTTTTCTGCCAAACTTTTGCCTACATTCGCCAATTGGGTGACATTTAAGTTATAGGCCTAAATGGGTGAAAACTGCTCCGAGTGGTACCAATTTGGCACATTTCATGTTTTTTCTTCGAAATGGCTGACCCAATCAAGCTGAGAATCACCAGAAATGTGTATCAAGATGTAATTCAACTTCACACAAAATTTCATTTTTTTAGAAAATGAAAATATTTTCTTTTTTTTCCGCCGTGTTATTCTAATGGGTATTCTTGAAATTTCTAAAATTCATGAAAATGAAAGTTATCACCTGATAGTGCCACAAAACTATACAGATCTGAGTTAGATAAGGAACCATAGTGAAAAAATTTTAAGTTGATAGCTGTAGCTGTTTGACCTGTGAAGAACCGACAAATATATATATATATAAAAAAAAAAAAACATGAAATCGAACACCAAAAATTGATTCCTCGCTAAAGCTCGTCTAATTAGTATCAATATATACTAGGAAAACGCTATATACGCATTATTAGACGAGCGGAAAGTAATAGTATGTCGACTTCTTTGCCAAACTTCTACCTAAATTTGCCAATTGGGTTACATTTTAGTCATAAATGGGTAAAAACGGCTTCGAGTGTTACCAGTTAGGCTCATTTTATGTTTCTTCTTCAAAATGGCTGACCCAATCGAACTGAGGATTTCCAGAAATGTGTTTAAAGATGTAATACAACTCCACACAAATTATAAAGATGTTATTCAACTCAACACGATTTTTTTTCTCGAAAATAAGAATATTTTTGTTCTCCCGACATGTTATTTTAACGGGTATATTTGAAATTTCTTAAATTCATTAAAAATAAAAGTTAACACCTGATAATGCCACAAAACTGTACAGATCTAAGTTGGATGATTAAACATAATTTGAAAAAGTTTGAAGTTGATAGCTGTAGCAGTTCGACCCGTGGAAAACTGACAAAAAAACATAAAAAAAACACGAAGAAAGAAAAACAAGGGTGAGCGAGCTCACCCTTGGACGCCCTCATATAGAAAATTGAACCTCAAATTGATTGCTTCTATTGACAGAAAACCTAAAATGGATTCTTCTGTGAAAATAAACTCCTAAATTGATTGTTCCTTTTGACAGAAATCTTAAATACATTGCTTCTATTCACAAAAAAACGTGACATGATTTCTTCTATTGACATAAAATCCTGAAATAACTTTTCTCATCAACAGAGTTGAGTAGACCCACCTTTGATATTTCACTTATAATCTAATAATGATATTAATAATCGTAATAATCTAATACTTTCATTAAATGCATTAAATGCTCATTTTTCTATGTTGCTTAACGACCCCACCAACAGCTAGGTTATGGAGAGTACAGATGAGTGGGAGATGAAAAGGGTGAGCGAGCTCACCCTTGGACGCCCTCATATAGAAAAATAACCTTATATTGATTGCCTCTATTGACAGAAAACCTCAAATAGATCATTCTGTGAAAATAAATTCTGGGATTGATTGTTTCTATCGAAAGAAATCTTAAATACATTGCTTCTATTCACAAAAAACGTTACATGATTTCTTCTATAGACAGAGAATCCTGAATTAAATTATCCTATCAACAGAGTAAAGTACTTTCAATATTTTGCTTATAGGCGTAATAATCCAAAACTCTTATCGAATGCTTTTTTTTGTTGCTTAACTACCCCACCAACAGCTAGGTTATAGAGAGTATGAATGAGCGGGTGATGAAGAAACAGTGAGGTGATGATAGATGGGAGGACATTTAAAAAAAAACCACACCTTACGCAGGATTTGAACCTGCGGCCCTGAAACCAGAAGCAGATGTATGACCAAGTATAGGGCGGTTTGAATGCTTCTGTTGGCAGAAAACATTCAATATATATATATATATATATATATATATATATATATATATATATATATATATATATATATATATATTGCTTCTGGTGAAATAAAACTCCGTATCACAACCTTGTATTGTATACAGAAACCTAAGAAAAGTACAAAAGCAATATTTGTATATTAGTGGTCTCAGTTTTGTGTATCACACATTGTGTTGATAGGCATCATGCATGTTATTCTCAAAACATGAACAAATGGCCTAAAGTCCATTCATATGAGCGTGTTAGTGATGCAACGATTCAATTTAAGCCACACGATACACAAAATTATAAAATATGTTGCAATTTCATTATTTAGATCCTATTTGGATTTATTGAATTAAAATCATTCATGATGTTATTCATTATTATTTAATTTGTAAAAACACACATTAAGAACAGTTACCCTGACAAAAGTGGTTACTACCATAATGTCATTGAGTTTTTAGTAGTTATAAACTCAATGATAATGTAAACGTAGAGTCATTACACATCGATACATCACAGACCTATTTTAACTGTAATATATTTTGAAGGATTGAAAATATGATGTGAATTTCATATTATTATTGCCTGTTTCTTATGAATCAATAAAAGTGAGCAATCTATAAGGATGAACCTTTGGGGCTCTGGCGGACGGAATACATTTTTTATAATGCCGTGTCCAGATTCGGCGTGATTGGACTGGGCTTATTACAGAAATGATCACCTCGAAGAGATCCAAACGAATGTTTAGAAGATATAGGCAAAAAACGAGAACCATGTCGTGAGCCTCATGAGGCCAATGTTAATTGACTTGGAAAAAAATCAGTCATTGTGATTTAACATTGGTCTTATGGCACAATGACACGGTTCACGTTTTTCGCCTATATCTTCCAGAGTTTTGTTTGGATCTCTTCGTTCGACGTGCTCATTTCTGGATTAGGCACAATCCAATTACCACGCATATGGGCACGGCATAACTCTGAAGAATCCCGTTCGACCGCCAGAAGGCTGTGAAAATACCCCTCATTTTTTCGAATTTTCACAAAGAGGGTATAAGAGAAACTCAAAAATTTAGGGGTGGAAAATCCCTCTTTTTGGTGGGGAGGAGGGAGGGAGTCCCTTCAGCATTTATTCGTTGAACTTCCAGCGATATTTTGAATGGTTCATTTGCTACGCGTGTCAGAAATGTCAGCACAAATTTTGTCCGAAAGTTGAATGCTCGCCATTTCCACATTTTCGCCTGATTTGGCCAATATTTCAGCACGTGGAATCGGATGTCATAATCCACGAATGTCAAGAGAAAAGCTCCGAAAAAATATCAATTGACGAGAATGTTTTTTTCAGGGGTTTGTATACCCATTAAACGTCGGCCGGTGCCGTCGCGGTCGCTGCAGTGTCCGTTGACGCGAAAATCGACATGAAATGACCGCCATCGGGTCGAGGAGATCGATAGGGAGAAAGATGATTCTGTGTTTCGAACTGGTCATTCAGATCAGGGTGGGATATGCAATACCAACCTAGACCTGGAAATTGAAAGCAAAACCACTTTTTCCGAAAGTTCGATGCTCGCCATTTTCACACCGGTCCCCCGATTGGGCCAGTGTTTCAGCACGTGAAATCAGAAGTCATATTCCAGGAATGTGGGGAAAAATCCGAAAAACATCAATTGACGAAAATGATACATCAACCTATTAGGGAATGTATTTCTCTTAAACGAGTATCAAACAGAAAAATTGAAGATGGAAATCAAAATGGGGTTGGTCCACCAACCATCCTAGATAAGTCATTTTGATGCAGAAATTCAACTAACCCCTCCGATAGAGGTCCGTTAATCGAAAAACGCGAATCCGTTGGGGGATGAATCTCACCGATTCGAGCGTCATTCAAAAAAAAGGAGGGGTGGAAAACAGAATTTTATCGATCAACTAACCACCCTATAGGCCTATCTATGAGTCATTTCGAAGCAGAATTAAAAACAAAGCCTCGAATAGGGGTCTTGTTCCAGCACCCAGAACTGTGAAAATATCAACTTGTCAAGGGATACGTTTGTCCTACACGAGCGTCACACAAAAAAGGTTAAAGATGGAAAACAAAATGGGGTTGGTTCACCAAATCCCCCCTACATGAGTCATTATGTTGCATAAATACGAACAACCCCTCCAATAAGGGTCCGGTTAGCGAAAAACTTGAATCCGTTAGGGGATGAATCTCACCGAAACGAGTGTCATACAAAAAAAGTTGGGGGTGAAAAACAAAATAGGGTTGTTCCAAAAACCACCCCATATGAGTCGTTTGGTTGCAGAAATTCAAACAACCCCTCCAATATGGGTCCGGTAATAGAAAAACGCGAATCCGTTAGGGGATGATTCTCACCCAAACGAGCGTCATACAAAAAAAGGTTAGGTGTGAAAAACAAAATGTTACCGATCAACTGACCATTCCATATGGGCCATTTTGTCACAGAAATTCAAACAAACCCTCAAATGGGGGTCTGATTCCAGCACCCAGAATTGTGAAAATATCAACCTGCTAAGGGATGAATTTCTCCTAAACGAGCGTCATACAAAAAAGTTTGGGGTGGAAAACAAAATGGAGTTGTTCCACCAACCACTCCATATGAGTTATTATGTTGCGGAAATTCCAACAACCCCTCCAATATGGGTCAGGTAATCGAAAAACGCGAATCCGCTAGGGGATGAATCTCACCCAAACGAGCGTCATACAATAAAAGTTAGGGGTGCAAAACAAAATTGTATTGATTAACTAACTACCCTACATGGGTCATTTTGTGCAGAAATTCAAATAACCCCTCAAATAGGGGTCTGGTTCCAGCACCCAAAATTGTGAAAATATCAACCTGTTGAGGGATGAATTTCTTCCAAATGAGCATTATACGATAAAATTCAGGGGGGAAAACAAAATAGGGTTGTTACCCCTCCCCCAAATGAGTCATTATGTGGCAGAAATTCAAACAACCCCTCCAATAGGGGTCCGGTTATCGAAAAACGCGAATCCGTTAGGGGATGAATCTCACCCAAACGAGCGTCATACAAAAAAAGTTGAGGTTGGAAAAGAAAAATGTAATCGATCGAATAACCACCCTGAATGGGTCATATTGTTGCAGAAATTCAAATAACGCCTCAAATAGGGGTCTGGTTCCAGCACCAGATCGGGTGCTGGAATGCAAACCATAATAATAGAAAAAAATATATTCTGTCAGGGGATATAATTACCTTCGAAAATATCCGGGGGTGGATAATTGATTGATTGTGCATCATTATTCACCCTATATAAGTTCATTCACCCCTTAAAATCATTTTAAAGGCATCTTCTTCTTTTTAGCTTTTCTTGTTTTGTTTTGGCCAACTTGTAATCTAGCTAGATGCCCGATGCATATTTCATACGGTCCGGAGGCATAGTTCATGTTCATTCCTCTCACCTGCGGGCCTGAATTCTGATGGTTAAAATGTGTTGTCGGTCTTACAACAAGCTGAAAATGTGACAGTATTTAGAAATATATTCGATTGAACTGCTCTTCAAATTTATTTAAATCATTTCATCGGAACACACTTGAACGACAGATATAGGGCTAGGCCTACATGTATTCTTTGCGTCAACCGTGAAAACCTAACCAAACATTCACGCTTTGCGTTTGGACCCACTGTCTCTCATGGCTCTGGTATTATGTCATGGGTGCAATTGCGGAGGAATGTTAGGCATGTATACATGAAAGAGTGGCTAAACAAAATACATGGGGATGATTTGGTGCATCGGGATGCACCGTTGAACGGTGCAAGATTTTGTGCAAGGTTCAGATTGCCAATAAACCCTGCGCGGAACTTTGTACAGGATTTGAACAAATTTAAGGGACCTCCAAAGAGCGCCTCATCATTATCGAATAGGCCTACCGTAAAAGTAACACAATTTATATCAGTATTGTCATATAGGCCACAGACATTGGATTTGATGTGTTATAACTTGACCTAACACTACACACTCAAAGCTAAGCTAGGCCCTATTCTATTGTCTCCAACCAATCATGGGCCCAGAAAGGCTTGGTTGATTTTTGGAGGTTTGTTATGAAAATTATAAAAGTAGTTTCACTGCCGCTTGTCTTAGAGTCATGGCATAATGGTAAATACCGGACCAATTTATCGACCGATTAAGATGTTGGGGTCATGTTAGGTTGTGATGGGCCTTAGACCTAGATGATGGTTTGAGCGTTCGACACAAACCTTACCCTACCTAATCATGACCGCCATTGAAAAGTACAAAATCTTGAAAGCCTATAAAACATTACCCTATCCTTCAGGCCTACCTCGCACCATAGAGTAATGATAATTAGTTGGGCCTACCATAGAGGAATAGATTAAAGGCTGTGGATAATCGTACAGTCAGCCATATCAATACACGTAAATAGATTGTACGGTCAGCGTTGTCATTGGTTGTTTGTGTTAAACGCTTCTTACACGATCAATTTTAGTTGCATGAAATTGCAAAAATTGCACGGAATTGCAAGAAAATTTCAATGGTGTAAAGGCGCCCGCAACTTCTGATACGAAATTTTCATACTAGTAGCGAAACCGGTGGCAACATCTGCAAATTAGGATCGATCGACTTTCGACTTTATTGCACGCTTACTGTGTCAATTTACCCCAACTAGCAATCGAATTCAACCCGTTTCGCTTGATTAGGCCTACACAAGCTACTGCTCTTGCATCCATGAATTCGGTTTTTGTCTAGACATTCGTTCAATAACAATAACATAACCTAAAACGCTGATGTCAAATTGGCGACACACATAGTCACGTTGTCCAAACGTATACAGTCTCCTTTTTTTTTTGTATGTTCAATAGTGAATAACGATGTACGGTTTGTAGATCATACGGAGTCAACAGAAATGCACGTGACCAAAGGCTCCTCGCTCATTGGTCAGCCGGTGAAAGATTGCAGTAAAAGTTGAACGTATTTTAACTTCATGAAAATCTTGCATGCAAGTGCAAGATTTCCTTGCTCATGTGTAGGCAACATAGGAAACGTGGGTATTCTACTTTTCTGAAATTAATTTCAGGGAAAAGTTGATCGTCTAAAGTGGCTTTTAGTGACGTAGGATTCGTTCGGGAGGATAGTCTAGCTGTCATTTTCATTGCTAGAGTGCCCCAGACACCAGTTACCAATAAATGAACATGATATGTAAAGTCCGTTCCGCCTGCCGGCGGTATTCGCAAGGATTAAACCCAACCCAAAACCTCACTTACTGTTCGCAACCTGACTTTGTCCACATAATGGCGTTCTTCACTGCACAATGTTCTCACACGTGGCGCTAGTGCGCCATAGCCCTGCACGGTCGACTTTTCAGCTGTTACAGTATTGTGTTGTGTACAAATTTACATCTCGGTTCACATATCTCCGATCTTGGAAAATTCAACGGTATTCAATAGTGCTACGTTAGTGCCGTTAAATTTACCGTTGGTGCCGCTTCAGTTTCGCCGTCACGACGAATTCAATTTTCAGAACCAGCCACTCACATATCTCTGATCTTGAAAATTTCAACGGTATACGTTGATGCTACGTTAGTGCCCGTTAGTGCCGTGAAAAAATCTTTAGTACCGCTTCGGTTTCACCCTCACGACGCGTTGTCAATGTGAGGGGCCAACTTCACGCCAGCCCCTCACATATCTCCGACCTTGAAAATTCCAACGGCAGTCGTTGGTGTTGTGTTAGTGCTCGTTAGTGCCGTAAACATTTTTCGTTAGTGCCGCTCTGGTTTCGACGTTATAACGAGTTGTCCATGTTAGGGGCTGGCGTGAAGATTTGGCCCCTCACATGGACAACGCGTTATTTGGCGAAACCAAAGCGGCCGTAACGAAATTCTTCTAACGAATGCCGTTGGAATTTTCATGATCAGAGATATGTGAGGGGCTGGCGAAACCAAAGCGGCACTAACGAAAATGTTCTAACGAATGCCGTTGGAATTTTCAAGATCGGAGATAAATGTGAGTGGCTAGCGTGAAGTTGGCCCCTCACATTGACAACCCGTCGTAGCGGCGAAACCGGAGCGGTACTAACGATTTTCTCACGGCACTAACGTATACTGTTAGAATTGTCAAGATCGGAGATATGTGAGGCGCTGGTTCTGAAAATTTAATTCTTCATGACAGTGAAACTGAAGCGGCACTAACGAAAAAATGTACGGCACTAACGAGCACTAACGTAGCACTAATAAATGCCCTTGAAATTTCCAAGATCGGAGATATGTGAGGGGCTGGCGTGAAGTTGGCCCTCACATGGACAACGCGCTATAACGGCGAAACCAAAGCGGCACCAACGAAAATGTTTACGGCACCAACGTTTACCATTGGAATTTCGGAGATATGTGAGGGGCTGGTTCTGAAAATTGAATTCGCCATGACGGCGAAACTAAAGCTGCACTAACAGAAAATTTTACGGCACTAAGGGGCACTATATATAACCAATGGTGAAATAATATTTACATATTCTGACATTTGACCGTAAACGTGTGACAACTTCACGGACGTAGTCAACCACACATAAATCACTCGATAACATGGCTCATAAGCAGACAGTTACAAAACTAGGGCTGTCCGCTGCTTGCGCACTCTGTCCGGAGCTTTGCGTGAAGAAGCCAATTAACCATGTTCCTTCATATATAAATTCTAGAGTAACCAATTCAAAAAAATGAAAAAATCAGTCACAGGCGGTATTCGATCACAGTTCCCTGGCATGGGAGTCAGCTGTGCTAACCCATGAGATACAGAAGTCACGTTGAGAGAGCGTTATTTTGGCCATTTATAGTCATGGACCGAAACATCGCGGTCATGATATCAATGACCGTATTATTTATTTTCACTTCATCATACAGTTGACCGTACGAATATAGGCCTACACTCCGTAGATTAAAACTCAATTACTGTATGCCCATACCTCATTACCATCACATTACCTACCGATAAGTTGTGATAAGTTATAATAATTTTCAATCTACGTGGAAAACCAGCGATTCTATCAACGCGCAAGAAATAACCTACGCCCCGACAAAAAGTGGGCGTGGCCAAATCAGTTTTTCTTTAATTCGTTAATTAGAAAATATACAGGCTATGTGGACAAGTTTTATTACCACGTAGTCGAAGATTGTAAAAATTTGCATAATACAAGCTCAATAATTTTCAATTTACGTAGAAATTCAGCGATTCTACGCGACGAATAGGTTTTTTCGGTCCCTTTTGAATCAAACATATTAGTGTGTTTCCACAGTGTGATGAACACGCTATAAATGGTGAAATCAAGCAGATTTTAAAAAAACATCAGAACAAAACGAAGTCATCGGAATCACAAAAATTATTCGGATTGAAAAATCCACGGATTATGTTGAATGGACGATAACAAAAAATATGATAGAATCTACTGCTACAAGAAAAATCCCCATATTCAACAAAATCACATGGCGTAAAATAAAGCAGAATAATTGAAAATAGCTCACAAAATTTGAAATCGACAAGAAGTTCAACAAGCTTTCACGTTAAGAGAGCTTTTCAATTGATTTCTTTGATTTTTGATTTTCTTGGGATATTTGAGCTACGATACTTGATTTGTTGAATAGCCTTATATTCTCATTTTGTTATAGATGATTTCTTCATAGTGTGTGAAATATCTACTACGTAACTATCTGTTTAATTACTATAATCATCCATATGAATAGCATAATTTCACTTCACAAAAATATTATCATTATTATAGCATTGATTTTTTCTCATATGTTGCTAATGTCAAAGTGTGTCCAAGTGACAAACATTGCTTGTTTTGATGAAAAGTTATATGAAATAACAATATTTCACTACAATCAATTTGTATTCACAAAATTTGAACTCACTATTCGATAAATTTCCTAGGCCTATAGAATGTTCCATTTTCTTATAAACGACTGATTCGAATTTCTCCAAACAGTAGAAGTTGGTGGAAATGTGTAATAGAATAATATCAATTCTAATCAATAACAAAATCAATTACAATGATATCAATTTCTATTATAGGAATTCTAATTTCGATCAATGAAGTGAAAAACTATAACATTCTTTCTTATACTTGTTATTTTTATAGGGATCTTATCAATTTTCCCAATTCCTCCCGAGAAAACCGTCAATCCGATTTTGCTGAAAAAATAATCCCAGCCTGTTATGTTATCATCGAAACTTGATACAGAAGTATTGTTCTCAAGGTTATGGAGCATCGTTTAGACGGGGCACCACAAGGGCGATCTTTCCACCCCATTTTAATTATTGAAAAAACAATCAACTTTTTGACACAAAGACTTTAATTCTGTTATGACACAAACGTTTGGAGAAAGTTTTGATTGGTTGCACACTCCGTTATCTGTATGCCACGTTCCCACGTACAAAAGAGAACATAAAAACGAAGCACGATTCTGTTCGTCAAGTGAAACGAAGTCTTAGTTCAATGGAATTAAAAAATCGACAAGAATAATCTGTTGGTGGGGCATTCAACAAGCAATAATCAATCAATCAGTATGGTTGAATGTATCATTTAATTTTGTCGTGACTCACTTGCAACTCATTGTCACTAATAACTGGGAATAATCAACATAATGAACTATGTGTTTGTTGTAAGAAGAGCAATCTACACACGAAAATATATTTGTCTTATCATGTGACTAAACTGATTGTGAAAGTAGCCCAAATAAAATGGTTGTGTGTACTCTCTGGCCAACGGGCAACCAAATTGACTATTCGCTGGTCGTCAGTAGCCTACACACGAACTGGCAATTAATACTGTGGTTCTGGTATCTATCGACGAAAGGAGGTTCATCTGCAGACAGAGCTTTCACGTTGATTCATGATCCATCAACGGCCCCTATTATTTTGGGGAACTCGGAAAGGTTGTGGAATTCTGCAATATGAAGTGTTTTACCCATATAGGCCCAAGACATACAAATCACAGAATACATTATAAATCTGTACATATTATTTTATATTGGGTTTTAACGACGCACTATACTGATGGCTACAATCTATTGGCGTCAGTGGATGATGAATGAGATGATGGGATGATGAGATGAAAGGTCATTTTATTAGGTGTTTTGGATGGTGGGAAGGAGTCGGTCGTGGCCTGTTGTTAAGGAACCATCCCAGTGGCCTACTGACCTGAACGACAGAGGAAAACCACGAAAAACCCATGTCAGGATGGTCGACCATGGCGGGAATCGAACCCCGGTCTCCCGAATGACGGTTCAGTGTGTCAACACTCGGCCACGCGTCTCAGTATAAATCTGTACAAGTGCCTGTATTCTATTCAATTTATATTGGTTTAACGACGCACTTATTTACTGATGACTGAGATCTATTGGCGTCTGTGAATGACATGAGATGATGAGATGAAAGGTTATTCAGTGTTTTTGGGAAAGTGGGAAGGAGTCGGTCGTAGCCTGTTGTTAAAGAACAATCCCAGTATTGACCTTATGACAGAGGATAACAAAAAAAAACTCTGTCCGGATGGTCCACCATAGGCCTGTACATGTGCGGTACTACCGCCCTTGGGTTGCATAACTGATACACCGAGAATATGGTGCATCGAGAAAAACGTAGGCCTACACTGAAAATCCAGTACACCGTAAGCGTTATTCCAGATGATGACTGAATGGGAAGGCTACGATATTGCATTTGAATAGTGTGAGACCGGGCCTACCCCCTTCTCCCCAAAATAATATACTAGCCATCATGCATGAAAATATCGTTCTTGCGGTGTTCAAGATTTTCGGTTTAGGTTAGCTCAACTTGACTCTGATATCAGATCCTAGTCTGTGTATGACAGTTTTGTGTACTAGCAACTAATGACCTCGGCAACGTACCTGCTTCAACTCTGGCCACGTATGCCTCATTTTCAAGAGGGAGGGATATGAACTGGGGGGAGAGTTCAACCAATGCATTGCTAATGACACACAAAACTCGCGAGCAACTGGCTTGTCTTATGCCTGTTGCATTGCCCATGACGAACTGGAACGTTCCAGATGCGTAGAATCGCAACGCAGTAAGAACTTGCGTTGCAATAGGCAATGCATGGGACCTTGCTGTCGGTCTGGTCAAATCGCCTTCCAAAATGTTGCACAGTTCCAAGACGGTATGTCTTGGGAAACCTGTACCGTTTGAGCAGATTGTCATCCGACACATTTAATTGATCCAGCCTATCTTTGAATACTCTACCAGCTAACAATGATAGGCCTCCCCTGAAACTCAATGGCCCAGCCTCATCCAGAATTAGGAAACGCCCAGCGTTGAACATTGTAATATAATTAGTGGGATATAGCTCAGGCCCAGTTATATATGCCTAATATAATTATGTATATATTGCTACGTTTAGGGGTAACAAGGACAATTAATATAGAATAAAACGTTGTAGAACATAATTATATCTGTATTTGTAAGAAGTCAATCACAATGTTTTTCCAATAAAAAACTCTCTCCTAATAACACAATCCAACAATACAATGTTGCCATGACTGCCTGTCATGGCCATCTATATAATATTATAGTTATAAGAACTGCCTTCTTTAAACAGTTAGGTAAATCCTAACATTCTCCCCCCCTTAACGTTATGTACACAGTTTCGGAGGTTGTACGGATGGTCTGTCCTCGTACACGGTGGAGCAGGTCGTACAGCTGGCGCTGAACCTGGACCCGGTCCTTTCGCCCAGTCTGGTCGAGGCTCCCAACGAAGAAGCTGATCTGCATTGGCTCGTCCTGCAGGTTGGCCTGATTCCTGGTCTACCAGGTTGAAAACGTTGTTGCCAATGCAGCGTACGATGCGAAATGGTCCATTGCGTTTCGGAGCCAGACTACCTGCAATGCCCATACCAGCATTACTGAGGACATGTTTCTCTCTCCACACCAGCTCGTTCACTGAAAAGTTAGTTTCATTGCGGTGTGCGTCGTACGTCATTTTTGCTATCTCATGATGTTTTTGCATGGTGGTCCTGGCAAAATCACGCGCTTCTGACAATCTATTGTGTAGGTTGGCTGCAAATTCGTGAACATCGTCATCCTCGACGTCTCTTTCTTCTTCGTTATTGATTTTCCATGGAGTTCGGAGTTCACGTCCGTAGGTTAAAAATGAGGGAGTGTATCCAGTCACTGCGCTTTCTGAAGAACGAAGAGCGAACAGGATTTCCTGGAGATGCGTGTCCCAGTCGCGATGGTCTTGGCAGTAAGCTTTGAGGGAATCCTTCAAAGTACCGTTGTACCTTTCCACAGCCTGCCCACAAGGACGATATGGCACCGAATGACGTTCTACTATGCTCATTGCTGACAACACCTTTCCAAATGTCGCTCACGAAAGGTTTGCCATTATCTGAAGAGATACTTAATGGAAAACCATGTCGGGAGAACAGTTCGACCATACGAGGAACAATGGATGAAGCTGTAGCATTGCGTAGTGGGAAAGCTTCTACATACTTAGTGAACTTGTCCACGACCACAAGGAGATATTTATTGTGGTTTCGTGACGTTGGAAGTGGTCCTACTAAGTCAGCACTTAATTCTGAAAATGGATCGCCAGGGAGTCTGCTGTCCATTTTTCCAGTTGGCTTCAGACGATTCGGTTTTACTGTTTGGCATGACACACATGAACGCACATATCTTGCGATGTCAGTACGCATACCCATCCAGACATAGGTCTGTTGAACCTTTTTCAACGTACGGAAGAATCCCCCATGACCGCTAAGAGGATGGTCATGTTCCACTTTCAACACCAACTCCCTAAGACTCTTCGGCAACCAGATTCTGGTATAAGTTGACTCATCTGTGCCAGGTTTACCTCCAACACGACGCACGAGTAGACCTGTTTCAGTCAAATAACTACTATTAGAAACCGCCTTCACCCACGAAGCGATGCGAGGGTCTGCAGGTGTTACCTCTTCCTGTAGAAACTTCACTAAACAGTTTAGGTCTTCGTCACCCTTTTGTAAGTCTATTATCATCGGTGTATCAGTAAGAACTGATATATCCAGCTCTTCGATTGCCCCGACCATAACATTTGTTTCATTCTTTTCAAAACAAACTGAGTGTATGGGATCTACAACCGAGATTGGAAAAAGCAACTCAGCATAAGATAGGTTTGGTGTCGAAATATCTGAAACCGGTGCTCTGCTAAGGGCATCTGCTGGTAAATTAGTGCTTCCCTTACGAAATTTTATTGTACAGTCGTACCCTTGCAAACGAAGCACCCATCTTCGTACTCGACTTGATGCTAGGTCAGTACGAAACATCCATGATAGTGATGAATGATCACAAAACACGTCAAAGTGCGTATATTCCAAATACGGCCTAAATTTATCCAATGCCCAAACAACTGCTAGACATTCCATCTCTTGTACCGTATAGTTCTTCTCGTGTGCGGTAAGTTGCCTACTTATGTACTCGACTGGTCTTGGAGACCCTTTAAAATCCTGTAGAAGAAATGCTCCAATTCCCAAACCACTAGCGTCCGTTTCCACTGAAAATGGTTTAGTAAGATTTGGCAAAGCTAGAGAAGTCGCATTCACTAAACCCTCGATAAGTGAAGTAAATGCCGACTCCTGTTTTTCACTGAAAGTGTTGGGGTGATAAGAATACACGGTTGTGTACAGGGAGGTGCTGGATAACGGGTGGGAGAGGCTGTGTCTGCATCAGAAAACAAGGTATTAAGGTTTAGACTCTGAATATCCCTGTTGTGGGTGAAGTCTCTGTCGTTAACCTGACGTCTTGCAGTCACAAACGGTATTACTTGCTGGCTGGAGGAACCTACAGACCAACCACCTTCTTTGGTGTGGATGGAGATTCCTGTTACCTCCAAAAAATCACGCCCAAGAATAACGGTCTCCGACAAGTTTGGTAAGTATAAGAATCGGTGTCGCCTTTGACCTCCTGACCAAGAAATGGGAACACGTAACTGGGCTGAAGCTATCACTTCTTCACCGGAAGCCATGCGAAGAATTCTGTTGATGTTGCAAGGCTTAACTCCCACTGCTGCCGCTGCATGCATTCCTGATTCTCCCATTAAACTGATGCATGATCCAGTGTCCAAAAGTGACCTTAGTTGTCGATTCCCAACCGTGATAAGAATGAAGGGGAACTTAGATAATGGTAATTTGTCCTGCCAAACGGATCGAACGTGAGACCCCGCAGGATTAGGGCTCACCGTCGCCCGTTTCCCGACACTGCTGGAGACGATGATGGCGGAGATGCTTTTGGAGTTGGGCATTGACGTGACCAATGTCCGGATCCTTTGCATCGGTTACAGACATCGTTGGGATTTATTGTGCCAGCTGAATCAGGAACATGACCCGAAATCTTGTGGTTTGTAGTAGGTGGACTGGTGTACTGATTCAAGGGAGGAGGTGTGTTATACGCAGGCCAGTAGGCTAGATCACTTTCCATGGTATTTGTAGGAAGAGGAGGTGGAACATAGCTGTTGTTCCTCCAATTTAATTCTCTGATCTCGGGCCCACTATCCTCTAGATCACGAAGTGACCTGAAAGTCCGGCCTAGCAGCAGGTGGCGTGTGAAGGGGTTGGCTTGTGCAAGTACCCTCTGTACCTTCTCTTCTTCCGGGACTAATTTCCTTATTCGGTCATAGTACGCAGCTATGACCCTTACGAAGGACCCGAACTCCTCGTCAACGTGCTGGGTCCTCGAGTCCAACTCCCGGCACAGACGGCGTATTCTATCTGGTTCTCCAAATGTTTTTTCAAAATCTCTCTGAAAAACTTCCCACATGGAGTAGCCTCCACGGCACTGCCACCACCTTCCCGCGTCACCCACTAAATTTAATGGTAGTACCTCACTGAGAAGCCACTGGTGGTTTTTCCTCGCAGCGCCCGCGTAGCGTTCTATCTCCTCCAGGAATTTCATCGGAGAGAGTCGGTCTGACGAACCACTAAATGTCGGTAGTTCCAGTTTCAGTGCTTGAACTACACTACACTGTGTTCCTTGACCACCCAGGAGGACCTCTGGTCGTGAACGAGCAGGGATTGACGGCGGTGGTGAAAGTGGAAGTGGTGGTGGTGAAAAACTTGGTGGCTCAAATCGCACCTCAGACAATGATTCACATGTCACCCTCAATGCAGTTATAAAACCTGTATTGTCTATCTCTTGGCACCTTCCCATCATACGTAAAAAGTCTAAAGGTATGGTCTCTTCATCGAACTCCCTGGCTGCATTATCACTTTCCACACTATATTTATTCATAATATTGTCTGTACTTTGGAAAATAACCACATGTAAACACGAAACTGCACTACACACTTCTAAACACTTTCACAACACTTTCTAAACAACTTCACGGCAATATCACTTACGGTATGCGAATTAAAAGGACGAGCCCCCACTTGCTACGTTTAGGGGTAACAAGGACAATTAATATAGAATAAAACGTTGTAGAACATAATTATATCTGTATTTCTAAGAAGTCAATCACAATGTTTTTCCAATAAAAAACTCTCTCCTAATAACACAATCCAACAATACAATGTTGCCATGACTGCCTGTCATGGCCATCTATATAATATTATAGTTATAAGAACTGCCTTCTTTAAACAGTTAGGTAAATCCTAACAATATAATTAGGCTTAGTGTTAATGTTTAAGTGGTTATATTAGTTATCATAAGTTATATTTCAGCTGGGTATAGTAGTAGCCTAGTTAGTGGTAATGTCAACGACACAACACAACTGTTTGACAGGTTAGGCTAGACCAAAGGGCTAGACAGACAAGGTGACTGGCGAAGAGTGACATACGCTAGGCCTAGTCGAGAACAAGTCAAAGTGAGGTTAGATGTAGAACCGGAATTTCAAATCAAATCTTACGTAATAGCAATGGCGTGACTAGGAATTTTGGGCTCCGAGGCAAAGGACTCACATGGGTCCCCCATCCACCCCCCCAAAAAATATATCAATTCAAATGATGCATTTTCGATATCACTCAACAAGCAACCTCCATATTCCATATTTTTTAATTCACTATTAAAGACAAATATAGGATACACTCAAAATTATGATTGAAATACATACACATTTATGTCATTATATGAAACAAAATGGTTCTATTGAAGATGAAGATCAAATAACACTCACTCTTGGAAGGAAAAATAGTGTTGACTTTTCACCCAAATCAATGCAGGGACGTCGTTAGGATTTGTGTATTGGGGGGGGGGGGGCGCACAGGTTACATGAATGAAATGACCACCCATTTTGACATCTGCCACGCGCGAAAAGGGGCTCTGGGAGGCACAAGCCCCCCAGCAGAGCCCCGCATAGAAATTTTGAAAATATGGACATTTTTCAAGAGATTTTTGCGATTCACGCGTGGTTTTTGAGTCATAATTGCATCATCATGGACATTTCGAAGCTATACTTGCGAATTATTCCAGCGAAGCCCAGCAGAGAATTTTTGGAAATAGACCCATGTCATTTTTAAGTGATTCTTGATATTAACAAGCGGTTTTGATCCAATCGATTGGCAAATTTAGGTAGAAGTTTGGCAAAGAAGTCGACATACTATTACTTTCCGCTCGTCTAATAATGCGTATATAGCGTTTTCCTAGTATATATTGATACTAATTAGACGAGCTTTAGCGAGGAATCAATTTTTGGTGTTCGATTTCATGTTTTTTTTTTTTTATATATATATATATTTGTCGGTTCTTCACAGGTCAAACAGCTACAGCTATCAACTTAAAATTTTATCACTATGGTTCCTTATCTAACTCAGATCTGTATAGTTTTGTGGCACTATCAGGTGATAACTTTCATTTTCATGAATTTTAGAAATTTCAAGAATACCCATTAGAATAACACGGCGGAAAAAAAAGAAAATATTTTCATTTTCTAAAAAAATGAAATTTTGTGTGAAGTTGAATTACATCTTGATACACATTTCTGGTGATTCTCAGCTTGATTGGGTCAGCCATTTCGAAGAAAAAACATGAAATGTGCCAAATTGGTACCACTCGGAGCAGTTTTCACCCATTTAGGCCTATAACTTAAATGTCACCCAATTGGCGAATGTAGGCAAAAGTTTGGCAGAAAAATCGACATACTATTACTATTCGCTCTAACAACGCATATATGGCGTTTTCCTAGAATATATATATTTATATATATATATATATATATATATATATATATATATATATATATATATATATATATATATATATATATATAAATATATATATATATATATATATTCATGTATATATATATATATATATATATATATATATATAAATATATATATAAATATATATATATATATATATATATAAATATATATTATATATATATGTATATATATATATATATATATATATATATATATATATATATATATATATACATATATAAATATATATATATATATATATATATATATATATATATATATATATATATATATTGATATTATATATATCATATATCAATGTATATTAATATATGATATATATGTTATATATTTAATGCTAAACTGTGTTTAGTAGTGTAGTGCCTGGTAATGGCTGGTTGTGAATGAAGTACACTCATTACTCAGAGGAAATTGTGACCGTATATTCACCTTCAATATACTCTCACTCCTCACAGCACACGTCAGTTGTTCAATATAGCGACGCATACTGCATTTCAATGCAGTGAATAATGACCGATATTTTCACTTGAACATTTTGGTGATGAAGAAAGTTGCCTTGTCAGACAATCAACACTATGCAGCTCTTACTTGATGAATCATTCATTTGTAAACTGTTCCCATCATGGCCACCGGGAAGATGTCCAATTAAGAATAGGCGTGCCTATGGAAATATTCAAAACAATGTTTCTCGAAAATGGTTGAAAATTGTCAATTCACATTGTACTAATTTTACAAATGTGACTTATAAAAAACTTGACAAGTGAAATGGTGATATATTTTTGTGTTCATTATGTTGATACTTGACTTATTCTTCTTTTGTGGCAGCAAGTAGTCTTTATTGTACATATCAAGCGGCTGCAGCGTTCGACTTCCAAGAAGAGGAACTAAGCGAACTTCATCTTCAACACACTTGGTATTGTCTCAACCAATTTTATTCAACGACACATTTATAGTATATTCTGAGAAGTTTACTTCAGAAAATAAAGCCCTGTTGTTCTGCCTCTGAAACCAGAATGAATAATATATCATAACATTTCATTTTATATGTATTTCACACATATAAACCTTTCTTTGTTTAACGGAACCTGATACAAAATCATTGTTCCCCAATTAAGGCTATATGGATGAAAGATAGGATCGTTTGGACGGGGCACCACAAGGGCGATCTTACCACCCCATTATGATTATTTGAAACCAACGAACTTCAACACCAGGACTGCGCTGTCTGTGACCATAATTTTACGCCGCAGATGAAAGTCTTTCAGTAACCGAAAGTGGGAACATATTATGACCGTTCCTGTGATTGATGTATCCGGACATTTACAGCATTATTATTGAGAGTAAACAAAACACACGAATGTTGATATCTTCCACTTTGAACTAAGTCTCTTGGGCAATGATCACTTCTTTCCATCAACAACAGATGTACAGTTTATCATTGATGAGCGTAGCGAAGTCTCCATTCCACTCTTATAGGGCTTTGTCTGTGTGTGTTTTTTTTTTTTTTTTTTTTTGTAAGCACTCCACAGGTCGCAAGGGTTGACTGATCAACATTAAACTTTTTTTTTACACGCAAACTCATCCAACTTAGAACTGTATAGTTTTTGGGATGAATCGGTCGGACCGATTTTGTGAATCATCATCTCAAAGTTTCTAAAAACCCCATAAGATTTGGCTGGGCGGAAAATGTTGAAAAATAAAATCTCTTCAAATGGGATGAAATTTTCTCCAAATGTGTATACATGGATTTTACACATTATTACGATTTTTTAAGCAATTCTGATCAGTCGTTTTGAAGAAAAAAAAATAAAATGACTGATAATATTCATAAAATATATCATAAAAATTGTGACAGGATTAAGTTGTCGAGATTCACCGCTTTCTAGATTCAAGAGTTGACCAACAATGAAGTATTTTTTATATGCGTCAAGGTGTGTAGAATACCAGAGTCAATGAAGTGGCAAGAGTAGAACTACTTTAACGACTTTAATAGCCTATTCAGATATCAAGGTGTGTAGAATACCAGAGTCGATAAAGGAGCAAGGGTAGAACTACTTCAAGGACTTTTATACCCTATTCAGATATCTCGCTCATCTTACAACGCATATTTCGCGTTTGACTAGTCATACAAAATGAATAAAAATATCAGTGATAGGCCTATAATGTTATAATTAGGCCTATCACTCTACTAATTAAAGATCGTGGCCAATCAGTACTTCATCCAAGCATTTGCTTCGAGGACTGTGAAAAACCACGAAAAATCAAGTCAGGATGGAAAAATATGTAAACAAACTATTGTTTGTTAAGAAAGAATGGGATAATTCTAATATTTCTCCTGATAATTCAATGAGCAAAAAACGGAGTGGAACGAATAATTTCAGGTTTTTCATGGTATGTCAAAATACAGGGAATATTCGTGATATTTCCTCTGTTTGTATCATGGAATCAAGACGGAGTATCACAAGCAAAATACTGTCTCGGACGCAATGAGATGACCGTTATGAAACATGCAGTAGTTTCTCAAGTTTCCTATACGTTTTTCTGCGATATAAGTTGGTATCTGAGCCTTTTTAAGGTGGATCTGTCTTGTCTAGAACTGTTTCGTTCTGTTTCCGCTCACAGCTGGTCAGACGACTCAACAGAACACAACTTTTTCAATAAATCGACGGGTGTATTTTTTATTTTATCGTTTTTTTTTCATCTTCACTCCTCTAGACTCACAACATCGACTGTTGGTCTATAGAATCAGAACTGTTGAAAAACTTTCAGACTTCTGCTGAGCTGTAGATTAATTTCTTACAACCCGAGTCATTATTGTATGCTCTTCTTAGATTCTGATTTGAAGAAATGACAGCTGTTTTATTATTGAGAGAATGTTGATATGGCGATGATTCAGTACATTGTTCGAGCTAGATCTTCTCTCGATATCATGTCTCACGGTAACCATCTCATCTGCACCAAGCTATATTAGAATACTACTTTCTTAAAAATATGTATTTCAAAAAAAGCTTATAATTTAAAACTTTTGGACTCTTACCGCGAATGCCACTTAGAATAACGTCCTGGGCCTGAATAGCTCCAAGAATCTAGGACTTTGATTGGATAATGCTCACTAGAAGAGCCAAGTACCATGGCAACATGTCAATTTCTCGTGTATTTCCATTGTTGTTGCATGGCACCAAATCCCAGCATTGCTCGTGAGGTGGACCACGAGAAAGGTCGAGTTATCGTAGTCCAAGAGACCGTGACTGTGTTATTATCTCGAGTATTCAGCTCTCCTAGAGAACATTATCCAGTTGAAGTCTTCAGCATCTTGGAGCTACGGTGTTATTTCAAGTGGCAGTCGTGGTAAGGGACCTCAGGTGTTATTATCTCGAGTATTCAGCTCTCCTAGAGAACATTATCCAGTTGAAGTCTTCAGCATCTTGGAGCTACGGTGTTATTTCAAGTGGCAGTCGTGGTAAGGGACCTCAGGTGTTATTATCTCGAGTATTCAGCTCTCCTAGAGAACATTATCCAGTTGAAGTCTTCAGCATCTTGGAGCTACGGTGTTATTTCAAGTGGCAGTCGTGGTAAGGGACCTCAGGTGTTATTATCTCGAGTATTCAGCTCTCCTAGAGAACATTATCCAGTTGAAGTCTTCAGCATCTTGGAGCTACGGTGTTATTTCAAGTGGCAGTCGTGGTGAGGGACCTCAGGTGTTATTATCTCGAGTATTCAGTTCTCCTAGAGAACATTATCCAGTTGAAGTCTTCAGCATCTTGGAGCTACGGTGTTATTTCAAGTGGCAGTCGTGGTAAGGGACCTCAGGTGTTATTATCTCGAGTATTCAGCTCTCCTAGAGAACATTATCCAGTTGAAGTCTTCAGCATCTTGGAGCTACGGTGTTATTTCAAGTGGCAGTCGTGGTAAGGGACCTCAGGTGTTATTATTTTTGAAGATTCAAAAAAGGAAAATTAGAGAATAAGAAATATTCTTGCAAGATTTTTGATAACTTTTTGATCAGTTCAGCTGATTAATGGATAAAAGAAAGTCGTAACTTATACAACCCACACCCAACAGTGACTTCAGTTTCTGAAGCGTTGCCTCAGCTGACCGAGCTACCGCGGGTGGCTATTGCTCAACGCTACGATTGCCATGTACAATGGGCTACTTTTTTGAATTATGTTTGATAATATATGAATGCTTTCGACTGATTATGAGACTGGTTGTTTTTCTCATGTCTACCGTTATTGATTGGAGACCGATATTGGAGTGATTGTCCATGCGGAGCGCATGCGCAAGGCCCACTATAAAACACGGTTGTGCCCGCTAGCCACTCGACTCCAACTCAACACACTGCTCACATTTTTGTAATTTCTTGAGAGTCTATGGAAGTCGATTCAGCGAAATATCAGTTTAACTTTTGAACGGTAAGAGATATCAAAATTCTAATGCACGTAATGAACAGATAATTATCATAAGTTCAAGATTATATTAGTTATAATATTAGTTATAATATATTATCAGATTATATTAGTTTCAAGTCATGTCGCATAACTGTCAAGTGTCAAGCTAAAAAATGGTTTTTCAGCTGTAAACGCTTGACAGTCATGCGACAGGACTTGAATAGTTAAAACTGTCATCATCAACTGAAGTTATTATAATTAGCTGTGTTTCTCGCATATTATTATTTTGATATTTTTTACCGTTCAAAAGTTATCACCATAAAACTAATATTTCGCTAAATCGACTTCCATAGACTCTAATCACAAAGTGAATGTCACGAGACGCGTGGTAGAGCTTTTGCTTTTGAGCCCGAAGGTTGCCTGTTCGAATAACACTGTGATTACACTTTTTTTTTCGACAGATATGTTTTCATAATGTTATGATAACTTTTTCCGAAATACTAAATTAAAATATAAAGTAATGATGGCGTAATGAGTTCACGTTGGGTTGTTTAGTTGGGTTAGGTTTCAGTCTTCTTGGATGTTTCCTTCTTGTTTTTGCTCAGGTTTAATTGAAGAAAGCTTATGCCAAATTTCCTCTGAGAAAAAATCATGTATTACTAATCATTGGATGAGCGAAGCGGAGACTCAATTTCACCACACTCGAAAAAAAGTACTCTTTGTCTTTTTTCGCGCTCCACAAGTCAAACGGAAATGAAAATTCAGTTGAAACTTGGCAGCATACACAAGTGTCCTCAATTAATTAGATACTGTATAGTTTTGAGGCGCAATCGATTGGATCACATTCTGAGAAAACTCATTTCAAAGTTTTCAAAAATCCCGTAAGAATGGCCCAGAGGAGAAAATTAGTGAAAAATATTTCCTTCGAGAGAATTCCAATTTCCAGGGAATATCAATATGATAATGATACACATTATTCCGAACTTTCACTCAAACCGAATCAGCAATTGATGTAAAAAATATATGGGGTAATTTTTTTAAATCACTCAAAGCTATTAAGATACCAATTGAATCCAAGCAACAGGTGTCACCAATTAATTGAGAACGATTTAAACAAGGCCTTCTTCATTATCATAGAAATTAATTGAGAAATACGAGAGTATAGTGACGTAATTATTCGGATCTCAAGTTGGATATATTTAACCATTCATAATATGTTAATATGTTCTAGCTCATCCATCAACGCGGCAACACATAACGCGTTTCCCTGGTTTAGCAATAATAGAAGCGAGTTTAGGTCTAGTGTTAAGGCCTACACGGGACCGTGAAGTCGCTGCCCGGCTGTTGACCTGATGAGACCCAACAAGCCGTCTAGAAGGCGGTGCGCGATCAAGTATCACACAGGAGGCCAAGTCTTGAGGCCGGGAGTTTTCAGGACCCTTACCCAATAAACCACTCGAAATTTTGTGCTAGAGCTAGCTAGCTCCAAGAGGGTAGGACTTTGATTGGTTCATGTTCACTAAAAAAGCTACCAACAATGACAATATATCAGAAAAACAAATCCACGGTCTCTTGGACTGAATAATTCCATCACATTTTGAAACCTACTTCATAAGCAGGGCTGGTATTTTGTGCTAACAACAATGGAAATACACAGAGACCAGACACGTTGCCATGACGGGTAGCTCTCCTTGTAGATATTAACCAATCCAAGTCCTAGCCTCTTGGAGCTAGCTAGCACTAGCACGACATTTATTAGGTAAGACCCTTACCTAATAAACCACTCGAAATGTTGTGCTAGAGCTAGCTAGCTCCAAGAGGGTAGGACTTTGATTGGTTTATGTTCACTAAAAAAGCTACCAACAATGACAATATATCAGAAAAACAAATCCACGGTCTCTTGGACTGAATAATTCCATCACATTTTGAAACCTACATCATAAGCAGGGCTGGTATTTTGTGCTAACAACAATGGAAATACACAGAGTCCAGACACGTTGCCATGACGGGTAGCTCTCCTAGTAGATATTAACCAATCCAAGTCCTAGCCTCTTGGAGCTAGCTAGCACTAGCACGACATTTATTAGGTAAGGGTCCAGAACGCTAGCGTTTTCAGAACTCTTTTTGATGAAAGCGTCCAAAAGAGCGCGTAAGCTATATATAGTCTTGAGTTCAAACTAGCAAAACGCCAGGCGTTCTAGATCGCTTTTTTTTAGCGTTCTAGATCGCGAGCTTTCACCTCGCGTTTTACAATTCCTGGCGCTTTGAAAAGAGGTGTTTTCAAATATCAGATCGATTTTGAATGTTTCTCCATGATAATTATAACTTCTTGTACCGATAAGTATAGTTTTCGATAAGAAATGGGAAAATAAAATGAATAATCGTGATAATAATAGGCCCTATAATATAATATGAATTCAATATAATTCAATATGGGCCTATATGCCTATTGTGAATATGAAAAGAAAATGATCTTCATTGTTCATTCTTTCATATTTTTGGTCTCATTATTCGTTTCTGTTTGATTGTCTATTTCTTCCTTTCTCTTTCTCTTCCTTTCTATCTTTCTTTCTATTTATTCTTCCATCTTTCTTTCTGGCTCATTGTTTCTTTTCGAAAGAGTCACATTTTTGATACAATAACAAATCCATATGATCTGCTCGATTTTCTCAGTATGAGATAAGTCACGATGGTAAATAATATCCAGCATATATTATATAACAGTTGGAATTTGTGGCTATTCATGATATGTATCCATGAATCATGGCTGGATAATATCATGGAAAAAAGAGGTAGACCTATGATAATATGATAATGAGTTGATCATTTTGTTCACTCAATAAAGGCCTAATATTCTACTTTATCCTCTTATTGCTGTTCACATTCAACCGACATTTACCATTGCATCCTTATAGATATTTGCCACAATGAAACAAAAAGCAATAATTAGTTCGCTTCAGTATACAAATGATGAAGTAGCGTTTCAGATTCAGTTTCATTATTATATTTGATAACATATAGGCCTATTAAATTTGAATATGAAGATGGTGTTCAAAATAATTTCTAAATACATTTGACGATCAATCTGTGCATTCGTGGCACATTAGGAAACTGCCTTTCGGCCCATATAGGGCCTATATTGTGATGATTGTGCCAGTTTATTAAATGATAGTGATTATTAGAATACAATCAAAATAAGTGTTGAACTGAATGAAAAAATAGAATAATATAAATTAAATAGTGGTCCAGCTCTAAAATGTTATTTTAAGTGAAAACAAAAAAGATATATGCCATAGTCCATAGCGGGATTCGATAACACGACCTTCAAAACGAGAGTCAAACGCTCTATCGACTAGACCACGGCGGCACCGAAATTTTTTCTCGTTTCCTTTCCTATCTAATACAATTATTTGTAATGTACCATCGCTAATTTTTGTCCGATATTCTTGTTTGAGGTGTTTTCTGATAGATCTTGTTTGTATGTATGATGCAGTGTTTGAACTTTTCGTGTTTTGTTTGTTTTAATGTTTTTTACTCACTTGAAGTTGATGGTTGCTGATCTGACGTTTGGACTGTGGCAGCCATTTGTGTTTACGTTTTTGTGTGTATGTGTGCTGCGTCAGTGTTGCCAACTGTGTATACTCACTTGAAGTTGATGGTTGCTGATCTGACGTTTGGACTGTGGCAGCCATTTGTGTTTACGTTTTTGTGTGTATGTGTGCTGCGTCAGTGTTGCCAACTGTGTATACTCACTTGAAGTTGATGGTTGCTGAGCTGACGTTTGGACTGTGGCAGTCAGTATTGCCAACTGTGTATTTGAATTTGTAGTGTACTCAATTTCGTGTGTCATTCTTTGTATATTTTAGTGAAGATCTTGTTTATATGTATTGTGTGCATGGTGTTTGGACATTTTGTGTTTTGTTTGTTTTATTGTGTTTTTTACATAATTGAAGTTGTTGGTTTCTGATCTGACGTTTGTACTCAGTCAGCCATTTTTGTTGACGTTTTGTGTTGGCACATGGTCATTTCAGCACGTGTTTGTATCTATAATTGCTTAAGGGGACATTGTAAGCCAAAAATTGTTTTTTTCGCGTTTTTTTATATTTTAAAATAATTTGGTACATTCTCATTGACCAATCATTGATCATCGAAAGATTTGAACAAAAAATGCATACAGTTTAATCATAATCAAATATTTAGTAATGCATAAAAATATGTCAATATCATAGCATGCCAGATTCTATTGTTGTTTTGACTGTTTTGGAATAAATCCAAGAAACATCATTTTCAAGTGCATTTATCTTGGAAATAAATATTTTCCCAAAAATGTACCTTTTTCTCAAAAACTGGGGAAGCTGGACCCTTGAAATTTTCGCAGTATATTAATACATATGTAGGGTGTATTACATATGTGGACAGGATTTTATAACTCTGCAACAAATACGTGGTATTAAAAAAAATTAAAACATGTTGAAAAATGTAGCAAATTTTGGAGCATTGTTTAAAATTCCATTGTTGTAGGCATCGTTGCAATGTGATTATAAAATCCTGTCAGTGTGTACACAAACTTTGAAGGTGCATGTATACAAAAAATGAGTATTATAAGTGAAGTAGTTTCTGAGATCAAGGTACATGAAGTTCGGTTTTTTAACATGGAAGGGATAGGGCTTACAATGTCCCCTTGAGGAATGTTATGGGCGGTGTTTGTTATGGTTGGAGGTCAAAATGTTGGGGATGACAAGGTATTTTGTGTCATTAGTCATAGATCATTCGTGTATTATGTGATACAGATGTATCCGACTGTGTTCGTTGTTTGTGATTGTGAGTTATGGAATATCAGAGTGGCTTCTTGTGCTTGTGTAATTATGAGGTAGTGCATTTGTCCTCGGTGTAATAAGGAGTGTCGATTGAGAGCGTTTTTTTGTTGTAAATCAGTGGTTATATTAGTGAAAATTCAGAACTGCGCAAATGAAAAAATCAAGAGATATAAAGAGGTAGATGCTGGGGGGTGTGGGGGGTGGCCCCCCACTACAGCGGATTGGAAAGCGAAAGTGGACTGGGAGTTAATACGTACGTGGGTAATCTTATCGTTCAACGTACCATCGCTTATTAATTTCCGATATTCTTGTTTGAGGTGTTTTCTGATAGATCTTGTTTGTATGTATGATGTAGTGTTTGGACTTTTTGTGTTTTGTTTGTTTTAATATGTTTTTTACTCACTTGAAGTTGATGGTTGCTGATCTGACGTTTGGACTGTGGCAGCCATTTGTGTTACGTTTTTGTGTGTATGTGTACTGTATCAGTGTTGCCATCTGTGTATACTCACATGAAGTTGAGCAGTCAGTGTTGCCAACTGTGTATTTAAATTTGAAAAATTGAAATAGGCGTAATGCCTGCAAAGGTGGACAGTAGGTTGGGTTAGGGTTGGGTTAGTGTATAAACCTCGCGTATACCGCCGGCAGGCGGAACGGAGCTTATATACGCCTACATTACGCCTGTGCCTGCGTATAGGGATACCAAGATAGGGCTGGCCTTGCTTTCCCGGGCATCTACTCGTTTTGTACGTACAGCGATGCCAAATATTGTCCTCAATCCAGGTCGCGGCACACTTCGAGTTGTGGGTACATAGTCTCTGCCGTAATTTCGTGTGTCATTCTTTATATATTTTGGTGAGTATATTTGTTGTGATTGTTGGAGGTCAGTTGTCGCCAAATATGTGGATTATTAGATAATATGTTGTCATAAATACGTACACTTGGCAGCAAGAAAAATGAGATTCATCTGCAGAGTCCCTAAATCAATACTATTCGAACAGGTAGTAGTGGCCTTTAGACCTGTTTCAGGAGCTCTGCGATTGGCTGATAAGGGTTGCATATGATAACAAGATATTCAGAGAGAACCACCCCACCACGTGCTGCTCCATGTGGTGTCTTGTTTTCAGTCGGTATTTTCACCTTGAAATATATCACGTGATGACCAAAGCTTGACCTGTCGTCTGACGATGATGGGTAGCGTAGACTGGGTTGTATATCCTAATCTATTCATGCAGTTTGTCTATATGCTATAAAGGAATTGTAATCAGACCAAGTGGAACTCATTCCAAAAATGTAAAATAAGCGCACGAGACATGATTCTGCGGAATGATGTGAGATATCCAAATAAGAATGAAGACGGATCAAAGATTCGTTAACACTTTTAAAAAGTGTTATAGTGAAACTATTTCAAGTTATTTATTGGATGATTTTCACAGGTATAGGCCTTACATTACAGCTAGGGGTATACGGCCCTACTGCTGGAAAAACATGTTTTCAGCTGTGTGCATACCGTGGAAATTATATTCCATGACTTGAATAGTTTCAACTCAAACCAACTTGAGTGTAATTAGAATAGTATTCTGTATTTTTAGACGAGCTTTAGCGAGGATTCAATTTGACATACTGAAAAAAATGGTGTTCGTTCTTATGTCTTTTTGTCGGTTCTCCACAGGTCGAACGGCTACAGCTAACAACTTCAAACTTTTTTTCATTATGGTTTCTTATCCAACTTAGATCTGTATAGTTTTGTGGAATTATCGGGTGATAACTTTTAATTTTATGAATTTGTAATTTCCAGAAATAGTCGCTAGAATAACACGGCGGAAAAAAAAATATTTTCCTCGAAAAATTAAATTTTGCGTGGAGTTGAAATACATTTTGATACACAGCATTTCTGGGAAGTTTCAGCTTGATCGGGTCGGACATTTAAAAAAAAGCATCAAATGTGCTGAATTGGTACCACTCGAAGCAGTTTTTACCCATTTATAACTTGAATGTCACCTAATTGGCGAATGTAGGCGAAAGTTTGGCAATCATGTGATTATATATAT
Organism: Brachyptera risi; assembly: GCA_964007535.1. NCBI lineage: Eukaryota > Metazoa > Arthropoda > Insecta > Plecoptera > Taeniopterygidae > Brachyptera > Brachyptera risi. The sequence goes on along the minus strand of OZ023334.1, from coordinate 34,183,233 downwards.
ATATATATATATATATATATATATATATATATATATATATATATATATATATATGTATATATATATCAGGTATATATATAAATGAATATACATATATATATATATATACACAT
>OZ023334.1:34180414-34182920 GCA_964007535.1 Brachyptera risi | reverse complement strand
ATATATATATATATATATATATATATATATATATATATATATATATATATATATATGTGTATATATATATATATTTATATGTATATATAAATATATATATATATATATATAATATTTAAAACTTTCACGACTCATAATATGTAATGTATGTATTATTTATGGTAAAATAAAGACGTGGTACGAAATAATAATGATTATTATTTATTAAACTGCTGCTCAACGTTTCTACTGCAATGTAACAGTCTTTATCAAGAGCGTATTTTTTGATATTACATGTTCACATTTTGGAAGTGAAAAATAATATGAATAGAAAAACAACAATGATAGTGCATATGCACTTGATAGAAAAATATAAAACTTGTAAATTGATATAAAGAAGGCTTCTTCCACCGCTGAGTGGATCTCCCGATGAGAACGTGAAAAATCAGGGTATTTTCATAATCTTTCTTTAGAACGAAGGTTGTATGCACGAGAAGGTTCACCAACTGCATCTATTGGAGTCATGTCCCTACTATCAATTCGACGACCGTTTGTTTTTAAACGTTCCATGGCTGTTGACCAACTCGCTGATATAATATAGCCACCGTCATCACCATTGAAATTGAATGGATTTTTAGATATTTCAATTGCTTCGCTTATAGCTCTGGGCCACCTCTTTTCTTGTCTGTCCAATACTTTAGTGTTATCATAGAGAATGTTATGCTTTTCCTCAACAGCGTGCTTCGCAATTGCCGACAATCTGTAACTTTTGCATCGTTGGTGATACTTATGCTGTTTTAATCTAGCTGATACAAGTTTCATAGTTTGCCCAATATATACGAGTCCACATTCACAAGGGACCTCGTACACCCCACACGACTCCAGAGGTACCTTGTCTTTGACCGAACGAAAGGCGCTAAACAGTTGATTATCCGGTGTGAAAATTGTATTTATATTATGCTTCATCAACATTCTTCCTATCTTGTCGGTTATGCCACTCGCATAGGGCAGAAAAGCTGACGTTGTGTACTCTATTTTAGCTGGTTTAGTATTACTTTTCATGTTCATAGCTCTAGTAATTACTGAACTCGAATAACCATTATTTACGAAAATATTTCTTAAATTTGTCAGTTCAGCCGAGATGTGATCTTTGTCGGAAAGCTTTTTTGATCTTCTAACTGGAGAGTTCAGAACAGAAGTTTTTTGTAATGGATGATGATGTGACTGTGCATTCAGATATCTATTAGTATGCGTATCTTTTCTAAAAACCGTATGGCCTAACGTGTCATCACTGTTGTGAATCAGTAACACGTCTAAAAATGGTAATTTTCTATTGCAGTCTTCAATTTCCATTGTGAACTGAATTTTAGGATTGATGCTGTTCATATGATTTAGAAATTCTCCTAGTTTATGTTCACCATGCTCCCACACGAGAAAACAATCGTCGACATACCTAAAGAAGCACGTAGGTTTGAGTGGAGCAGACTCCAAAGCTGTTTCTTCTAATTTCTCCATGAAAATATTAGAAACCAATGGGGATAGAGGCGACCCCATGGCCAATCCTTCAGTCTGTTTATACAACTGGCCTTCGAAAGAAAAATAGTTGCTTTGAAGGCATCCTTCAATCAGATTGCACAGGGACTCGCCGAACTTCTTCTTCTCTCTTAAAACCAACATTGCTTCTTTAACTGGGACGTTGTTGAAAAGGGAAATAACATCGAGGCTCATCATTACCGATTCTGAATTGAATTTGACTTGTTTAATCTTCTCTAGAAAATGTTCAGAATTTTTCACGTAGCTATTAACTAATTCATTCTCATTCTTCAACATCTTTGCTATAAATCGTGCAATTTCGTGTGCTGGCGATTTGATAGCACTCACTATAGGTCTTAACGGTACGCCAGGTTTATGGTATTTTGGAAGCCCATAGATTTTAGGTGTTACACAATCTTGTGGTGTCAATTCATCTTGAAGCTTTTTAGTGAATGGTGAATCTTTAAGAAGTGTAATCAGTTTAGATGTAAATGTACTAGTTGGGTTTCTTTCTATCTTGGTGTAACTACTAGTGTCGTCTAACAATGTTTTCATTTTCTCCACATATTCATCTTTATTCATTAACACTGTGGCATTACCTTTATCGGCTTTAAGTATCACGATATCGCTATTGTTTCTGAGTTCTTTTAAAGCGTTATGTTCTTCATAAGAGATATTTGATCTTGGGGGTTTACATGATCGCAGAATTCTTGAGGTATCTTGACGAATCTCTTCAGCCAAGTCCTTAGGTAGGCATCTTACAGCTGACTCTACTCCAATAATTATTTTCTCTGTTGGTATCGATCTTGGTGCCACAGAGTAATTAAATCCTTTACTCAGGATGGATAAAGCCGGTTGACTGAGTTTCACTGCTGTTAAATTCACCACGTAATCAGAGTGATCATTATTCGAAACAGAATTTTGGAACGGATACTGTATAGCATGAAGATTTTCAAATTTTCTGATGTGTTTTTTGGTAACAGCAATCTTCACC
>OZ023334.1:34170414-34175414 GCA_964007535.1 Brachyptera risi | reverse complement strand
GGGCTGCCCCGCACATGGCTTATGTGTTTTCTGCACTAAACCAGTACAGCACTAACGAAAAAATGTACCGCACTAACGAGCACGAACGTCAATCGAGATGATCGTATCAGAAATATACATTTTCCGTTCATGTGCGGGGCCAGCGTGAAGTTGGCCCCGCACATATATATCACCGTCGCTGAATTATATCTTGATACTGTATATTCAATAGTGACCAAACCATGCTAGCACTAACGAAACTTTTTGTGGTACTAACCAGCACTAACGAACACTGAAGATGATACGTTATGAGAAGGCCATATATGATCATGTGCGGGGCTGCCCCGCACATGGCTTATGTCGTTTCTGCACTAAACCCGTACAGCACTAACGAAAAATGTTACGGCACTAACGAGCACTAACGTCAATCGAGATGATCGTATTAGAAATATACATTTTCCGTTCATGTGCGGGGCCAGCGTGAAGTTGGCTCCACACATAGATTCAGTGTGATAGTGCCAGCACTAGAATAGCACTAACGATAAAATTTTCGGCACTAACCTGCACTAACTAAGCACTAACGATTGCCATTCACTCAAATCGAATCCGGCTCCTTTTCGGCTCCAACTTCACGGGGGTGTAAAGATGGATGGTATAGCGGGGATCAAACCGCGTCCGATATGCCCAATGTCTCCCGGGTCACATGAAGTAAGTGCGTCAATCACTCAGCTACATGTACCGGTGAATAAATAGTGATGATTGATTTTAAGAAAGTGAGGAGTAATCAATTTTCCACTTCGGTATCGAAAATTGCTGGACGTCTTCTAAATATCAATAATGAGATAATAATAATATCAATATTAATTATCGAAATGATATTTCAATATTCTATTTATTTATTTAAAATTAATTTTATTCTTACAATCAGTATAATACAGGGCCCAGATTCACAAAATGTCATAACTTTGATCCGGCTCAAAGTGACAACAATTTCTAGAGATAATACCATATTTGATCTATTATTTTTGATTTTTCAATCTTAATTTTTGATTAAATCCATTACTATCATCAATCTAGAATTTATTAAAATAAAAGATCAAAAATAATAGATCAAATATGGTATTATCTCTAGAAATTTTCGTAACTTTGAGCCGGATCAAAGTTATGACCTTTTGTGAATTCGGCCCCAGGTATAAAGTTAACAATTCAAAAGTTACCATGAAAGAAGCCCAAGTAGAGTATGGAACTCTGATAACATTAGGCCTGTATACGTAGTACCGGTATAACGCAAAAGTAAAAAGCCGTTCCATTTTCTGAAGCCCGGGAGGTAAGCAACTTGTCATGCACGCTAGAAACCGGTCCGAGATTCAAAGTCCACATGCAGGTATACTGACTGAAGTAAAATAGTATTGATTATATTTGAAGTGATTTCATCTGTGCAATTCAAAATAATGTTTCGATATGTTTGTATCATTCGTATTGGTTTTAATGTCGCACTGCACTGATTACTATACGATCTATTGGCGTCAGTTGTTTTGATGCCAATTCTCTCTCGTATTTACCATCAAGACATGTTTCATCATTGAAACAAGATCAAGATCATGTTTCATGTTGGATTTGATCCAAATCAGATCTTGATCCGTTTTCTTTTCTTGTGTGCGCTCCACAGGCCACAATGCAAAACTGAATTACATGCTATTTCATCTATGGGCGTTATTTTTGAATGAATGCATATTAGGGTTTTAAAGCGCATGGACAGCGAGGTCATTTAGCGCATGTGCGTTATTTTTCTTCCATCTTTAAATACTTAAAGCTTTTGGTGGTAATTGGATCGGTAAATTTGGGCAGATTGACGATTCAAATTGAAGAACTTACCTATATGAGAATAAAAAGTAAAGAAAAACGAACAATATCTCTCTTTGGAAATTTAAAAATCATAATACATAATATATATGGAATATATAAAATATTAAAGTATATAACCAATCCAAAGATATACTGATCCATCGTTCCAAATATTGTTCATCAACGCGGAAACACATGACGCGTCCACCTAGTTTAATTCAATCAGCACTTCAGTGATAGGGAAATGATAATGAAAATAATGGAAATAACAAATCAATGAGAATATTAGCTATGTTAATTGAACGTTTGGAAATGATGATACCCACATAAGCCGAAGATTGTGTCTGGGAGAGACGATTTCCACCTTGAAATCCGAACAAATGCGTCACTGCTATCCCTAATTTCCTAATTAATTTCTATGATGATTCTATGATTCTATGATGGCTTTGATTCGATCGTTTCCAATTAATTGGTGACACCCGTTGCTCGAATTTTGATCGGCATCTTGACGGCTTTGAGTGATTCAAAAACATTACATCATATATTTTTTTACATCAAAACGGCTGGATTGATTTGAGGAAATTCTCAGAATAATATGTATCATGATTATATTGAAATTCACTGGGAATTTGAATTCTCTCGGGTGAAATATTTTCGACGATTTTTTTCCTCTGGGTTAGTCTTACGGGATTTTTGAAAACTTTAAATGAGTTTCACCAGAAGTGATTCGACAAATTGCGCCTCAAAATTATACAGTTTCGAATTAAATACAGACACTTGTGCATGCCAAGTTTCAACTGATTTTGAATTCTAGTTTGACCTGTGGAGCGCGGAAAAAAGGCACTTTCTTCGATTATGGTGGGATTGAGTCTTTGCTTTGCTCATCCGATTACACAAAAGTGATCTCGATTAGGTGAAAATCACATTGCTTGCTAAATGACCTCGCTGTCGATGCGCCTTAAAACTCTAATATTCATTCATTCAAAGGAATATTCCATGTGACACTTTGGACAAATTGGAATGCAAATAGTGGATGAGGGATTCAGAACGTGAAGAACTGAATATTGAAGCGCAAAACAGAATTAATGATTACCAATTAGGCGATACATGAATGACAAAATAATATGGACGAAATGAATGAACATGCACATAATGACTGAATATGTAATGAACGTTCCGAAATTATATATAAATGAATATATAATATATATAATATAATAATATAATATATATAATATAACAACAACAAATATATATATATATATCTATATATATATATATATATATCTATATATTTATATACATAAATATATATATTTATTTCTAGGGGCTTGATGACCTCACAAGTAGCCAGGTTAAATGTGGGATGAATATACGCACACACACACATATATATATATATATTGAATTTATATATTTTTTTTTTCCAGTAAGCTCTGATGAAAGATGTAGCATTTCATACAAAATTGGGTTTGAATGGAAAAATGAGAAAATATTCATTCAAACGCCATCGGATTGGCATGGAATCATGATTTTTTCATTGCATATTGAATTTATTTTTGATGGTAATTTATTATTCCGAGCTGAGATTTTCAAGATCTACAGAACAATTGAATCGAATCGTGAATTCAATTGTCGAAACCTCTTCACCCGCAAAACCTATTTTCGATTATTTGTTCAGAGTTTTTCTCGAAAATTTCGTCTCAAACAAAAAAAAAATCGTCTCATGAGAATTTAAGAATGTGTGTTTCTGACCATTTGAGAACACAATTAGTATATGTAATAAAGCTTTAATTGTGCATTTTGTGACTAAAGCATGAAACTTTCAGGACTTGTTCTTGACATGGAAAAACATGATTTTGGATATGGATGTCGGCTGGGTTCTGCCCCCGGGGGGCGGTACGCCGCCTCCAATTGTCACTACGCGCGCGCTTGGTTTTTATTTATTATCTCATCAACTATATATGTTACAGAAAAATGTTTGATATGAAACGAAAGAAGAAAAGTGGTTATTCATAATGGTATTCAATTCGTGAGGTTTAAGCCAACTATGTTGGAGAAAAAAAATGTTAAACAAAATTACTGCATCTCAGATTTTCAGTTTTTGCTCAAGAAAAGTTGAAACAATGAGAATTCATCATTAAAAAAAATACTATTCAGGTCCCTCATTATTTTTGCATGATAATATATATGATATGTTACATTGACGCAATTAGTTGTTACACAAATAATTATTGAACATGTTGAAGTGCGGCCGTGAGCGCGTCCGCCGCCGCTCGTCCCTCCGCACGTGACCCCCTTGGTATGAAGCCCACATGATATGTTGATGTATGCAGCACTTGAGGGGGAATATTTTCAAGAGTTCTAAGTTTCTTGGTAAAAATTTTCAGTCTCGCTTCGTTTTGATTTTCATTTGAAATTTGCTCGATTTGATATCCGATCAGAGATTCAGTAAGGTCTGGAAGGGTGTTTCCTTCTTGCCGACACCGAAGAATGATGAAACAGCGTCGCAACCAGATAATGAATGAAACATTGGCAAAGTTGTCGACCGATGTGGTCCTATATATAGAGCTAGCTATCAGATCAGTTCAGTTCAAAATTCTTTATTAATATTTAAATATAATTGTAATTTACTACAAACTATGCCCCATAGCCAATTGGCTAGTCTGAGGCAATACACTAGAAAAATAATACATAATTAGTTCATGGAATACAATAAAGAATAACACATTTACAAATTACATCTTGCAATTGAAATTGAAATGACAATTATTGAATCAATGTGCACCAATGTACCTATAATTCCTTCCACTCCCAAAATCAATCCACAGCTCAACTGAACGAAGTTTAGCAACTTCTGATACAGCTAAAACCATGACGTCTGTATCTACAATTATTATAATGATATATTTTGAAAATCCTTTCTGAATTGCATTCTGGATACGAAGAAAGATGCTCGTATTGGCTTCTTCATGAAAATAAAGTAATATGTTATGAAGGCCCTCTGGTTCATCACTCACAACATAATCTTCGACGGTCTCACATAACAATTTGGTAGCTATAGCAGATTGTACCTATAGCAGATTGTAAAATTGTGGAATTGTTATTATGGTATCTGCTATAGGTATCTCCTGCTATCTCCTGATATGCTATCTCCTGAGCACTCTGCAAGTGCT
>OZ023334.1:34162914-34165414 GCA_964007535.1 Brachyptera risi | reverse complement strand
ACTGTGGTATTCTACACACCTTGATGCATATTCAAATACTTCATTGTTGGGCAAATATTGAATCTAGAAGGCAGTGAATCTCGGCAACCTAATTCTGTCATCATTTTTATGATTGATGAGCGTAGCGAAGTCTCCATCCCACTCTTATAGGTCTGTGTGTTTTTTGTTTTGTTAGCACTCGACAGGTCGCAAGGGTGGACTGTTCAACATGAAACTTTTTTGTACACGAAAACTCATCCAACTTAGAACTATATAGTTTTTGGAATGAATCGGTCGGACCGATTCTGAGAGAAATCATCTCAAAGTTTCTAAAAACCCCATGATATTTGGCTGGGTGGAAAATGTTGAGAAATAAAATCTCACCAAATGGGATGAAATTTTCTCTAAATGTGTATACATAGATTTTACACATTTTCACGATTTCGTATGCAATTCCAATCAGCCGTTTTGAAGAAAAAAAATGAAATAACTGATCATATTCATCAAATCTATCAAATAAATCATACAAATTGTGACATAATTAAATAGCATTAACCACAATTCTATTTTTAGACACATTCGGACAAGAAAATGTCCGAAAACAGTCTTCTTGATTACAATATGTTATAAAAATTCACATTGAACAATCTCAAAATTCAATGTGGCTCTGATATTTGACGTCACCAAGTGGGTAATTGTGGTTAATGCTATTGTCGAGATTCACTGCTTTCTAGATTCAAGAGTTGCCCAACAATGGAGTATTTTGTATATGTGTCAAGGTGTGTAGAATACCAGAGTCAATGAAGTGGCAAGAAGAGAACAACTTTAACGACTTTTATAGCTTATTCAGATATGAAGGCGTGTAGAATACCAGAGTCGATAAAGTAGCAAGGGTAGAACTACTTCAAGGACTTTTATACCTTATTCAGATATCTCGCTCAACTTACAACGCATATTTCGCGTTTGACTAGTATATTTGATGAAAAAAAACAGTTGTTTTAATTTATTTCTTCAAAACGGCTGATCAGAATTCCACACAAAATTTTGATAATGTGTAAAATCTATGTGTACACATTCAGAGACAATTTCATCTCGTTCGGAGAGATTTTATTTTTCAACATTTTCCGCTAAGCCAAATCTTATGGGGTTTTTAGAAACTTTGAGATGATTTTTCTCAAAATCGGTCCGACCGATTCATTCCATAAGCTATACAGTTCTAAGTTGGATGAGTTTGCGTGTACAAAAAAGTTTCATTTCGATCAGTCAACCCTTGCGACCTGTGGAGTGCTTACAAAAAAAAAAAAAAAACACAGACAAAGCCCTATAAGCGTGGGAGGGAGACCTCGCTACGCTCATAAATTAGTATTCATTTATAACAGTTGTTCATTGCTTACTAATTTCAATATTTGTTAGTGATATTCAATCTTATTGTGATGCATGTTTGGTTCAATGTTATTCATAAATGAGCAACACCTTCTATTACTACGGTATTTCAACTCTGGCTTTCATTACTACGGTATTTTAACTTTGACTGTTTCAATTCCCTAATTTGACTATCCATATGAATTAGATTTTAACATCACTTTTACTTTGTATTATGCGAGTCATTGTAATTTCTAATTGGATGAAAATGAATGAATGAATGAATGAATTATTAATTGAACGTTCGAAGTAATCCAAGGTCTGTAGATGTAGTTTGAGACGACAAAACGTTTTCCTTTCTGGACTTATGTTCTTCCAAAGTCATCTCACAACGCATATCCTACGTTTCCCTATTACATTTATCATACCAGATCTCAATAGATATTTAGATGTTGGTTTGACCTCTATCTCGTAATTCTTAAACAAAAGGCTGGAAAACTGTCACGTGTTGAAGCTTACACTATCGTGTCTTTGCTTCCAAACCGAATATAGATGGCCCTTTGAACAGGAATCAGAAAAGCGGCAAATAGAATATCACATGAACTGATGTATAAGTACAAAACTCATTCCTACGTTATACATAAGCGATGTGGACATGGCAACAAATACACAAGACCACACACAACGCAAACAGCCTTACCAACCATGACAAATTGAAAACATCACTCATTCCAATTCCCTAGGGAATATAACGAAAATCTCCCCGTAAAAGTAGATTCCTGCCTTGTAGTGCTCGTGCTGGGAAATGTAATAACGCTCCGCAGTTTTCCATTCTTTCGCCTTTCGCGGTTGTACACATCCTTTTATCTTTCACTTTGATCCTCACATCGAGAATCATACCCAGCAATTCAAAAGCTTACAACTTTCACTTGTTTTGTCGAACAAAAAAAAACGGCTTGTTTTCCATATATTCGCATGTTATTGTGTAAATGTCTTACGTCATGATGAATTGAATGAATATTAAACGTGATGATTCCGGAAGACTTTTCAAATCATATTCTATATATATTTATATATATTTGAATATATATATATAAATACATATATATATATATATATATATATATATATATATATATATATATATATATATATATAT
>OZ023334.1:34119569-34159569 GCA_964007535.1 Brachyptera risi | reverse complement strand
CGGCTACAGCTATCAACTTCGAACTTTTTTTCCGTCATGGTTCCTCATCTAACTTAGATCTGTATAGTTTTGTGGCATTATCGGGTGGTAACTTTTTTTTTTTATGAATTTTAGAAATTTCAAAAATCCCCATTAGAATAACCCGGAGGAAAATACTTGAAAAATCAAAATTTTTCAAGACCTCTCAAATTTTCGCCGAATATAAAGGAAACTATTAAGCACATTTTGAGAGATTTTTCGCATCAATCGGATGAGAAATAACGAAGAAAACGCATTTATAAAGCATTTTCCCATCAATTTAGGCTATTACGGGTATCAATTAAATCTATAGCAACAAGTGTCACCAATTAATTCAAAACGATTGAAATGAATGAAGAGGAAGGCCGTGACATAACTGATTCTCGTAAGGTTTATGAACGTTTGGAGTGATCCAAGGTCTGTAGATGTAGATTGGGTTGACAAATTATTTTTCATTCTAGATTTCTATACCTCTAAGCTCGTCTAACAACGCGCATCCCGCGTTTTCCTAGTAATAACAACAACAACGACGACGTACTTGGATTTTGCTCTACATTTCGTTTCAATTTCAACATCATCCGCAATATACATAATACCTTTTTGGTCTAGATATCTGAATATAAGAGTGATTTCGAATTCCGTTTCCAAACGTTTCGATCGCTCTTATTATTCTCTCGACCGGATGTATATACCTTCGTTTCACTTGGCATTATATTATTTCGTTCGTCTTGAACGCGATCTTGCCGGCGAATAAACACGTCTTGCCTCTTATTCAACTCGGGTATCTCCGCCTCCATTCGTCCGCTCGGCTTGATGGATATGTTGTTGGATGAGCGAAGCGAAAACTCAATTTCGCCATACCCGGAAAAAAGTGCCAGTTTTTTTTTTTGTTTTGTTTTTTTGTTCGCGCTCCACAGGTCAGATGAAAATTCAAAACAGTTAAGACTTGGCACACACGAGTATCCTTATCCAATTCGATACTGTAGAGTTTTGAGGCGTGATCGGTTGAACTTCTTCTGAGAAAACTCATTCCAAACTTTTCAAAAATCCCAATAAAATAACCCAGAGGAAAAAATTCGTGAAAAATATTTCATCTGAGAGGTTTCAAATTCCTGGAGAATCTCAATCTGATAATGATACACATTATTTCGAACTTTCACTGAAATCGGATCAGCCGTTTCGATGTAAAAAAATATATGATGTAATTTTTGTTAATTATTCAAAGCTATGAAGATACCTTTTAAATCAGAGCAACAAGTGTCACCACTTGATTTCAAACGATCAAAACAAAGCCTTCTTTATTGTCATAGGAATCAATAATGGAAAATAAGATGGCAGTGATGTAATGGTTTGGATCTCGAGGAATATATATATATATATATATATATATATATATATATATATATATATATATATATAAATATATATATATATATATATATGTATATATATATATATATATATATATATATATATATATATATATATATATATTTATATGTATATATATATATATACATATATATATATATATATATATATATATATATATATATATATATATATATATAAATATATATATATATATTTATATGTATATAAATATATATATATATATATATATATATATATATATATATATGTATATAAATATATATATATATATATATATATATATATATATATATATATTCATATATATATATAGATAGATATATATATATATATATATATATATATATATATATATATATATATATATATATATTTAATAACCAATCCAAAGATGAGTTGATATGTTCCAGCTCATCCATCAACGCGGCAACACATAACGCGTTTGCCTAGTGTTTACAGAATGATTGACATTTTGATTCCAAGAATTGTGTATATTTTAGAATACTGATAAGATGGTTCGATCAGTGTGGTAATGAATAATGGCATATTTCACTCATGTGTTGGAATCGAATTGAGAAGGTGGAGTCTTGAGACACCTATTCTTATAGCTCATAGATATCCACTACCTGTATACCTTTTTTACCACACAACGCCTACGGAATAGCTTACACCTCCATCCCCCCACCATGTCACACCTCATTTCTCGCCTTACTTCGAATATCCCTCTTTATTCCCATTATACCACCACCACCTGTAGGCGTATACCTCTTTCTCCTCACAACGCCTACAAAATAGCTTACCTTCAATCCCCTCACCATGTCGCAACTTAATTCTCGACTCACTTCGGATATCCCTCTTCAATTCTCATGATACCACTACTACCTGTAGGCCCATACCTCTTTTTCCTTACAACGCCAACAGAATAGCTTCCCCTCCATCCCCCGCCATGACACACATTGTTTATCGCCTTACTTCGAATTTCCTTCTTTATTCTCATAATACCCACACTACCTGTAGGCCTATACCTCTTTCTACTCACAACGCCAACAGAATGACTCACACTTCATCCCCCAACCATGTTGCACATTGTTTCTCGTCTCACTTTGAATATCCCTCTTCATTCCCATAATACCACCACCAGCATATACCTCGTTCTCCTCACAACGCCAACGGCTTCCCCACCATCCTCCCACCAAGTCGCACCTTATTTCTTCTCCTACTTAGAATATCCCTCTTTATTTCCATGATATCACCACTATCTGTAGGCCTATACCTTTTTTTCCTCACAGCGCCGACAGAATGGTTTACCCTCTGTCCCCCCGCCATGTCGCAACTTGATTCTCGACTCACTTCGAATATCCCTCTTTATTTCCATGATATCACCACTAACTGTGGGCTAACACACTAACCTCTTTCTCAAGACAACGCAAACAGATTAGCTTTCCCTCTGTCCCCCCACCATGTCGCAAATTGTTTCTCGCCTTACTTCGAATTTCCCTTCTTATTCTCATGATACCACCACTACATGTAGGCATACCCCTCTTTCTCCTCACAACGCCAACAAAATGGTTTCTTCACCATCCCCCATCATGTCGCACCTTTTATCTTCTCCTACTTCGGATATCCCTCTTTATTTTAATTATACCAACACCACCTGTGAGCATATACCTCTTTCTCCTCACAACGCCAACAGAATGGCTTCCCCTCCTTCCCCCACCATGTCGCACATTGTTTCTCGCCTTACTTTGAATATCAAACTTCATTTCCCCAATACCACTACCACCTGTAGGCATACACCTCTTTCTCCTCACAACGCCAACAAAATAGCTTTCCCTCCATCCCCCGCCATGTCGCACATTGTTTCTCGCCCTCCTTCGAATATCCCTCTTTATTCCCATAATACCACCACCACCTGTAGGCCTATATCTTTTTTCCTCCCAACGCCAACAGAATGGTTCACCCTCCATCCCCCCACCATGTCGCAACTTGTTACTCGACTCACTTCGAATATCCCTCTTCATTCCCCTAATACTACTACTACCTGTGGGCCTATACCTCTCTCTCCTCACAACGCCAACAGAATGGCTTCCCCTCCACCCCCCACCATGTCGCACATTGTTTCTTGCCTTACTTCGAATATCAATCTTTATTTCCCTAATACCACCACTACCTGTAGGCCAATACCTCTTCCTCCTCAGAACGACAACAGAATGGCTTCCCCTCCATCCCCACACCATGTCACACCTTGTTCCTCGCCTTACTTTGAATATCCCTCTTTATCACCACAATATCACCACTACCTGTAGGCCTATACCTCTTCCTCCTCACAAGACCCACAAAATGGTTACCTCTCTGTCCTCCACCATGTCGCACATTGTTTATTGCCTTACTAAGAATATCTCTCTTTATTCTCCTAATACCTACACCACCTGTAGGCCTATACCTCTTCTCCTCACAACGCCTACAGAACAGCTTCCCCTCCACCCCCCACCATGTCACACATTGTTTCTCACCTAACTTCAAATATCCCTCTTCATTCCCATAATACCACCACTACACATCCTGTAGGCCTATACCTCTTCCACCTCACAACGGCCTACAGAATAGCTTCCCCTCCACCCCCCACCATGTTTCACCTCGATTCTGGCCTAACTTCGAAGATCCCTCTTTATTGCAATAATAACACCACTACCTGTAGGATCTTTCTCCTCAAAACACCAACAGAATAACTTTCCCTCCGTCATCCACCATGTCGCACCTTGTTTCTCGCCATACTTCGAATATCCTACATTCTTCTCATAATACCACCACCTACTGTAGGCTTATACATCTTTCTTCTCACAACGCCAACAGAATAGCCAACCTTTCGTCCCCCACCATGTCCCACATTGTTTCTCGCCTCACTTCGAATATCCCACTCTATTCCCATCACTATACCACCAACTGTGGGCATATAGCTCTTTCGCTTCACGACGCCTACAGAATAGCATCCCCTTCACCACCCACACCACTGCGTTCTTTCTTGACTCCCTTCGAATATCACTCTTTATTCCTTTAATATAACCACTACCTGTAGGCCTATACCTCTTTTTCCTCACAACGCCAACAGAATAGCATCCCCTCCACCACCCACCATGTCACACATTCGATCTCGACTCACTTCGAATATCACTCCTCATTCTCATAATACTTACACTACCTGTAGCCTTTCTGTACTCTTTCTCCTCACAACGCCAACCTAATAGCTTCCTCTCCACCCCCCACCATGTCGCACATTGTATCTCGCCTTACTTCGAATATCCCTTCTTATTCTCATAATATAACCACTACCTGTAGCTGTACCTATACCTCTGTCTCCTCACAACGCCAACAGATTAGCTCCTCCTCCAATCCCCCCACCATGTCGAACATTGTTTCTCGACTAACTTCGAATATCACTCTTTATTCCCATAATATAACCACTACCTGTAGGCCTATACCTCTTTTTCCTCACAACGCAAACAGAACAGCATCCCCTCCATCCCCCCACTATGTCGAACATTGTTTCTCGAATCACTTCGAATATCACTCTTTATTCCAATAATATATTCACTACCTGTAGGCCCACTACAAACCCTGACATGCCTGAGGCATATGCATGAAATCTGCCAGTGAGGCAAGTATAAGGCGTCTCCACTAGGCAAGCTTGAAGCAAGCTTCAGGCATGCTTTACAGACGTGCTCTATGATCGTGCCCGCCTATAACATGCCCAGGGCATGCCTGTAGTAAACATACAGCAATCTTGTCTTTCTCACGATCAGACATGCTTGTAACATGCCTCCCAGGCATGCCTGAAATGTGTTTCTTGGTTACAGAGACTCGGGTTACGGGAAGAGAAATCTGTACAGAAGTATTGCTTACTTATATCCGCAATGTGGAGTGAATATTTTCAAGGTTACAGAGACTCAGGTAACGGTAATAGAAATCTGTACAGAAGTATTGCTTACCTATATCTACATGTGATGGTATTGTGGAGTCATGGTTCCAGAGACTCGAGTAACGGCGAGAGGAATCTGTACACAAGTATTGCTCAGTTATATCCGCATGTGGGGCAATGTGGAGTGATAATCTTCATGGTTATTCAAACTCAGGTAGAAGAGAGAGAAATCTGAAGTCAAGTTCTGCTCACTCATAACCACATGTGAGGAAATTGTGGAGTGATTATACTCATTGTTCCGGAAACTCAGGCAACGGCTAGTGTCACAAAGTGCTTAGTGAACACAAGTATTGAGTCATACAGCTACATATGCTACATATATATGCTACATATAGTATTTGCCAGTATTGCAAGGTATTGCATCGTATTGTAGTATATCCACATGTGATGGCGATGTGGTGTCATTATCTTCATGGTCTCTCATCGTTACTCAGGTGACGGCGAGAAAAATCTTTACTCGAGTATTTCTTCTCGATATCTACATGTGTGGCAATTTAGAGTGATTGGCTCCATTGTTCAAAAAACTCGAGTAATTGCGAGTGAAATCTGTAGATATTCATTCCTCACTCATGTGATGGCAATCTGGAGTGAGTATCTTCAAGGTTCCAGAGACTCAGATACTAGCGAGAGAGATCTGTACTTAAGTGTTACTCACTTATCACTACATGTGATGGCGATGTGGTGTAATCATCTCCATTATCCCAAAGACTCGGGTAACGGCGATAGAAATCTTTACTCAAGCATACCTACCTAAAAACTACATGTGATGGCATTGTGGAGAGATTACCTTCATGGTTCCAGAGACTGAGATAACTGAAAGAGAAATCTGGACTCGCGTATTAATCACTCATATCAACATGTGATGGCGATATGGAGTGATTTTCAACATGGTTATAGAGACTCTGATAAAGGCAAGAGATTTCTGTACACAAGTGTTGCTTACTTATAACTTCATTGATGGCAATGTGTTGTGATGATCTTCATGGTTCCAGAGACTGAGGTAATGGCGAGAGAAATATGTAGTCATGTATTGCTCACTTATATCTACATGTGATGGCTATGTGGTGTGAATATCTTAATGGTCTCAGAGACTCAGGTGAAGGCGAGCTAAATCTGTACTCAAATATTTGTTCCTCATAACCACATGTGATGGCAAAGTAAAGTGATAAATAACATGGTTCCAGAGACTCGAGTAACTGCGGGAGAAAACTGTACACAGGTATTGATCACTTATATCTATTATTGAATCTACTCATATGGCGATGTGAAGTGATTATCGTCATGTTATAGAGACTGTGGTAACGGAATGAGAGTTCTGTTCACAAGTGTTCCTCACTCATATCTGACATGTGATTGCATTGTGGTGAGATTATTTCCATGGTTCCAGCTAATCAGTCAATGGACAGAGAAATCTGTACAGAAGGATGGCTTACTCATATCCACATGTGGTATGACATGCCAGTTGTGGAGTTATTATTTTCATGATTCCGGATACTGAGGTAACGATGAGGGAAATCCGTTCACAAGTATTGCTCACTACAGGGGACATGTGATGGCAATGTGGAGTGAATATCCCATTGATAACAGAGACTCAGGTGGGGGCGAGAGAAATCTGTACTCAAGTGTTGCTTAATTATATCTACATGTGATAGCATTGTGGAAAGATTATCTCCACTGTTCCAGCTACTCAGGTAAAGATTAGAGAAATCCGTTCACAAGTAATGAGCACTTATATCTTCATGTGATATAGTAATTATCTTCACTGTTTCAGAGTCTCAGGTAACGGCGAGAGAAATCTGTAGACTGGTATTGCTCATTTATAACCACATATAAGGGCAATTTTGAGTGATATACTCCATGGTTCTAGATACTCACGTAACGGTGAGAGATATCTGTATGCAAGTATTGCTCACTATTATCTCCACGAATGTTGACAATAGGACTGATTATCTTCAAGTTAGCAGAGACTCGAGAAACGGAGAGAGAAATCAGTATTCAAGCACGTCTTCCCCATAACTACGTGCGGTAGATAATTGGAGTGATTATAACCATGGTTCCAGCGACTCGAGTGATGGCGGAAGATATCTGTACACAGGTATTGCTCACTCAAAACTTCTTTTTTGAATCTACTCACATGGCAATGTGAAGTGATTATCTTCATAGATCCAGAGTATCAGGTGATGGCGGGAGAAATCTGTACACATTCAATTTGAACTTATGTGATGGCAATAAGGAGTGAATCACTTCATTTCCACCTAGACTCAGATACTGGCGAGAGAAATTACTGAGAAATACTGGAGAGAGTGTTATTCTCTCATCTTCTTGTTATGGCAATGTTGAGTGATTATCTCCATGGTTCCACAGACTAAGGTAACGGGAAGAGAGATCTGGACTCAAGTATTGCTTTCTTTATACTACATGTGATATCAATGTCGAGTGATTGTCCTCATGGATCCAGTTTCTCAAGTGACGGCGAGAGAAATCTGTGACAAGTATCGCCAACTTCTTACTCAAAATTTGATTGCGATATGGAGTGAACCATGCTTCCGGAGACTCACGTGACGGCGGGAGGAATCCATACTTCCGGAGACTCACGTGACGGCGGGAGGAATCTGTACGCATTTATTCCTCATTTAAGTGATGGCATTGTGGAGTGATTCATGGTTCCAGAGACTCAGTTACTGGCGAGAGAAATCAGTACTCGAGTGTTGACCTCCTATATCCACTTGTTATGGCGATGTGGGGTGATTATCTTCATCGTTCCAGAGACTTAAATAACGGAAAGAGAGATCCGGACTTGAGTATTGCTCACTTTAATCGCAATGTGGATTGATTTTCTCTATGTATCCAGTTTCTCGAGTGACGGCGAGAGTGTGCACAAGTATCGCCAACTTTTTCGTCCACATTTGATTGCAATGTGAAGTGATTATCCTGATGCTTCCAGGGAGTGATTTGTACACATTTATTTCCTACTCATGTGACGGAAATCTGGGGTGATCATGGTTCCAGAGACTCAGATTGAAGATGAGAAGAATCTATTGAGGAGTGTTGCTCTGTTATATCCACTAGTACAATGTAGTGTAGGTATCCTAATGGTTCCAGCTACACAAGTGACGGGAAGAGATATATGTACACAAGTGTTACTCACTTATATGATCATGTGATGGCAATGTGGAGTGATTATTTCCATGGTTCCAGAGACTCACGTAACGGCGAGAGGAATCAGTACACAAGTATTGCTCACTATTATCGCTATATTTGATGTCAATAGGGACTGATTATCTCCATATTACCAGAGACCCAGGTAACGGCGAGAGATGTCTGTACACAAGTATCGCTCACTTGTATCGACATGTGATGGCAATGTAGAGTGATTATCTTCAAGGTTCCAGAGACTCGGGAAACAGAAAGAGAAATCTGTACACACTTGAATCCACATGTGATTGCAATGTGAAGTGATAATTCTCATCGTAACAGACTCGGGTAACCGAAGTAGAAATCTGTACACAAGTATTGCTCACTTATATTCACTTATGATGGCAATGTGGCGTAATTTTCTCCATGGTTCCAGCCAAACAGGTATCGAAAAGATAAAGCTGTACACAAAGAACGCTCACTCATATCCAGTGTGGATATGCACATGACAATGTGGAGTGAAATTCTCATGGGTCCAGCCACTGAGTTAACCTGAGAGAAATCTGTAGGGAAGTATTGCTCACTTCCATCCACATGAGGTGGCAATGTTGAGTGATTTCCTCCATGTTCCCAGAGACTCAGGTAACGATGAGAGGAATCTATAGTCAAGTATTTTTACTTATATTGGCAATATTTTTACTTATAATGTGATGGCTTTGTGAAGTGATTATCTCGATGGTGCCAGAGACTTGAGTAACAGTCGGAGAAATCTGTACTGAAGTACATTTGATGGAAATGTGAAGTAATTATCTTCATGGGATCAGAGACGCGGGTAACAGAGAGAAATGTATACTCTTATTCTGCTCACTCATATCCACATGTGATGGCATTGTGGGAGTAAATATCCTCATTGTTGCGGATACTCAGGTAACGGCTAGTGAAATCTGTACACAAGTATTGCTCACTCATTATCACTCATCATTTATTCACATGTAATAGCGATGTGGGGCCATTATCTTGCAATCCCAGAAACCAGGGTAACAGCGAAGAAATCTTCACCAAAGTATTTCTTCATGATATCTACATGTGTGGCAAATTGGAGTGATTATCTCCATTGTTCCAGAGAGTCGAGTAATTGCGAGTGGAATCTGTAGTGATCTAAATGTGTAGTGAATCTGGAGTGATTATCTTCACGGTTCCAGAGACTCAGGTAACGGAAAGAGAGATCTGGACTCGAGTATTAATACTCATATCAACATGTGATGGCGATGTGGAGTGACTATCTTCATGTTTATGAGGACTCTGGTAACGGCAAGAGAAATCTGTACACAAATGTTGCTTTCTCATAACTTCATGTGTCGGCATTGTGTGGATATTAGCTATGATGGTTACAGCTACTCAGTTGAAGTTAAAAGAAATCTTTACTGAAGTATTACTTACTCATGTATTACTTACCAGTGATGGCATGTGAAGTGATTGCCTTCATGGTGACAGATACTCGGGTGATGATTGGGGGTAACGATATCTACATGTGATGGCGTTGTGAATCAATTATTTTCATGATTTCGGATACTCAGGTAACGATTGGAAAAATCTCCACACAAGTATTGCTCACTTATATCCACATGTGATGGCAATGTGGAGTTATTATCTGCATGGTTCCAGAGACTCGAGTAACGGCGGGAGAAAGCTGTACACGATTATTGCTTACTTAAATTCATTATTGAATCTATTCATATGGCAATCTGGAATGATTATCTCCATGATTCCCGAATCTCAGATACTGGCGAGATGTTTCTTACTTACATCCACACGTGATGGCAATGTGGAGTGATTATCCTAATTATATTATAGCTACTCGGTTAACGGTGAGAGAAATGTGAACAGAAGTGTAGCTCACTCATGTCTTCATCTGATGGCAATGTGGAGTGATTATCTTCTTGGTTCCAGAGATACATGTGACGGTGGGAGAAATCTGTACTCAAGTGATGCTCACTCATATCCACAATTAATGGCAATGTGGAGTGAAAATATTCATGGTACAAAGCACTCAGGCAACGCAAAGTGTAATCTGAACATAAGTATAGCTTACTCATATCTTCATGTGATGGCAATGTGGAGTGATTATCCTCATGGTTCCAGAGACTCAGTTAACGACGGGAAAAATCCAAAAATGAGTATTGCCTAGTTATATCAACATGCGATGGCGATATGGAGTGACAGAAGACTCTTATTCCAAAGACTCTGATACTGATGAGAGGAATCTTCACTCATGTATAACTTCCTTATAACCACTAGTGTTGGGAATGTGGAGTAACGGCGTTGAAATCTGTACACAGTTTTCGCTTACTCAAATCTACTATTGAATCTACTCATATGGCAATGTGGAATGATCATCTCCATGCTACCAGAAACCCACCTAATGGCGAGCGAAATGTGAATATATTCATTCCTCACTTATGTGATGTCAATCTGGAGTGAATATCCCAGCGAGAGATCTTTACTTGGGTGTGACTAAGTTATATCTACATAATATGACTTGTGGAGAGATTTCTTCCATGATTCCAGAGTGAAGTGTTCATTTTCATGATTCCAGAGACTCAAGAAACGGCGAGAGAATTCTATACACAAGTACTCTATCTTCATGTGATGACAATGTGGGGTGATTATCCTCATGGTTCCTGAGACTCGCGTAACGGAGAACAAATTAACCACCGAAATGGAGTGATGCTTACTTATCTCCACATGTGATATCGATGTGAAGTGAGCATCTACACGGTTCCAGCTACTCAGTTAACGGAAAGAGACATCTGCACAGGAGTATCGCTCACTTCTGTCCACATCTGATGGCAATTTGGAGTGATTATCCTCTCAGAGACTCAGAGACTCAGGTAACGATGGGAGAAATCTGTATACAAGTATCGCTGTACAGTGACAATCTCGTCACATGGGATGGCAATGTAGACTCAGGTAACGGATGGATAAATCTGTAATGAACTTACTTTGTTTTTCAAAATGTGATGACAATGTGCAGTGATTGACTTCATGGTTACATAGAATCAATTAACTTGAACAATTAACTCAATTAAACCTAATTAACCTTTAATTAACTTATATCTACATGTGATGGCAATTGGAGAGATTATCTTCATGGTCTTTCAACGGCGAGAGAAATATGTACTCAAGTGTTTCTTACTTATATCTACATGTGATGTTATTGTGGATTGATTATCTTCATGGTTTCATAGACTCAGGTGAAGGCGAGAGAAATCTGTACTCAGGTATTGCTCACTCATAACACTCAAATGTCAATCACAATGTTTTCTCAAGTGTGACAGGTCAAACGATGCACACCCTCATTCTGCGTTCAGATAATCACTTTCCGACCTGAGATGCGTATGGGGATATTTTGAAATACTGGTTGTTATTTTGAATATGTTCGTTCGAAAATTGAAATGTGAAAAGTCGCCCTCCGTAGCTCAGTCAACTATGGTAACGCTCCATAAACTCAAGTCACCCTGGGTGTGCGTCAATTCAGATGTGGTTCTTAACAAAACGATAACATTTGAATGCAGTTATGAAGATATATATATCATGTCAATGATATATATGTCAATGTGGAGCGATTCCAGAGAAAGGGATAATGGCGATAGGAATAACATTATTTTGAAATGACTTCATTTGCAATCTTTTACACAAAAGTTAATCACACTGACACATGAGAAGTTTGCTACAAAGTACCAAATGAAGGAAGTGTTTTGGTAGACAAGCTTCCTCACACCACCAGCAATAATAGAATAATTTTCATGTCTCGAACGATCAGATTGCTCATCCCACGAATCATCGTATCCACCTCGTGCGCCACCTTGTGTTTTGCCACCTTGTGCTGCGCCAATTTGTGCTCTGCCATCTTGTGCTCCGCCAACTTGAGCTCTGCCACCTTGTGCTCTGCCAACTTGTGGTCTGCCACCTTGTGCTGCGCCATCTTGTGCTCCGCCACCTTGTGCTTCAACACCTAGTGGGCCAACACCTTGTGCTCCGCCACCTTGTGCTCCGCCACCTTGTGCTCTGCCACCTTGTGTTCCATCACCTTGTGCTCCAACACCTTGTGCTCCGCCACCTTGTGCTCCGCCACCTTGTGCTCCGCCACCTTGTGCTCCGCCACCTTGTGGTCTGCCATCTTGTGCTAAATCACACAACATTGCCACCTCATGTGGAAAGAAGTGAGCAACACTTCTGTACAAATTTCTCTTAGGTTAACTCAGTGGCCGGACCCATGAGAATTTCACTCCACAATGCCGCCATCACATGTGGAAATGTGTGTACGTCCTTTGTGTACAGCTTCCTCTTTTTTGATGTCATCTTGCTGTGCCCTTTGCCTTTGCTCCTGTCTTTGCCTGGAGTATGACGTATATCGGTGGAATATTGCTCGATGAAGTCAAGGTGTCAAAACTGCCGTGGTGTGCGAATGGTCGGTGTCTGGTCGTTGTCTGAAGGCCATGAGTAAGTGGTAAGTGGTTTATGATCGTTGTAGACGGTAAAGGTTCTAGCTTCTACCATGTTCCGGAAGAAGTGAATGGCGTCGTATATGGCTAACACGGTCGTACGCGCCGTGATTCCGTTGTGCTGTGTTAAGCTTCGGGGAGAAAAAAGCGAGTGGTTGCCATCCGCGGCATGTCCGCTGCTGTAGAGCGGCACCGACGCTGGTGTCCGAGGCGTCGGCAACAACTGCCAGCTCGAAGACGATGTCTGGATGCGCTGGAAGGGTGACGTTCGCAAGACTCTTTTTGCATGTGTCGAACGTAGACCGGAGTTCCGGCGTCCAACCGACATGAGTTTTACCTGTGGTGTCGGTACCGGCGAGGAGGTCGTTGAGAGGAGAGTGAAGTTGGGAAGAAAACGACGGTAAAAGTTAGTCATTCCAAAGTACTTCCGAAAAACTGGTAATATGGTGATAATAGGTCCCTATTGACATCAAATATAGCGATAATAGTGAGCAATACTTCAGTTCAGATTCCTCTCGCCGTTACGTGAGTCTCTAGAACCATGAAAATGATATCTCCACATCGCCATCATGTGTGGCTATGAAAAGCGATCTTGTGTACAGATTTCACTCGCCGTCACCTGAATCTCTGTAACCATGGAAATAAATCACTCCACATTGTATCCACAAGTTTATATAAGTGAGCAACACTTGTGTACAGATATCTCTTCCCGTTACCTGTGTAGCTGGAACCATCAAGATACAAACTCCACATTAACATAAGTAGTACTTATAATGAAGCAACACACTTTAATGGAACCATATTTTTTCCCCACCCCGGATTTTCGTCACAAAAGTGGTAAATAAATGTGTACAAATCCCTCTCTGGAAGCATCAGGATAATCACTTCACATCGCAATCAAATGTGGACGAAAAAGTTGGCGATACTTGTGCACAGATTACTTTGGCCGTCACGTGAGAAACTGGATACATGGGGAAAATCACTCCACATTGCTATCACATTTCGATTAAAATGAGCAATACTTGAGTCCGGATCTCTCTTCCTGTCACCCAAGTCTTTGGAACGATGGAGATAATGGAACCACATCAACATAACATGTGGATATAGGAGAGCAACACTCGAGTAAAGTTTTCTCTCGCCAGTATCTGAGTCTCTGGAACCATGAAGGTATTCACTCCAGATTGAAATCACTTAAATGAGGAATAAATAGGTACAGATTCCTCCCACCGTCACGTGAGTCTCCGGAAGCATGAATCACTCTCATTCACTCCATATCGCAATCAAATTCGGAGTAAGAAGTTGACGATAATTGTCACAGATTTCTCTCGCCGTCACTTGAGAAACTGGATCCATGGAGATAATCACTCTACATTGATATCACATGTAGTATAAATGAAGCAATCCTTGAGTCCAGATCTCTCTTCCCGTTACCTGAGTCTCTGGAACCATGGAGATGATAACTCGACATTGCCATAAAAAGAAGATGAGAGTGAACAACACTCAAGTACCGATTTCTCTCACCAGTATCTGGGTCTCTGTGGAAATGAAGTGAATCACTCCTTATTGCCATCAATAAGTTCAAATTGAATGTGTACAGATTTCTCCCGCAATCAACTGATACTCTGGATCCATGGAGATGAGCACTTCACATTGCCTTTGAGTAGATTCAATGGAAGATATGGAGTGGAGTTACAGATATCTTTCGCCATTACTCGAGTCACTGGAACCATGGTCACAATCACTCCAATTCACTATCGCACGTCGTTATGAGGAAGACATGCTTGAATACTGATTTCTCTCGCCGTTTCTAGGGAAAATCTGGAGAAAATCTTGGAGAAAATCAATCCTATTGTCAACATTCGTTGAGAGAAGAATGAGCAATACTTGCAAACAGATTTCTCTCACCGTTACGTGATTATCAAGAACCATGGAGTTTGTCACTCAATATTGCCATTATATGTGGTTATAGATTAGCAATACCATTCTAAAGATTTCTCTCGTCGTTACCTCAGATTCTGGAAACGTGAAGATTAACACTCCACATTGCCATCACATGTGAATCTAAGTGTGCAATACTTGTGTGAAGATTTCTCTTTCCGCTACCATGAGGGTTGAAAATTGGTGAAATGGGTGGGTGAAAATGCTATGGGTGAAAATACTTGTATAAGATTTTTCGTGACGTTTTTACTCCAGAATGCCATCCACATATGGATATAAGTGAGCGATACTAGTGTAGAGATTTCTCCAATCGTTACCCGAGTATCCTGAATCATGAAGATAATCAATTACAACGACATCGCTTGTAGATATAATCGTTTCCCCTAATCGTTACATGAGTAGTCATCATGAAGGCAATCACTCCGAAATGCCAACACTAGTAGATAAAAGTAAGCATGACTTTGGTTAGGATTTCTCTTCTTACTTCATCCGAGCGTCAACTCACTTCAAGCATCACTTCTGTACAGATTTCTCCGACTGTTACTCAAGTCTCTGACACCATCGATAAAATCACTTCAAAAAGCCATCACATCAGGATATAAGTGAAAATACATGACCATAGATACTTCTCATTGTTACCTGATCTCTGGGAACATGGAGGAAATCACTCAACATTGCCACCTCAAGTGGATAGAAGAGAGCAATACTTCTGTACAGATTTCTCCCAGGTTAACTCAGTGGCTGGACCCATGAGAATTTCACTCTACTTTTCCATCGCATGTGGATATGAGTGAGCGTTCGGTGTTTACAGCTTTCTCGTTTCGATACCTGATTGGCTTGAACCATGGAGATAATTACGCCACATAATGAGTGAGCAATACTTGTGTACAGATTTCTCCTACAGTTACCATGATATAATTTTTCAAAAGTTGATTTGATTAATGTACCTTGTGTATCAGGGTTAATTAGAATGTTACAATGAAAATTATCACTCCACATTGCAATCACATGTGGATTCGGGTGAGTCATACTTGTGAACAGATTTCTCTTTCTGTTACCCTAGTCTCTGGAACCTTGAAGATTGTCTACATTGCCACCACATTGCCATCACATGTCGATGCTGTCGAACTGGTAATATGGAGATAATAGGTCCCTATTGACATCAAATATAGCGATAATAGTGAGCAATACTTGTGTACAGATTCCTCTCGCCCTTACGTGAGTCCTTGGAACCATGAAAATGATATCTCCACACCGCCATCATGTGTGGCTATGAAAAGCGATCTTGTGTACAGATTTCACTCGCCGTCATCTGAATCTCTATAACCATGGAAATAAATCACTCTACATTGTCATCACAAGTTTATATGAGTGAGCAACACTTGTGTACAGATATCTCTTCCCGTTACCTGTGTAGCTGGAACCATTAAGATCCACACTCCACATTTTCATAAGAAGTACTTATAATAGAGCAACACACTTTATTGGAACCATATTTTTTCCCCACCCCGGATTTTCGTCACAAAAGTGGTGAATAAATGTGTACAAATCCCTCTCAGAAGCATCAGGATAATCACTTCACATCGCAATCAAATGTGAACGAAAAAGTTTGCGATACTTGTGCACAGATCACTTTGGCCGTCACGTGACAAACTGGATACATGGGAAAAAATCACTCCACATTGCTATCAACTAATAATCTGGATCCATGAATATAATCACTCCACATTGCCTTTGAGATTGCCTTTGCATTCAATGGAAGTTATGAGTGAGCAATACCAATGTACAGATATCTTACGCCATTACTTACCATGGTTATAATCACTCCAATTCACTATCGCACGTAGTTATGCTTCAATACTGATTTCTCTCGCCGTTTCTCGAGACTCTGGTAACTTAGAGATAATCAGTCCTATTGTCAATATTCGTTGAGATAAGAGTGAGCAATTCTTGCATACAGATTTCTATAACCGTTACGTGAGTATCAAGAACCATGAAGTATGTCACTCAAAATTGCCAACATATGTGGTCATAAATGAGCAATACCATTCTAAAGATTTCTCTCGTCGTTACCTGAGATTCTGTAACCGTGAGGATTGACACTCCACATTGCCATCACATGTAGATTTTTCACTTTACGTTGACTGAAATGCTGGAACCATGACGATGATCACTCCACATTGACATCACATATAGATATGAATATGCAACACTTGAGTACAGATTTCTTTCTCCGTTACCTGAGTTTCTGGAACCGTGAAGATAATCACTATATCACACATTACTTGTGAACGGATTTCTTCAATCCTGAGTACCCGGAACAGTGGAGATAATCTATCCACAATGCTTTCACATGTGGATATAATTAAGCAACACTTGAGTACACATTTCTTTCATTCCTCATTTCTCAGATTTCACAGATTTCGTCTCTGGAACCATGAGGATAATCACTTCCCACAATTATCACATTATTACCACATTATTACCAATTACCACAATTATTATACCTGTGTACGCATTTCTTTCATCGTTACCTGAGTCTCTGGAAACATGATGATAATCATTCCACATTGCCATAGATTTCGGATATGAGTCTGTAATACTCGAGTACTCATTCCTTTCGCCGTTCCATGAGTCTCTGTAACCATGAATACTATGACTCCACATTTACAACAGATGTAGATATAGGTGAGCGATACTTGTAAACAGATTTCTCTCATCGTTACCCGTGTATCTGAAACCATGAATATAATCACCCAATATTGTCATCACATGTAGATGAGAGTGAGCAATACTTCTGTACGTATTCATTTTCCCGTGACTGAGCAGCTGGAACCATAGGGATGATCACTAAACAATGCCATCACATGTAGATAGATGTGAGCAACACTAATGTTCAGATTTCTCTTGTCGTGACCTGAGTAACTGTAACCATGGAGATAGTTACTCCTCATTGCCATCACATTTGGATATAAGTGTACAGATTTCTCATCACGTTACCTGAGTAGTATTCACTCCACATTGCCAGCGAATGAAGATATAAATGAGCAACAATTGAGAACAGATTTCACTCGCCAATATCTGATTCTACAGTTTTCTCTCGTCGTTACCTGAGACTCTGGAACCTTGAAGATTGTCACTCCACATCGCCATCACATGTAGATATGAGTGAGGAACAATTGTGTAAGGATTATCAGTGATAATGATCATGTAAGGTAATCACCAAAACGTTGCTATATCATGGAGATATGAATGAGCAACACTCGGGTTCAGACATCTCTCTCCAGTATCCGAGTCTCCAGGACCATGAGGATGAGCACCCTACATTGCCATCACATGTGGATATAAGCAAGCGATACATGATTTCAGATTACTCCCGCCGTTACCTGATTCTCTGGAACCATGAAGATGATCACCCCACATTGTCATCAAATATAGATATAAGTAGGCGATACTTGTGTACAGAATTCTCTTCCCGTTTACTGGGTAGCAGGAACCATGCAGAAAGTCAACATGAAGTTATTTAGCATACACTTGAGAACAGAATTCTCTCGCCCTCATCTGAATCTCGGGAATCAATACGATATTCACATTCACTTCACATTCAGATATGAGTGAGCCATTCTCCCGTTCGGATTTCTCTGGTCTTTGACCATGGAGATGATCTCTCCACAATGCCATCACATGTTGATATGAGTGCTTGATAATGAAGAATGGTTTTCATAACCATTCCCTAGTCTCTAGGACCATAGAGATAATCATTCCGGATTGCCATCACAAGGAGATATAAATGATTTATTTTTGTGTACTCTCATCGTTACCTGAGGTTCTGTCACCATGAGGTTGATCACTCCACATTGCCATCACATGTGGATTTGAGTGATCAATACGTGTTTGCAGATCTCCATCTCCGTTAACTGAGTCTCAGTCACCATGAAAAAAATCATTCCATATTGTCAACACATGTGGATATAAGTGAGCAATACTTCAGTCCAGATTTCTCTTTCCGTTGCCTGAGTCTCTGAAACCATGGAGATGAATACTTCACAATGCCATATGAGTTGTGAGAGTTCCGGACGAGGTCATAAATGAACTCCTAGAATATAAGTAAAGTTGATGTATTTTATATACTTCTGGTTACAGTTGAAACATGCTTCTAAGAAATCTCGAAAAGAAGAACTTGATAATTAACACAACTGGTTGACAAGACTACCAGCCACAAAAATACCTTCAAATGCACAGAACACAGTATGCAGTGATTCAAAATCACAGTATACTGGTATTGCATACTGCATATTGCAGTCCCCTACAGTACCCCCTCCCCAGTGAACCGAAAATATGTAGGAACACGATAAACTTGCATTCACGCTGTCTGGGTCTGCGAGTATGTATGCAGATTTCAGTCTGTCTATGGATACCACCACTTGTTTACAGTAGCGCACGATAGTGTAGAACTTGTCGTGACGAGCTGTGATAACATACGGTACTGGCTGCTGCAGGGGAGTACGGACTGTACGGACTGAGTACGAACAAGTTCGGCCGGCGTTGCTTTCAGGTCTTCTTTCCAGGCCGAACGGATGCCGAGCATGACCCACGGCAAAACCTCAGTCCATTTCTCGCTGTCGTGGCACATTATGGCAGCCTTGAGTTGTCGGTGAAGACGCTTGACCATTCCATTCGCTTGTGGGTGGTGGGCGTTTGTCACTTCGGGGTCACCACTGTGGGTGTTTCGGATGTGGCATATTGCAGTCCCCCACAGAGTGAATTCAAAGGGAGATTCGAGCAATACTGAAATCTCTGGAATCATTGAGATGATCACTCCACATTGCTATCACATGAAAATAAAAGTGAAAGATATATATAAGGTGTATAGATTTCTCTCACCGTGACCTGAGTCTCTGGGACCATGGAGATATTCACTCAACATTGACACCCCATGTGGATATGAACTATCAATACTCAAGTACGATTTCCCGTCGGTACCCGAGTTCCCGGGAAAAGCTTCACACTTATATCACACGGGAACACTCATATCATAAGTGAGCAATACTTGTGTACGAATTTCTCTCGCTGTTATACGAGTCCCTGTGACCATGAACATATTCATTCCAAATTGTCATCACTTGTAGAAATGAATGAGGTATACTTGTGAACAGATTTCTCCCGCCGTTACTTGAGTCTCCGGATCCATGAAAGGGATCACTACACATTATCATGACATGTGAAGATATAAGTGAGTAATACTTGTTAACTGTTCGCTCGCCGTCCATTATCCGAGTCTCTGAAAACATGAAGATAATCCATCCAAATTGCCATCACATGAGGATATAAGTGAGCAATTCTGAGTCCAGATAACTCTTTCCGTTACCCGAGTCTCTGGAACAATGAATTTTCGTACCCCCGTATAACCTAGCCGTTGGTGGGGTCGTTAAGCAACCAATAATCATCAATCAATGAAGATGAACACCCCACATAGACATCCCATGTAGATGAAAATAAGCAATACTTGTGTGCAGATTTCTGCCGCTGATAACTGTGTCTTGGAAACCGTGAAGATAATAAAATGATTCAAATGAGCAAATACCATGTACAGTTTTTTCTCGCCGTTTCCCGTCTCTGAAGATGATCACTTCACATTCAATCACATGTAGATATAATGAGCGTTATGTGTACAGATTTACCATTAAACAGGAAGTTACTCACATCGTCATCATGTTCAGATAGAAGTGAGCAATACTTGTGTTCAGATTTCTCTCGCCGTTTCTCGAGTTTTTGAAACCAGGGAGATATTCTTTCCACAATATCATGTGGATATCAGTGGAAATTACTTGTGTACAGCTCTCTCGTCGTTATCCGAGTCTCTTAGACCATGAAGATAATCACTCAACATTGTCACCTCATGTAGATGACCTAACTTCACTTGTGTACGAATTATTCTAGCCGTTACGCAAATCTTCAGTCCATGACAAAAAAACTCCACTTTACGATTGGATGTGGATATGAGTTGACCAGATTCGTAACCATCCGAAGCTTAATATTGCGCAACACATCTAAACAGTGCAATTTCTCCCTAAGACGTTTTCTTTCCATATGAAATGATATGAGGTTCCTTATGACTGTTTGCCGGCAGGATTGAAATCGATTTCAGTTTGAATTCGGCCATTTGACATCTACGTAGCTGAAGATTCCGTTGATTTTCCACAACGGACTTGGATGGTTATGAATTTAGGTGCCTCATGGGAAAAAAATACATGTGTTCTCTTGCCGTTTCTCAAGTTTTCAGAAACATGAGTATTAACACCTCACATTGCGATCAAGAGGAGACATATTAGTAAGCGATGCTTGTGTACAGATTTCTATTATCGTTACTCAAGTCTCTAAAACCAGGAAGATGATCACTCCACATTGACCTGACATGAACAGAGTATCTGGAACCATGGAGTTGAAAATATGGATTAACATATGTTAACATATGAATTAATGAAATATGGATATGGATATGGGTTCAATACAGATTTCTCTCTCCGTTATCTGAGTCTCACGGTCCATGAAGATAATCAATCCAGGTTGCCATCACATGTTGATATTAGTGAGCAACCCTTTTGTACAGATTTTTCTCGCCGTTAACCGAGTCCCTGGAACCCGGAAGATAATTTCTTCACATTGCCATCACATGTGGAGTTATGAGTGATCGATGCTTTTGTACAGTTCTCTCGCCGTCCCTTACGTGAGTCTATGGAAACTTGAAGATAATCACTACTCATTGCCATCACATGTGGAAAATGAGGATAGTATACTATTGTATATTACTATATTTATTCATTTATATATTTATATATTTATTCATCAATTTGTATTATTTGTAGGCCTGAGTCACTGTGACCATTGAGAAAATTACTCCACATTGCCATCCACCACCTTTTGTGCCATCACTTGCACCAACTCTTGTGCCATCCCTTGCACCACCTCTTGCAGCACCTCTTGCGCTATCAAATGCACCACCTCTTGCGCTATCACTTGCGCTACCACTCGCGCCACCTAGTCCATTCCCTTGAGCACCGCCTTGATTGTATCCAGGTTGTTCACGATATCCTAGCCTCTCATTATTCGGGCCATCTTCTTCTCCCTTTTCATTTTTTTGGGAGACCACCTTCCTCACACCACCAGCAATAATAGAATAATTCTCATGTCTCGCACGATCAGATTGCTCATCCCACGAATCATCGTATCCACCTCGTGCGCCACCTCGTGTTTTGCCACTTGTGCTGCGCCAATTTGTGCTCTGACATCTTGTGCTTCGCCAACTTGAGCTCTGCCACCCTTTGCTCTGCCAAATTGTGGTCTGCCACCTTGTGCTGCGTAGACCGGAGTTCCGGCGTCCAACCGACAGGAGTTTCACCTGTGGTGTCGGTACCGGCGAGGAGGTCGTTGAGAGGAGCCTGAAGTTGGGCAGCGGATGGAAGAAAACGACGGTAAAAGTTAGTCATTCCAAAAAACTGCCGTAGTTGCTTGATATTGCCGGGTGGCGGAAAGGAAAGTATGGCGTTACATAAGAGAAGTTATACAAGAGAATTATGTCAATTTATTATTGTGACATGGTAAGTCCACTGAGACTACAGGTACAGGTAACACATATACAGTAAAGCGCTAAATGACCTCGCTGTCGATGCGCCTCAAAACCCTAATATCATTCATTCAGTAAGTAACAAACATTTTGGTGTTAGCATGGTGTTTAACTCTCTTTTAGCGATATCGAGACGATCGGGTGCTAAACGCCTGGGTTTGCACGACGCTGGTTGTCCCGGCGTCGTGTTGATGTGATGAGCTGTCTGATGTTTCGGGAAAAGAAGTAAGTATTTTGTGAAAGTGCGACTGAGATATGCTGCTTTCTCGTGATATTACCTTGACTTGCCCAAGAGTGCTGTTGGAGAGCTGCGCCGGAACTGCCAATGTAGTTTTTTTTCCATGTGAAAGTGATCGCTGCCTGTTTCTACAAGGGCACCGAGTTCGACGATTGATGACGTGGCCAAGATATCCTGAATCCTCAACGGTGGCCGGCCTATTCACAATGTGCGGAGCAGCTCGTCGGGTGTCCATGGTTCGCCAAGTCCACGAAGATACGATCTCTTCCCGTTTACTGGGTATCTGGAACCATGGAGAAAGTCTACATGAAGTTATTGGTGAGCAACACTTGAGTACACATTTCTCTCACCCTCACCTGAATCTCGGGAACCAATAGGATATTCACTACACATTACTTCACATTTAGATATAAATAAGCCTTTCTCCCGTTCGGATTTCTCTGTCCTTTAACTGAGCAGCTGGAACCATGGAGATGATCTCTCCACAATGCCATCACATGTTGATATGAGTGGTTGATATTAGAGAATGGTTTTCATCACCATTCCCTAGTCTCTAGAACCATAGAAATAATCATTCCGGATTGCCATCACTTGTAGATATAAATGATTCATATTTGTGTACAGATCTCTCATCGTTACCTGAGTCTCTGTAACCATGGGGTTGATCACTCCACATTGCCATCACATGTGGATTTGAGTGATCAATACGTGTCTTCAGATCTCCGTTAACTGAGTCTGTCTCTATGAGAAAAATCATTCCGTATTGTCATCACATGTGCATATAAGTGAGCAATACTTCAGTCCAGATATCTCTTTCCGTTAACTGAGTCTTAGGAACAATGAAGATGATCACTCCACATTGCCATAACATGTCGAAATAAGTGAGCAACAGTACAGATTTCTCTCGCCAGTATCTGAGTTTTTGGAAACATGAAGAGATTCACTCCAGATTGCCATCACACTGGAAAGGAATTAATGTGTACAGATTTCTCACTCCATCCGATTCTCTTGAACCATGGAGATGAGCACTTCACATTGCCATATGAGTTGTGGGAGTTTCGGACGAGGTAATAAATGAACTCAGTGAATATAAGTAGAGTTGATTTATTTTATATACTTCCGATTACAGTTAAAACATGCTTCTCAGAAATATCGAAAAGAAGAACTTGATAATTAACACAACTTGTTGACAAGACAACCAGCCACAACAATACCTTCAAATGCACAGAACACAGTATGCAGTGATTCAACATCACTGCATACTGGTTTGCATACTGCATATTGCAGTCCCCTACAGTACCCCCTCCTCAGTGTCCCGAAAATATGGAGGAACACGATAGTCTTGCATTCACGCTGTCTGGGTCTGCCAGTATGTATGCAGGTTTCAGCCTGTCTATGGATACCACCACTTGTTTACCGTTGCGCACGATAGTGTAGAACTTGTCGTGACGAGCTGTGATAACATACGGTGTGATAACATATGGCTGCTGCAGAGGAGTACCGACTGTACGGACTGAGTACGAACAAGTTCGGCCGGCGTTGCTCTCAGGTCTTCTTTCCAGGCCGTACGGATTCCGAGCATGACCCACTGCAAAACCTCAGTCAGGCAGCCTTGAGTTGTCGTTGAAGACGCTCGACCATTCCATTTGCTTGTGGGTGGTGGGCATTTGTCCGGACATTTGTCACTTCGGGGTCACCACTGTGGGAGTTCCGGACGTGGTGATAAATGAACTCAGTGAATA
This sequence comes from Brachyptera risi, assembly GCA_964007535.1. Lineage (NCBI taxonomy): Eukaryota > Metazoa > Arthropoda > Insecta > Plecoptera > Taeniopterygidae > Brachyptera > Brachyptera risi. The sequence continues at coordinate 34,134,998 of OZ023334.1, read as the reverse complement.
TAAGTAAAGTAGATGTATTTTATATACTTCTGGTTACAGTTCAGTTCAGTTTCAGTTCAGTTGGGTACAGTTCAGAGTCTCAGAAATCTCGAGAAGGAGAACTTAATAATTAACACAACTGGTTGACAAGAGAACCAGTCACAACAATACCTTTAAATGCACAGAACACAGTATGCAGTGATTCAACATCACTGCATAATGCATACACTGCATATTGCAGTCCCCTACAGAGTAAATTTAATGGTAGATTTGAGCAATAACTGTACAGATCTCTTTCAGCGTTACTGAAGTCTCTGGAACCATTGAGATGATCACTCCACATTGCCATCACATGAAAATAAAAGTGAAACGACTTGAGTATAGATTTCTCTCACCGTGACCTGAGTCTCTGGGACCATTGAGATATTCACTCAACATTGAAACCTCATGTGGATATGAACTACCAATTTTCGTGTACAATTTCCCGTCGGTACCCGAGTTCCCGGGAGAAGCTTCACACTTATATCACACGGGAACACTTATATCACATGAAGATATAAGTGAGCAATACTTGTGTACAGATTTCTCTCGCTGTTATCCCTGGGACCATGAACATATTCATTCCAAATTGTCATCACTTGTAGAAATAAATGAGCTATACTTGTGAACAGATTTCTCTCGCCGTTACTTGAGTCTCCGGATCCATGAAAGGGATCACTACACATTATCATCACATGTGAAGATATAAGTGAGTAATACTTGAGTCCCCCGAATCTCTGGAACAATGGAGATGATCACCCTACATAGCCATCCCATGTAAATGAAAATAAGCAATACTTGTGTACAGATTTCTGCCGCTGTTACCTGTGTCTTGGAAACCGTGAAGATAATAACTCCACATCGCCATCACATGCAGATTCAAATGAGCTAATCTTATGTACAGATTTTTCTCGCCGTTACCCGTCTCTGAAGATGATCACTCCACATTTCCATCACATGTAGATATAATGAGCGATATGTGTACAGATTTACCATTAACCATGAAGATACTCACATCGCAATCATATTTAGATAGAAGTGTTCATATTTCTCTCGCCGTTTCTCGAGTCTCTGAAACCAGGGAGATATTCTTTCCACAATATCATGTGGATATCAGTGAAACGTACTTGTGTACAGATCTCTCTCGTCGTTATCTGAGTCTCTTAGACCATGAAGATAATCACTCAACATTGCCACCCCATTCATGTAGATGACTTAACTTCACTTGTGTACGAATTATTCTAGCCGTTACACAAATCTCCGGGTCCATGACATAAACACTCCAGTTTACCATTGGATGGAGACATGAGTTGCCCAGATTCGTAATCATCCGAAGCCAAATATTGCTCAACACATCTTAACAGTGCAATTTCTCCCTAAGACGTTTTTTATCCATATGAAATGATATGAGGTTCAGGTGCCTCCTTATGACTGTTTGCTGGCAGGATTGAAATCGATTTCAGTTTAAATTCGGCCATTTGACATCTAGGTAGCTGAAGATTGCGTTGATTTTCCACAACGGACTTGGATGGTTATGAATTTAGGCGCCTCATGGGAAAAAAATACTTTTGTTGTCTTGCCGTTTCTCAAGTTTAAGAAAACATGAGTATAAACACCCCACATTGCCATCACGAGGAGATATATTAGGAAGCGATGCTTGTGTACAGATTTCTCTCGTCGTTACTCAAGTCTCTAAAACCAGGAAGATGATCACTCCACATTGACCTGACATGAACAGAGTATCTGGAACCATGGAGTTAATCATATGGATTAACATATGTTAACATATGAAGAAATGAGTCCGCAATACTTGTATACAGATTTCTCTCTCCGTTACCTGAGTCTCACGGTCCATGAAGATAATCAATCCAGATTGCCATCACATGTTGATATTAGTGAGCAACCCTCTTGTACAGATTTTTCTCGCCGTTACCCGAGTCCCTGGTACCATGAAGATAAATACTTCACATTGCCATCACATGTGGAGCTATGAGTGATCGATGCTTGTGTACAGTTCTCTCGCCGTCCCTTACGTGAGTCTATGGAACCATGAAGATAATCACTCCTCATTGCCATCACATGTGGAGCTATGAGTGATCGATCCTTGTGTACAGTTCTCTCGCCGTCCCTTATGTAAGTCTATGGAACCTTGAAGATAATCACTTCACATTGCCATCACATGTGGAGCTATGAGTGATCGATGCTTGTGTACAGTTCTCTCGCCATCCCTTACGTGAGTCTATGGAACCTTGAAGATAATCACTCCACATTGTCATCACATGTGGAGCTATGAGTGATCGATGCTTGTGTACAGTTCTCTCGCCGTCCCTTACGTGAGTCTGTGGAACCTTGAAGATGATCACTCCACATTGCCATCACATGTGGAGCTATGAGTGATCGATGCTTCTGTACAGTTCTCTCGCCATCCCTTACGTGAGTCTATGGAACCTTGAAGATAATCACTCCACATTGTCATCACATGTGGAGCTATGAGTGATCGATGCTTGTGTACAGTTCTCTCGCCGTCCCTTACGTGAGTCTGTGGAACCTTGAAGATGATCACTCCACATTGCCATCACATGTGGAGCTATGAGTGATCGATGCTTCTGTACAGTTCTCTCGCCATCCCTTACGTGAGTCTATGGAACCTTGAAGATAATCACTCCTCATTGCCATCACATGTGGAGCTATGAGTGATCGATGCTTGTGTACAGTTCTCTCGCCGTCCCTTACGTGAGTCTGTGGAACCTTGAAGATGATCACTCCACATTGCCATCACATGTGGAGCTATGAGTGATCGATGCTTCTGTACAGTTCTCTCGCCATCCCTTACGTGAGTCTGTGGAACCTTGAAGATGATCACTCCACATTGCCATCACATGTGGAGCTATGAGTGATTGATGCTTGTGTACAGTTCTCTCGCCGTCCCTTACGTGAGTCTGTGGAACCTTGAAGATGATCACTCCACATTGCCATCACATGTGGAGCTATGAGTGATTGATGCTTGTGTACAGTTCTCTCGCCGTCCCTTAAGTGAGTCTATGGAACCTCGAAGAAAATCACTCCACATTGCCATCATATGTGGAGCTATGAGTGATCGATGCTTGTGTACAGTTCTCTCGCCGTCCCTTACGTGAGTCTGTGGAACCTTGAAGATGATCACTCCACATTGCCATCACATGTGGAGCTATGAGTGATCGATGCTTGTGTACAGTTCTCTCGCCGTCCATTACCTGAGTCTCTGGAACAATAAAGATAATCACTCAACAAGGCTATCACATGTAGATATGAGTGAGTGATACCTGTGTACAGATTTTCCTCGCCGTCTCTTGAGTCTCTGGAACCATGGGGTTAATCACTCCACATATCCATTCTATGTAGATTTAAGTAAGCGATACTTGTGTACAGATAACTCCCGCCGGTTCTTAAGTCTTGGAAACCATGAGGGTAAATACTCCACGATGCCATCACTTGTGGGGATTTGATTGAGCAATGCTTGTTTACAGATGTCTCTCAACATTACCCGAGTCTCTGGAACCAATAGGATTACTATTTAATTTGATTTATTCAAAAGGATAATTTAATACAATATGGACCACATTGTCATCACATTCAGATATAAGTGAGCAATACAGGTGTACAGATTTCTCTCGTTGTTACCTGAGTCTCCGGAACCATCGAGAAAATCACTAAACATTGACATCGAATGTAGAGTTAAAAGTTGGCAATAATTGTGCACTGATTTCTCTCGCCATTACCCGAGTCTCTGTTACCATGAAGATGATCCTTCCACATTGTCATCACATGTGGGTATAAATAAGCAATACCAGTTTACAGGTTTCTCTCGACGTTACCTGAATCTCTGTTACAATGAAGATAATATTTCCACATAACCACCGCATGTAGATATGAGTGGGAAATACTAGTGTTCAGATTCTTCTCACAGTTACCAGAGTCTCTGAAACCATGAAGAAAAAAAAAACATCTTGCCATCACGTGAAGATATAAGTGAACCATACTTGAGTATACAATATTCACACACGAGATAGTCACTCCACATTGCCATTACATGTAGATATGAGTAAGCATGAGTCCACATGTTGAAATATGAGTGAGCCATGCTTGTGAACAGTTCTCTCGCCGTCCATCACCTGAGTCTCTGGAACCTAGGAGACAATCACCCCACATAGCCATCACATGTAGATATGAGAAAGGAATACTTGTGTTCTCTTGCCGACCCTCAAGTCTTTGGAACCATGAAGATAATAACTCCACATTGCCTTCACGTGTAGAGATATGAGAACTCAATGCTTGTGTATTGTACAATACTTGTCTACATACTTCTCTCTCCCATACCTGAGTCTCACGGACCATGAATGTAATGACTCCACATTGCCATCACATGTAGATATGAGTGAGAAATACTTGTGTTCTCTCGCCGTTACCCAAATCTCTGGCACATTGCCATCACATGTGGAGATATAACTGATCGATAATTGTGTACATATTTCTCTCACCGTTACCTGAGTCTCTGGAACCATGGAAATAATCACTCCACATTGAAATCACATGTAGTTATGCGTGAGCAATACTTGTGTACAGATTTCTCCTGTTATTACCTCAGTATCCGGAACCATGAGGATAATCACTCCACACTGCCATCACATGTACACATAATCGAGCATTACTTTAGTGAAGATTTCTCTCACCGTTACCTGAGTCTCTGGGACCATAGTGATAATCACTTCACATGTAGAGATATTAGAAAGCGATGCTTGTGTACAGATTTCTCTCACCATTACCAAAGTCTCTGGAACCATGGGGATAATCGCTCATCATTGCCATCACATGTGGAAAAATAAGTGAGATAGATAGTAGATAGATAGATAGTAGATAGGAGAAATAAGTGAGATAGATAGTAGATTTCTCTCGTTGTTATCTGAGTAGCTGGAACCATGAAGATAATCACTCCACAAAGCCCATCACATGTGGGGATATGAGTGAGCAATGCTTGTGTACAGTTCTCTCGCCATCCGTTACCTAAGTCTCTGGAACCATGAAGATAATCATCCACATTGCCATCACATGTAGATATAAGTAAGCAATACTTGTGTACAGATTTCTCTCTCTTAATATGTTGATTACTATTTGAAGGTAACATCGTTGTTAAATGAAAGAATGGATAATCCAAATTTTGACAAAACGCATTCAACATGTTGAAGCACTAGAATCTGAGATACAAAGAATAATGTCGGGTAGGCCTGAACTACTTCTGAAATCTGGTGAACACTTGTCATGCTATCTTTCTCAAATCTCTTGAAAATCTTCTTGAAATCCCTCGAAATCTTTGTGGAATTCCTTTGAAATTCCTTGAAATTTGAGATCAAGTGTACACCAAATTTACGTGTTTCCCTCTCGAAAAATGATCACAAAAACAATGAATTCGAATGCATTTCAATTATGATGATTACAGACTTGTTTGTCAAGTTTGATAGAGACCGAATGAGCATCTTCAAAACCAGGGTGTGCAGATCTCATTACATCCCATATGAACATCTCGCTCATCTTAGCCACGCATGTTCTGCGTTTTCATAGTTCTGGAATGGAAGGATTACAAGTTATACGACGAGATTCCTGGTTAGCGGTTGTCGGTTGTTGGGGGGGGGTATGGGGGGTATATATACTGCTTTGTATTGCTCCAAACTTGTGAACTTCATTGCTGTCGCGTGGATTCATATATTGTACTACAACTCTGCCTGCTTTCGTTTTCGAATCAAATTATTTATACCATTTTCCGAGGCATTAACAACTCCTTGAATTTGGTGTACACTTATTGTAAAATCTTCCTGAAATTTCTTGAAATCTTTTTTTAATAACATCAAAACTTGATACAGAATCATTGTTCCCCAATCAAGGCTATGGATGAAAGATGGGATCGTTTGGACTGGGCACCACATGGACCACCCCATTTTGAATGTTTATAACCAATGAATTTCAACACCAGAACTGTGCTGTTGGTGATAGCACAAAAAATTCCGCCGCAGATAAAAGTCTTTCAGTTTCCGAAAGTCCGGAACACATCATAAGTAAAACCGTTTCTGTGATATATATCCGTAATATATCGATATATCGGATTTATATGGTATTAAGAGTAAACAAAACACACGAATGTTGTTATCTTCCACTTTGAAATAATTCTCTCAGGCAATGATCACTTCTTTCCATGAACAGCAGATGTAAAGTTCATCACAATACAAAATAGAAAAAAAATGAGTGATAGGCCTAAACTGTTATAATTAGGCCGGTCACTCTACTAATCAAGGGTCGCGGCCAATCGTGGTTATATTATTATGAATAATCTTTCAGGGTGGTAAGATCTCTCTTGGTGGTTATATTATTATGAATAATCTTTCAGGGTGGTAAGATCTCTCTTGTAGTATCCCGTCCAAACGATGCTACCTCTTATCCATGGCCTCAATGAACGAACAATGATTTTGTATCAAAGGCACGATATTGATGAGAAAACCGGTGTGCTTGGATATTCCATTTTGTGAATTTTGGGTGCTAGAAATGCACGATCATACATTTGCCTCAACTTATTTTACCCTTGAACTACACACTATAGTTCCGAATTTTAAAATAACCGATGCTTCGTTCTGGTAATATGAAGAAAATAGTGTCTAGGGCCTTGAAGTGAGAGCTAGTTGAACGATACGGGATGAAAGTGTTTCTGCCCTGGGGATCACTTACACTATGTCTTGTTTTACAGGAGAGAGTGACAACAGTCAACGGAATTCCTGTTCCGACTCTTCTGCTTCTCCTCGCCGAACTGCGCATATGCCACAAGAGTCCAGAGGAGTCGTCGCTCTGCTAGAACCGTGAGGCACGCCGATAAAATGAGCTTCAATTTGTTGTAACTCATCCACATAAAATTATTCACAGTAGTATCTTATTTTTTCATCTCTCGTCTCATCTATGTCTCATCAAATCTATTCCGACATATTATGAATTATATTACATGTTTTATTTTGAAATATTGTTTGTAAAATATTATCCTGTCACAGAAATTCAGTCTCAATGTTTTCCTTATACTTATTTCTCCATATTATTAATTGTAGTGGATGTCAGCTTGGGTAAAAGGGAGATAACAGTGGGTAATATAACTATGTTGGAATACAGCATACGAACCGAGACGCGTGGCCGAGTGGTAACACACTGAACCGTCACACGGGAGACCGGGGTTACATTCCCGCTATGGTCGACCATCCTGACAGGGTTTTTTTGTGGTTTCCCTCTGTCGTTCAGATTGATACTAGGATGGTTCCTCAACAACAGGCCACGACCGATTCCTTCCCACCATCCAACAAACCTGATAAAATGACCTTTCATCTCATTCATCATCCACCGACGCCAACAGATCGTAGTCATCAGTATAGTGCGTCATTAAAACCCGATATGAAGAATACAGCATACGAGACGGTGTGAGAGAAGGTGGTAAGGGATGGAGGGGTAGCAGGGTGGCTGTAGGCGTAGTGAGAATAAAAAGATAAGCATTTTTTATATATATTGGGTTTTGACGACGCACTTTACTGATGGCTACGATCTATTGGTATCGGTGGATGAAGAATGAGATGGTGGGATGATGAGATAAGAGGTTATTTTATTAGGTGTTTTGGATGGTGGGATGGTGGGTGGGCAGTCGTGGTCTGTTGTGGATGCTGCTGAACAACAGAGCCAAACCACGAAAAACCCCCGTCAGGATGGTCGACCATGGCGGGAATCGAACTCCGGTCTCCCTAATGACGGTTCAGTGTGTTACCACTCGGCAACGCGTCTCGGTAATGAGCAGGTTTATGGTGTAGCGTGTATAGGTGTAATAAGAATAGGCGTTATAGGACTCAATCATATATGGTTATGTATTTGTGTTGATCAAAATTTTCATCAGGTAATAACATTAATTCACACCATTACTTTCATGTTATGTAGATACTTTTTATAGCAAATTTGTTCGAAATAAAAAAATTATGAATAGTCGAGTTCAAGGGTTCAAGAATTTTCAAAATGACTAAAAACGATGTGCGGTCTAAAATTCTTCAATCAGCCTATATGTGAGATATCTCTAAATTATCCCCCACCCACAAGAAATATAATTACTCCTTTCAGTTTCATTCGTACCCGCCATTTTCAAGTCTAGTTCTTCACATTCCGAGAGTTATCAGAAAAAATAAAATGACCTTGGTGAACCTTGATATTAACAGCTGGTTATAAGTACCGGTTAGAACTACTACTATGTCGATATCAGACACTAACTCACATTTAAATTGAGAAATCATGGCTCCTCCAACAATACCTTGGGCGTGGGTTCAATTCCCGCATAAGAACTTTAAAAACGTCTCTCATACATCATCCACTTATCGTCCGACCAAATACAAAGCTATCAGTTTGGCCATTAAAACTCGCAATCCTTTGCTGAACGTGTAGTTTACACGAATGATGAATTTGTCAACAAGTTTTTTATATTCTAATATTTGGATATTTATTCATCCATTTCATTTTTATGTATATATTTATTTTTACTCTTCATCTATCTCATATTGATATATTTCTATTTTTTTTAATGTATTTTCAATCGAAAAAAGTTGATTCCTACAACCAATGGTCGCCTAATCTTTAGGGTCCAAATCTGCAGTGAATATAAAAATAATCGCTCTCTCAATTCAAAATCAAAAATCTACTTGTTTTCTAAAAAATATCAATTTATCATGAACATTTTAATGATTTTCACTAATTTATAGGCTCATATATAAATACTTGAGCCCTGAAGAGGATGATACCATTGCTCGTAAGTCGTAGGGTCGATTAGGTAGGCCTACACATTATCACGATTTAAATAACCCAATGTTGTATATTTCATTTATGACATGGAATAACTTTATGCTATCTGATTTCATCTGTAAAACAGAGAACTGAAGAAACTGTCCATATAGGACTGTCTATAAAATAATTAATGTAATATCATTTTAATATCATTTTTGAATGAATACATTATTTGTAGTGTTGCCGTTCAATCAAGAAATTGTAAGCGATACCGAATAGTGCTATATCAAACATATCAGAAAATCAGGAATTCCATTCGAACGAATCGAAATGAGATCGAAATTATCGATTTTTTGGTGTCTAAATCACGTTTTTTTCAAGTTTTCGAAGATATAAAAGTCGTGATAAAAGTCCGCCTCTACCGAAACTTGCCAGCCACAGAAGTCTTCTACTCCCGATAAGATTTTTCTCAGAGGCGGACTTTCTATTCCTCCAACTTCCGAAGCCCAATCACAACATTCTCGCCAAAGACAAATTGCGAGTTCGCGGGAATCGAACCCCGAACACCCCCGGGAAAGTTTTTCTCGTCTTCGGTGAATGTCGTACACCAAAAAAGTACGATAATTCACCACCTCTTGCCGAAAACCGTCGCGGGGGTTCGGGGTTCGAGTCCTGCGGACTTGTCTTTCATTGCCGGAAAAACGAGTTGTTCACAAATATCTTCCGCAAATGTCCGACGACTACGAAATTTTCCCCGGTGATAGAGGTGATCGATCCCCGCCAGAATCTAGAAACTGCATTCCCCTTTCGCACTTCCGTCGACGGCGGCGGCGTCGAAAGTCCGCGGGACCGCGCCGACACGTACCCGGTCAAACCAGGAGTCCCATCTTATTCGCCCGGCACTTTTATGAAAGGACTCGACTAGACCTTTCCGAATCTGTTTATCTCGAGTTCGTGCGTTTGTCTGGTAACCCGCAATATCACCGGGAAGGTGAGCACTCTTGGGCCGCCGACACCATTGCTCGGAAAATGGATTTCCCGAAAACAGTTCGGGAAAACGTCGTCTCCTATCGTGTGGTTTTAACCCCGATCGATTTGGCCCACCCGTTCACCCGCCACGGCATGTTCTTCTTTGTGACCACGGCGGCCGACACATTTAAAAAAAAAATCGTCAATCGAATTGTATGCGATTTTTTTTCGATAAATTCGTACATTATCTTATCCGAATTCACGTGCTGGAAAACTCGCTGAATCGGGTCACCGATGTGGAAATGGCGAGCATTTCACTTTCGAAAAGAATCTGTTCCGTATTCGAGATCAAGGTATAGGTGGGTATTGCAAATCCTACCCCGACCTGATTGGCCAGTTTGAAACCCAGAAATCAATTTCTTCTAATCGCCTTTCTCGTCCCGATGGTGGCCATTTTTGGTCATTTTTCGTTTAAACGGACTTTGCAGGAGGGTCCGTATAGCAGCCGGCGGCCGTCCTTCGGCCGTTTCGGACGTATTTTCCGGTCACAACTTTGGCAACGTTTTTTGCCGACGGTTAAATTTTCATCGGCTCCAGAGGCAAGATTAATTGCCGCCTGAATCTGAAGACCGCATCGCGCTACCGCACTCGGATCGACGACGACGCCGCCGCCCGGTATCGAAATAACCGGCACCTTCATGCGACGTTGCGGTCGATTGGAATTTTTTAGCGAGATTTTGTGTCCAGATTCGGATCCAGAGGACTATTTTACGTCTCGAAAAAATTCAATTGAAAAGTGAAAAATCAAAAATCTACTCAATTATTTTCAGGAAATTGCAATTGTTTCATTTTTTCAATATAATATATCATTTTTTCGAAAACGACCGAACCAAATTAATTGTAACTTCGTAAAAACATGTAGGTAAGGGCCTATTGAGATCATATTACCATTCTGTTGAAATTTCATCTCGGCGTTTGAATAAAATTGACAAAAATAACCCATTGTTATTCTCTTATGGGAATTTGCCAAAATACCCGATTTTACTCAAAACTAGTTGAGGTCTATTCTGGTATGACAGCAATCAGCAAATACTTGAACCCTGAAGAGGATGAGACCTTTGCTCGTAGGGTGGATTAAGTAGGCCTACACATTATCACGATTTAAATAACCCAATTTTGTATATTTCATTCACGAGATGCAATAACTTTATATATTATCTGATTTCGTTTGTAGAACAGAATACTGAAGAAACTGTCCATAAATATAATTTTTTGGAAGCATACATTATTTGTAGGGTTGCCGTTCGAACGAGAATTTGTGAGCGATACCGAATAGTACTTTATCGAAAATCGATCGAGAATATTGAAATATTAGGAATTCCATTAGATCGAATCGAAATGATAAATGGAATATCGATCGAAATCATTATCGATTTTTTCGTGGTCTGAATCTTTATTTTTGTTGTAGTTTTCCGTAATTATTTTGTGACGCGCATAAGGAATTGTCAGTCCCGACATGCACACTCCCAGCGTCAACACAGGACTATGACGTGAGTCTTGACCGAGGATAAGAACCACACAGAATGGTCTCTCTCTATGATGTCTTGTTCGGTAATCCCAAGGGGGGAGAAGGACACCAAAAAAAATTTCATAAGTATTATTACGTTTCATCAACATATTTATTGTGACATTTTTATTTTTTAATGTTAACGGCCAAATTGATTCTTCGCTTTCGCTCATCCATGATTATGTGAATGGATCATAAGAAATAAGAATTCTCGTTCTGCTTACGTGATGAATGAATCGTTATACGAATTAAAGGAATAAGGATGAGTGAAATGACGAAAGGTCGTGGCTCCTGGCATTAGTGACCTATATTTCGGAAGGCCTTCAGCTTCGTCTTGGATATTTACTGTGCAACTGACACTGGTGGTCGAGTGGCTAGCGCACTGAACCATAATTCAGGAGACCGGGATTCGATTTCCGTCCTGGTCGACTATCCTGACTGAGGTCAGAGGTGCATCGTGCTTGCCCTCTGTCGTTCAGGTTGATACATGGAACAGGCCAAGGACGACTCCTTCCCACTATCCCCAAAAAGCATAATAACATAACTTTTCTTCTCATTATCCCAGTATCTCATATATCATTCACCGAAGCCAATATTTCAGGCTGATCATCAGTACAATCCGTCGTTAAACTCAATATAAATAGAAGATATCGACTGCCGCGCGGCGCCGTATATAATGATCATTTTCAATAATAACAATAACATGACTATTTTTTATTTTTCATTTTATTTAGTCCAAAGATTCGCACATGGTACAAATATAGGATATATAAAAACTTACAACTAGATATGAAAATGAGGAGACAGAGAGATATGATTGAAGAAGACAGAATGATATTATATTGACTATGCTATGATGCAATGATTGTCTAACTCTATTGTGACTTCGAAGTAAGGAATTCATTGAGGACATAGGGCTCTGGAGTAGGAAAAATTTCAGGTTGTATTTGATAGATGGAAGTTTGGTGAGGCTAGTTATATGGGTAGGTAGTTTAAATGTAGAAATAAATGGCAAGAATCATATAGATACTATAAAACTTGTTAAAACATGAATTCGTAAATGGTTGTGCAAAGATGGAGAGGGCTGTGTGTGAAAAAAGCGTGAAAAAACTAATAAGAGTCAATAATCAATAACAATGTTCTATGACCGTGAGGTGACAACTAACCAACCTAGACATAAAACAAGTATGTTTAGTAATTACCAATTTTTTAATTGGTTTCATAATTCAATACGATTACCTAATCGATAGCATCACATTTTTGGTATAGTAATGAATGTAAAGTAATGTTTTGGTTTGAGACTTCTAGGTCATTTTGTACCGATGAATGAAACATTTTTTTCTGCGAAAACATACTCACAGTCCACGTGGCCAAATGATTGCTTTAGCAATCTCTACTTTTAGCCGACTTCTAGTTGATACGTTTTGACAAAATGACTTCTAGTCTGAATGTGAAAGAACCGATTGAGCGTCTCCACTATCAATTAGCACAAACGGCTTGGTGTGTCGATACGCCAAATGAGGTAGCGGCAAATATCATCTGTCCTTTGCGTTCTTATCTTGACATATTTTTGCTAATAAATAATCTCTTTTGACTCGCGGTGAATGATTGTGTACGACGTGTTATCGGGTGACATCGATAGACTACCCAATGTACAAATATGTATAAGAAAGCGTATACCCCTCAGGCGTTTGAGTTTCTTTAGATATATTAAAAAATGTGTAATGTGGTCACACGAGAAAAACACGCTCATTGTAAACAGTAACTGTGAAGAAACCAATCAAGCGATTGTTGTCAAATTTTTGAGGTGTATAGTTAAAGGATGTATCTTGACTGTAACGTAAATTAAATGTCATGTGTGCGCGATCACCGAGGCGCTATTACATGACATGAAATCAGAAAAATCACTGAATTTCGCCTTAGTTTGATTGAAGTTTATATATGAATAAAAAAATATTTGAGAAGCAAAAGTACCTCGTTAAATCAGATTGGCCTGTGACTGAAGTACATTCGAGATTTGAAAGTCATCGAACGTGTCGTTGGCTCATGAGAGTTGAATGAAAATACATCCATTTTATGCTGAAATCGCGACCGACTAGTAGCATCTTGAAGAAACAATAATTATACAGAAAATGTTACAACCGAGTCTGTAATATATTCACTGCGTCTAAACTTAAGAGGCTACTTCACATCTCACAACCCATGAGTAGTAAATAAAACCTGCAGGGAACGAACAAAACAGGACAAAAAGCGTCAATGCAGGCCTTTAGCTCCCAACACATGGTGGGTAAACGGTAGGACCAATCAGTCTAATTATTTGCAATGAAACAACAATGAGTATATCTGTGCCTTCACGTTCACTAAAAATCATAATTTTTTTTAAATTACTCTGCAGAAATCGTAAAAATGATTAAAAACAGGTGACACATAATGATTTTTGACCATTATTTTCAAAGGGTTGAAAATATACCATGAACTAAAGCTCTTCGTACGAGCACTTATTGAATACTAGTGATCATTTAATTGAAAACTGTAAGTCATAATACGATGATTGGTTTTCCGTGGCCAACTTGGGGGCCCTGAACGTCCGCAATCAGCCGGTATGCAACATGTAAAGAGTTCTCTTAAGTCTCTTGAATCATCAATATATTGACTGGCCCAAGCTCAAACGGGTCGATGAAAACTGGCGGAAGAGACCAAGATTACACTCGGTTGTTTCGCATATATTGAAGACCATTGGGGCTTGGGCACGACACAGATTGGACTATATAGTTACAAATTAGGGATGTTCGTACCAATTTGTCATCCAGATAACGCAAGTCGATAGTGTTTAATAACGGAGGCGAGGCTTAGTGAACCGTGCCCAATTTATGACGCAGACGAAGATTTTTGACTGTTCATTTTCACACGCTTAGTCAGCCGGCTGGAAGTTTATACAAGTTCACATGCAAACAAACCGGTAGCGTAATATCAACGTGAAATGACACATTTAGGGCTTTACACGCGTGCGTTCTACCGTGTCCGTACAGAGGAATAAAATGTTTTAAAAGGATGGAGGGTCCATGCGGTGAATTGGAAAGCGACCCGCGTACGAAAGTCCGTACCCTCCGCCTGAACCAATAGGAAAATTGTCGTCGTCCAAGCAATTCTGGTGAATTATAGTCTAACCATGTTATACCCCCAAACTTGAAGCTAAGTCTACGTTATTTTGGCTAGGGTTGTTATGTTAGCCCCTCGGCATATCTTACTTCTGCGAAGAGAAACTGAATTTGTTTGTCCGCCTTCTTTACTGTATTTGAAGACAAAGGAAAAGAAAGAAAAGGATTTGTAAAGGATTTTTGGTTTGGGTATAATTTTGATTTATCTTGACAAAATGTGTTTGTTATATGGTTTTGTGTTTGTATTCCAATCATTTTCATTCGCCAGAAATCTATTCTGATTCACATAATACTCAATCGATTGTGTAAATGTCTCGAAAATCTGTAACAATATTGCATGAGGTATCTTTCATTTTATTTTATTGCTAGGTACAATGGAAGAGTTGTATATATGGAAGAGTTGATGTATATGGCAGATTATACTGTCCCTTTTCTCTTGGACTGATTTCTGAATTAAATCTGATAATTCTCATTTCATTACAAATACATAATATATTGGTTATTTCCCCCACGTACCAAACACACAGTATCATAGCGAGCGGTTCGGGTGGTAACTTATTTGTATAACTTCAGCATATCTCATATTCAACCAGTAGGTCTACTTCAAAAGTTATTGGTTCTCTGCATTTTTCGTGATTTTATTATTATTAGATCGAACTGACGTGTTAACAATTAAACAAAGAGCTAACCAAAATTAACCAAATTAACCAAATTAACCAAATTAACCAAATTAACCAAGCTGTGAAATGGAGAACTCCCAAATTATCTCCATAAAAAATAAAAAGAGGGGTTACAAAGGAGAGCAAATAATGCAAATGAGAAACGATCATTGCATCAAAGTCCAAAGAAGAAATACTCTGGAAGAATTGAAATCAATATTCCATAGTGGTTTTAGGCTTT
>OZ023334.1:34077069-34109569 GCA_964007535.1 Brachyptera risi | reverse complement strand
CTTATCTACATCTAGTTCACAAGAGAATCCGCTAAATCGTGACAGGCAATCGGGACCTTTGGATCTGCATTGACCGCAAGAAACCACAAAGACCGTCCATGTTATCAGTATTTGAGTTGGAGCACGTTCTTTATAATTATTATGATGGATTATGTAGCCCTTCATAACTCACTATCAACTGGCCGTAATATGGCCATTACGAATTAAAATATTTGCAAGCATCTTGTGAAAGTGTAATCACCGGTACTTGACTAAAAGTGTTTGTAATTGTAGGGTACCTATAATTAGAACTGTGAATGTTGTTAGGTATCTTATCGGATTTCATATTTTTTATAAAATTACTCATTTAGTTTTAGTTTGACGCATTCTATAACAATGTACATTATTCCATTGAAAAATTAGTCGATGAGTTTGCAAATTCCTTTATTGATGACGTAAAATCAATAGAACATTCATGCAATTTGAAAACATCTGTTGTAGCCTCTCCCGTGATTCAGATTCAGACTATGTATATGCCACCAGTAACTTCTAGTTATATCAAAGCTATCATTGAACGCTTAGACATAAATAAGCAACCAGGCTATGATTCTATCAGAGTCAAAGATTTGATTTTTTTATCCGAAATTATTAGTCCTATTTTATCTAAATTGATCAATTTGTCCCTTGAGCAGGGCAAAGTTCCGGAAGAAATGAAAATTGCTGTGAACCGCCCGGTTTACAAAAAAGGGGACCATATGTTATACTCGAATTATCGGCCAATAGCTTTACTACCAGTAATTGATAAAATTATGGAGCGTTGTGTCGCAACTGCACTAACTAGTTATTTAAAAAAATTCAATATAATTACTAAATTGCAATACGGTTTTCAGAAAGGAAAAAGCACATCCGACTTATTAGTAGATTTCTCAAGTTTCGTCAATGAAAAATTAAATAATAATATGCACATTATTGCTATGTTTATCGACTTCTCAAAGGCTTTCGATACTTTATGCCATGTAAATTTAATCTTATGTCTAGAAAATGTTGGCGTCAGAGGGCCTATGTTGGCGTGGTTTACTAGTTATTTAAGAAATAGACATTTTTTAGTCAAAGTTAATAATACGTGTAGTGAGTTGAGATCTTGTAGCACTGGTGTACCCCAGGGCTCCATTTTGGGCCCAATTTTGTATTTAATTTATGTTAATGAAATGGTTAATTGTCTCTCTTATTGTAAATCCTTTTTATATGCTGATGATACGGTATTACTTGCAGTGCATAAAAAACTAGCAATTGCAGAAAATCATATGCAATTAGATTTTAATCAAATTCTGAAATGGACCCATGATCACAATTTGGTAATAAATTCAAATAAAACAAAATTGGTACATATTTGCTCCCCTTTCAGTGATTCAAAGCTCGATCCTGTTAATATTATTTATCATAATTATAACTGTCTGCACAATTTAAATGATGAAGTATGTGATAATTGCACAGAAAAAATAAATGTGGTAAATACACACATATATTTAGGTGTAACAATTGATCAGCACTTTACTTGGAGACCTCATATTGACCTCCTATGTAAGCGATTAAGATCTTGTGCATTGCAGCTATATGATTTGAAATTTATATTACCTTTACATGTTAGCCGGTTAATATATACTTCTCTTGCCGAGTCTTTAATTTCATATGGTCTTCTTGCCTGGGGTAATGCTTCAGCTGTTCATGTTAATAAAATTATATCCCTACAGAACAATATGATTACTTCTATTACGCCAATTGATGTAAGACTAAAACTTAATAACAATATTACGGCTCTTCATCAACATTCAAATTTACTGCCAGTTTACAGACTCTTCTTGTACAAATTTATATTAAAGTTCTATTATTCAGGCCAATTTGAAAATGTGTATACAAATCCTAGTAACACAAGGTCTTCTAGGAATGTAACTTATGTGGTTCCACCTTATAATAATAAACATGGTAAGAGGGACCTCCAGTACGCTGTTCCTGTAATCTTCAACAATATACCTAATCATCTAATAAACTTGAATACCTTCAACATGGTTAAAAGTCAAATTAAGTGTTGGCTTCTGGAAACGTTAGGTAATAATGCTCTAGATATATTTCGCTAATTTATTGCCATATTTTGATTTTATATGCAAGGGCCTGGTAATGCTATGTATTGTTTAAATTCACATCTCATTCGGTTACTTATATATATTTGTATTTGCATTTATGTATAGTCTTGGTTTATTGCTTACGACGTAATTGCTTTTTCACCGTAATTTATTTATACCTATTGTACATTGTATTTTTCTGTATTTATACCACGGATAAGCCTAAATCAGGCTTCGTGGATTTTTGTGAACGCTCATTGATGTATGCCTACACTGAAAAATAAAAAGAATTTCAACTTCAATGAAGAAATCATTATTATTATTACACGTGGTAGTATCCAGAAAAGAAATAAACTAGACCTGCAGGTATAACAAGTAGTGTAACCTAGCAGACAGTACTAGAAGTAAGATCACGATGGTTCAGCTGGTAAGGTAGGCAGGACGGGCAAATATTTGAAGCACTACACGCTGCAGATAGAATTATAAATCAAAATCAAATAACTATTCGAATGAGAGCATTGTATTGGTATTTACTATTTAGAGAGGTTGATTATTCTATTTCAGACTACAGAAGCTTAACGATCTCTACCAAATTAACGGTAGAGAGGGTTGATGTTTTCAATATTTCGGAAAGTTATCATCAAGAATTTCAAGATCATTATCAACTACTTATGTTTTATATATATTGTATGGTTTGTCTATTGTAGTCAAATGGGACAGAATCAAACTTTTTCGTAATCTCCCACTCCAAACAGCATTATTAAATCCACCAGAAAAAGTTTCAAGTACGCTGTTGATGTTAAAAACTGGAACTATAGAAAAGTCACGAAATAAAGCGCGCGCATATTTCAAACAATGACAGTAATTGGAATATTACATGTTTGATTGAACTTTTGTAACCATTCGTCGGCCATATTGAGATTCAGAAGCTTATTCTATTGTTACTTTTCGTGTCGAATACTTAGTTTTTTTCACATTTTTATTATCAGAAAAGTATTTTAGTTGTTTGCTAAAAACATGGTCACGTACGGGACACTTCTTTTGAGGCAAAAAGATGGGATGAATGGATGGGACGGGAAGTAAGCAGGGATGGATGGATGGGAATTAATGGAGCGATGAATGAATGAACACAGTGATGAATGGATGGGAAAGAACGGAGGGAGGAATGGATGGATGGGAATGGACGTGAGGATGGATGGGAATGGATGGATAAGTTGGGACGGATGAGATGGGAATGGATCAATGGGAACGGATGGATGGATGAGAAGAGATGGAGGGATGCAGTGTTGAATCCAGACATACCTTCGAGGGGGGCTTTGCCGATTTGAGCTTTGAGCTCGTCGATTACCCCCCTCCCCTTCCTTCCCCCGATAAAAACATTAAGCACTAGGTACAAGGTATATTTTTTGAGAAACTTGTACTTCGGTTAACCCCCCCCCCCCCCTCCCCGGAGAATACAAAAGCTTTCCCGCAACAAAATATCTCTGAATTCAACACTGGAGGGATGGATGATGGAGAATGGAGGAGAAGGAATGGGTAGATGGAAGAAGGAGGGATGTAGGGATGGGAAGTGCCTGCGCTAGCCACTGGTCTACCTGTCTTAGTGCTATTTATTGTAGGCCTACTACAGTATTATCAATCAATCAATCAATCCAAGCAGAGGCACAGAAGAGATTATAATATGATGGTATCAATTGGGTGGACGATACCTCTATATTCATCTGAAGACTCTGATTCCTGCCATGAAGTCCCTCTACATCAATCAAATCAGAACCAGATTAAAATAGTTGATTAGTTTCAGGGCTTATATGTGTAATGCTTGGACGGTAATCCATTTAGGTAATCTTATCGTTCCACGTACCATCGCTTATTTATTTCCGATATTCTTGTTTGAGGTGTTTTCTGATAGATCTTGTTTGTATGTATGATATAGTGTTTGGACTTTTTGTGTTTTGTTTGTTTTAATATGTTTTTTACTCACTTGAAGTTGATGGTTGCTGATCTGACGTTTGGACTGTGACAGCCATTTGTGTTACGTTTTTGTGTGTATGTGTACTGTATCAGTGTTGCCATCTGTGTATACTCACATGAAGTTGAGCAGTCAGTGTTGCCAACTGTGTATTTAAATTTGAAAAATTGAAATAGGCGTAATGCCTGCAAAGGTGGACAGTAGGTTGGGTTAGGGTTGGGTTAGTGTATAAACCTCGCGTATACCGCCGGCAGGCGGAACGGAGCTTATATACGCCTACATTACGCCTGTGCCTGCGTATAGGGATACCAAGATAGGGCTGGCCTTGCTTTCCCGGGCATCTACTCGTTTTGTACGTACAGCGATGCCAAATAATGTCCTCAATCCAGGTCGCGGCACACTTCGAGTTGGGGGTACATAGTCGCTGCCGTAATTTCGTGTGTCATTCTTTGTATATTTTGGTGAGTATATTTGTTGTGATTGTTGGAGGTCAGTTGTCGCCAAATATGTGGATTATTAAATATGGTGTCATTAGATTTTGGTCAGTTGAGTCGTGTTCGTCATGGGTTGCGAGTCGTGCGTTTTGACCGTGTGGAGTTTTTTTGCGATTGTGAGTGATGAGGGTAAATTGTTGGAGTGGCTCCGTGAACATGGGGTGATTAGGAGGGAGTACTTGTGCCCTCGGTGCAATAAGGAGTGTCGATTGAGGGCGGATTCTATTTATTATTGTGGGAAAACAGTAGTTACAAGAGTGGGTAGACGTGAAAAGAAGACGCGGTGTAATTTTATGGTTTCTGCCAGAAAGAATACTTGGTTTAGTGGATCGCACCTCTCTATGGAAACAGTGTGCCGATTTACTTGTTATTGGTTGTGTTTGAAGCCTCCACGTACCGACTTTTTGATGGTAGAGCTCGGTTGTAGTCCTAACACATTGACGGATTGGTCGTGTTTCTGTAGGGAAGTGTGTATAGCGTGGTGCGAGAATAACCGAGAGAAGGTAGGTGGTGTGGGAGTGACCGTGGAAATTGATGAGGCAAAGATTGGGAAGAGGAAATACAATAGGGGAAGGATTGTGGATGGGAAATGGGTGTTTGGCGGTTTCGAGAGAGGAACGAAGAAACTGTTCGTAGTGGCGGTGGCTGACCGGAGTAAGGAGACTCTGTTAGCAGTAATTAAAGAATGGATTTTGCCTGGTACAACTATAATTTCGGATTGTTGGAAGTCATACGATTGTTTGGGGAGTGAGGGGTTTGTGCATTTGTCAGTGAATCACAGCATAAACTTTGTTGACCCTGAGACGGGCGCACACACAAGATATTGAAAGGTCATGGAGGGAGGTTAGGGCGAATGTACCAAGGTATGGACGGAGTGAGAAGCATTATTATGAGTATTTGTGTGAGTTTTTATGGAAACGGTCATTACCAAATCATTCAGAACGTATTCATTTTTTTTTTCAAAAATTTAATCGGGAAGGTGTATGATCCGTATGCGGGGGAGGAGGTTGTGGAGGGAGCTGGTGTATTGGAGGGGGCGGGGGGTGTATTGGAGGGGGGCGATTTTTCAGAATGTGATAGTGATGAGTGATTGTTTTTCTAAAGTGCGTGTGTGTAAATGAGTGTGCGATTGTGGAATGTTTGGTTGTGTGTGTGTGCCTGAGTTTGGGTCAACAATATTTGTGCTGTGATTCACTGTGAATTGCCGTAACCGGGGTCACACAAACAATCAACAAACAAATCACAAACACACAAACAAATCTGATTTGTAATAGTTTGTGTCTGGCAAAATGCGTTCTTTAATTACGGACTATGGCACTACGAACAGTTTCTTGGTTTCTTTTTTGAGCTCCCAATCACCCAAATCCCATGTACCATCAACACCATTTTTTCTTTATTCGTGTTTTCGTGTGGTCTTTGGTGTTTCAATTTTTGCGTTCAACCTCACCCACTTTGACCTTCAATCGTGTTGATTTTTACATTATTGCTATATAGATCAAGTACTCTTTGTGGTAGAAGCTGTAAATGTGCACCGCGTTTTTTTTCGGTTTGGTCACTTTTGTGATTTCTGTGTTTTCACAGAAATGTGTAAAATTTCGCTTGTTAATCGACAATTTTTGTTGCACTGTGGGCACAGTGTTTCGTTCTATTTATTTCTGCTTGCGGAGGCATTCTTTCAATTTATCCTCCTTTTTCACAATTGTGGGAAACTCCACATGGTGTTAACACGCGAGTCGTAGCCCATGGTGACTGCTACGAAACCGGTGTAGTTTTTGTGGAGTGTGACACGTGAGTTTTTGCCTTTTTTAATTTATTGTATTCCTTGGTGATGGTGGTTTTCGATTTTCATGCTGTGGTATTGCTGTATCTGTGACAAAATGGCCGTTTTTTTATGTCTTCAACATTGGACTTTTTTGTTATATCTGAGTTATGAACAGTGTCATTTCGTGGTGTTTTATGAGTTTAGTGAATTTTAGAATGTGTGTTTTGGGGTGTTTTTCGTAATTTTTGACCCCCCCGGAAAAAAAATAGCATAGTCATTTTTAGTGGGTTTTTTTCAGTTTGTTTTGTGTTGTTTTGAGGTTGTTTCAGTGTTTTATGAACTATTTATGTGGTTATTAGCGTAAATCATCAATTTCCCCCCTAAAAAAAAAAAAAAGGCCATGGTACGTTGAACGATAATTTTACCTTTTTTTTTAGGGGGGGGAATTGATGATTTACGCTAATAACCACATAAATAGTTCATAAAACACTGAAACAACCTCAAAACAACACAAAACAAACTGAAAAAAAACACTAAAAATGACTATGCTATTTTTTTTTTACGGGGGGGTCAAAAATTACGAAAAACACCCCAAAACACACATTCTATAATTCAAGTTTCAAGTAGATCAAGTTTGACAACTTGAAAAGCAAACATAAAGAGATGAATATTTCAATATTATTACTTTATTGTGCCTTTGCTGCTTGTTAATTTCAATTTTTTGCTAAAGGGGGGTGTGAGAATTCGTGACGTATTTGAGGGAGGGGGAGGGGGGTTGTGACCAACAACTGTGACATGGGGCAGGCTAGTTAGTATGTGAGTAGGCCTATCCTCATCGAGTTTGAGTCTCAAGTTTCAATAATTAGTATCAATTAATTCATTCGTTTAAGCCTGTAGATTATTTTTGTCATAGCCTAATACTCGTGTACGCGGGGCACTTTTTCGAGGCAAAGTGATATGGTGGCCTTTTGGTTAGTGGTTGTATAGTCAATACGGAACCAAACCAGTGAAACTGTGGTTAGATCACCCTTGTGATGCCCGGCCGAACGATCCTACCTTTCATCTTTAGCCTCAATTAGGAAACAATGATTTTGTATCAAACTTCTATGTTGATGGTAGAAACATCATCACGACAACGCAGCATCTTATTATGCGTTACAAGACGAGTAAGAACAAGGGAGTGTCAGTGGACCCCTTCTATTTAATATAATTATGAACGATCTAAAAACTGGAATTAAATCAAGAATTCGTCTGTTTGCAGATGATTGTGTGGTATGTAGCACATTAACAGTGAGAGGGAGAAAAATCAGTTACAATGAGATTTGGAGAGAAATTAATTAATAGGTTGAAATAAATTTAATGAGACTTGTCTAAATGTTGGAAAATATAAAGTGGTGCACTTCTCTACCAGCAGTAACAAGAAAAAAGTAAATTAAGTTTATGAAATGGAATGAGATTCTAAACTTGAAGAAGTAATGTTAGAAGCATATTTTGGCTCATATATATGATAAATTAGCATTAACTAAAGATCTACATTCTCACAATACTAGACAAAGAAACAACTTGGTGTACAAACATCATAACTCAAATAATTCCTCGTCATTCTCAATCCTTGGCCCCCGGACATGGAACAGTTTACCTGATGAGCTCAAAATCATTAAGGGTGAGTCTTCTTTCAAAAAAGAGTATAAGAATTACTTGCTTGTACAGCAGAAGGAAGATACAATAATAAAGTCCCAATCGTCCACTAAAATAACTACACCTCACATATGCACTATTTTCAATCTGTTGATCGCTGTGATAATTATAGGAGTCATTATCAAAAGACTGAATATGTAAGTCCCAAATCATTAAGTAGCTGAATCCAAATCTGATTATTCAGCTTATATCATGCCATACTCATTGTGTCTTTGTATATAGAGCGAAAAATACATTGTTTACTTATCAGTATTGTTTATGTACTGTACATACTCCATTCTTACTACTAATGAGTTAATTGCTTCATCTTGATCTCTATTACGATATTCTTATCATAGCATGTAGAATATATCTTAATCGTAATAATTAGATGAGCGTAGCGAAGCTTTCCATTTCACACCCTGAGAAAAAATGGGCTTCGTTTTTATGTTTTTTTTTTTTTTTGTAATTATGTACGCGGCATACAGGTCAGAGAAATCAATCAATCAACTTGAAACTTTTTCTGAACGTTGATGTCATACCAGAATAGGTTGGGATTGTTATTCAGAGGAATCGGTCGGAAGGTTTTTCCGTAAAATAATCGGAAAGTTTGGAAAATCCTCATAAGAATAACCCGGAGGAAACTACTTTATACTTGAAAAACAAGAATTTTTCAAAAGCTCTCAAATTCTCACGGAATATGAAAAATACTATTATACACTCTGGTATTCTACACACCTTGATATCTGAATAAGCTATAAAAGTCGTCAAAGTAGTTATAATCTTGCCACCTTATTGACTCTGGTAATCTACACACCTTGACGCATATAAAAAATACTTCATTGTTGGTCAACTCTTGAATCTAGAAAGCAGTGAATCTCAACAACTTAATTCTGTAACAATTTGTATGATATATTTGATGAATATGATCAGTTATTTTTATTTTTTTCTTCAAAACGACTGATCAGAATTGCTTAAAAAATCGTAATAATGTGTAAAATCCATGTTTACACATTTAGAGAGAATTTCATCCTATTTGGAGAGATTTTATTTTTCAACATTTTCTGCCCAGCCAAATCTTATGGGGTTTTTAGAAACTTTGAGATGATTTTTCTCAAAATCGGTCTGACCGATTCATTCCAAAAACTATACAGTTCTAAGTTGAATGAGTTTGCGTGTACAAAAAAAGTTTCATGTTGATCAGTCAACCCTTGCGACCTGTGGAGTGCTTACAAAAAAAAAAAAAAAAAAAAAAAACACAGACAAAGCCCTATAAGAGTGGGATGGAGACTTCGCTACGCTCATCAATGAGTTATCACTAGTCAAACGCGAAATATGCGTTGTAAGATGAGCGAGATATCTCAATAAGGTATAAAAGTTCTTAAAGTAGTTCTACCCTTGCTACTTTATCGACTCTGGTATTCTACACACCTTGATATCTGAATAAGCTATTAAAGTCGTTGAAGTAGTTCTACTCTTGCCACTTCATTGACTCTGGTGTTCTACACACCTTGACGCATATAAAAAATACTTCATTGTTGGTCAACTCTTGAATCTAGAAAGCAGTGAATCTCGACAACTTAATTCTCTCACAATTTTTATGATATATTTTATGAATATTATCAGTCATTTTATTTTTTTTCTTCAAAACGACAGATCAGAATTGCTTAAAAAATCGTAATAATGTGTAAAATCCATGTATACACATTCAGAGAGAATTTCATTCCATTTGGAGAGATTTTATTTTTCAACATTTTCTGCCCAGCCAAATCTTACGGGGTTTTTAGAAACTTTGAGATGATGATTCTCAAAATCGGTCCGACCGATTCATCCCAAAAACTATACAGTTCTAAGTTGGATGAGGTTGCGTGTAAAAAAAAGTTTCATGTTGGTCAGTCAACCCTTGCGACCTGTGGAGTGCTTACAAACAAACAAACAAACAAAAAAAAAAAAACACACACAGACAAAGCCCTATAAGAGTGGGATGGAGACTTCGCTACGCTCATCAATAACTTGACATTTGTGTACATGACTATAGCCATATATTGTCTACATTTTAAGGTCGTCATATTAAGGTCTTTGATATGAGGTATGAAATAAAAAATAGTAGCAAAGCAAGAGCTATTTTTTATGAATACCCAATTCAAATACAACTTTGTTCCAGTGATAATAGAATTATAATTTAATGATAAATAATATAGGAACTGTGAATAAATATGAATATAAAATAGTATAGTGACGTGAGTGTTATTTTTATACAACTCTCAATATGTACGTACATCTTCTAAGCAAAATGAATGCAAAACAAAAATAATACATTTTATTTTAATTTAAGAAGATGTAAATTAAATTGCCAAAAAAGCATATATGTTTCATCAGGTATTTTAAAATCTTCAACATTCATGATCGCATCTAAAAAAGAATTCTTCAACAGTCGAGTGATGTTTTAATTAAAAACTTTTCCAAGTTATTTTGAGAACATGTAACAACTCGATTGATTTCATCCACTAAATTATGCTGAACGAAAAAATGGGCCAGTTGGTGAATAATTAATCTCTGCTTCTCCACATTATTTCAGTCTCTGACATTATACATTCTTTACTTGAAATATCAAATCCCTAATAAGGACTGCCTCATTATTGAAGGCTTCGTACTTTGCTTAAATGCTGCTTGATTGTGATTTTGTGACTTATATTTTATTTATTGTTTTTTCATGTTTCGAATTTAAATTTCTTGTCTTTTCATCAATTAACATTGAAAACTTGACATCAGTAATGTTTTCTCAATTGAAGCCAAGCATGACATACAAGGAAGTATCACTTGGAAGGACCACCACAATCACAAGGGAAATCTTAATCAACATCTCAAAATGAATAATTAATCAAAAGGAGACTTTTTAAACAAACTGTTAATATTAGTAAACCAGTAGTATAGATTCAAAATCAAAATGATTTGAATAATTTTTTCTCCGGTTCAACGAAGAAGAAACGGCAGAAATCAAAACAATGCACTTTTGTTTCAAGTGAAATATCATCTGATAATAACCGTACTGAGGGTAACATTATATAATTATAAATAGAAAGGAATTGATCAATAAATTATTGGGGTATTTTCATGTTTTGTAGTTTTATTAACACACACAATTAATCATTTTTTTCATAGCATTCACGTAACATTGGTGAAATAAGTAAACTTTCTTGTGATTACATTTTATCAAGCATTTATATCATATTATCACCATGTTATATTAGTACTACATATTGTACGTATTTGAATGGTGTCACAATCATTTGAATGGTGTCAAAACATCGCATGTGTGTAAGATAATGGAAAGGGTGGTTATAAAGAGAGTAGTGGAGAAGGTAGATGAAAGAAGGAGTATTTCAGAAGTGCAGCATGGGTTTAGGAAGGGTTATTCATGTGAGACGCAGTTGTTAGGTTTTGCAGAAGAGTTGGCTGGGGTAGTTGATAGGGGGGGACGTGTTGATGCAGTGTTTTTAGATTTCGAGAAGGCTTTTGATAAGGTAGATCACAATATATTATTAGGGAAGTTAAAAATGTCCGTTGGGAATGCTGGGTTGGTTAATTGGATTGGAAACTTTCTTCAGGATAGAGTGCAAAGAGTTCGGGTGGGTTCAGAGGTTTCAAGTGAGACTAAGGTTACGTCAGGAGTTCCACAGGGTAGTGTGTTGGGTCCCTTATTGTTTGATTTATATATAGATGATCTGACTAGTGTTGTTGATTCGAAAATAAGGTTATTTGCAGATGATTGTGTGTTATATAGGGAAATCATTACAGAGGAGGATGTAGTAGCTCTTCAGGTAGATTTAGCGGCAATTAATCGTTGGGTTCAGTCAAATAAGATGGGGTTGAATACAGGAAAGTGCAAGTTAGTCACATTCGGTAAGAGAAACATAAGGACAGATGTAGTGTATGAGGTAGGAGGGAAGACGCTGGAGTTGGTGGAAAACTACAAGTATTTGGGGGTGGTATTTGATAGGCGTCTAGGGTGGGGGAGTCAGATTGAGAGAATAGTAAAAAAGAGTATAAATGCACTAAACTTTGTAATGAGGCAACTTAGGGGGGCAGGCATGGAGATTAAGGAAAAAGCATATTTCTCGTTAGTGCGTCCCATGGTAGAATATGCTAGTTCAGTTTGGGATCCTTATAGATTAGGTGAGATAAGGGATGTGGAAAGGGTTCAAAGGATTGCTGTGAGAAGGGTTACAGGTAGGGTTAGGAGGTGGAAATGGGATGAGAATGAAAGGGGGGAGAGGGTAAGAATGTTGGAGAGTCCAACTGAGATGATGAGAGACCTGGGGTGGCAGAAATTGGAAATACGGAGGAAGGAGGATCGTTTATGTAATTTCTTCAGGGTAATGGAGGGAGAGGGGGGGTGGGGGGAGCTGCATGAGTTGATAAAAAGAAATAAGTCAGGGTATGGAGGTAGGCGGGGTCATGATAGAGCGGTAGTCATAAAGGGGGCTACATTAGATGTCGGTAAATTCTCTTTCTTAAATAGGACAGGTAGGGACTGGAATGGGCTTAGTAGAAATGTTTTTGAAGGGGATGACATCAGGTTAAAGTTATTCCGTCAGAGGGTTAAGGAGATGGTGGGATAGGGGTACTTAGGGAACTTGCCACCGCGCATTTATGTGCATTTGCAAGAGTTAAATAATAATAATAATATTCATGCTAGTAGAAAATTCCGTAGAATCGGAATGCTTTGGTTATACCAGATGAAAGTCTGATATCAATAAACCTTCTACATGTGAGCCTTATACATTTCCTTATACCTATGCATGGTGGTTATTTCCTTCAGAATCCGTGGAAAAGGTACGTAGTCGCTAGCTTGAGTTTGTTGATTCTTGTGTAACATCCTCCCAACACTCATGTCCAGTTTATTTCGCGTGCTTTTTGCACTCTGTCTATGTTTCCTCCAACCAGTACCCACCTCATTATTCTCATATCACTTAATTGTTTCTCTTACTCTGTATCATCATCTATCATTCATCTCTCATGTCGTCAATCCCAAATTGATATTCTCTAAATGATATCAATACACGTTATATAGGCCTAGAATAGACACGTTACTGAATGCGAAGACAGTTCATGCAAGTGCAAGAACAACGAGGAGACTTGATCTCCTCACAGAGAAGCTGAGTCGACATGGTTGTGGTTGTGACCATGTGACGATGGTTGTGAGAAACAAAACAAAACATGTGATGCGAAGGGAAAGTTACGAACAAATGATGTGTGCAAAATGTATACTGTATGTGTATGCAAATGCAATGTATGTTATAGGAATGTTCCAACAATGTAGGTACTGTATGGATATAGAACTACCAGTATTGTGAAAAACAAATCAATGAATACTACTGTACCATAATAATTGAAATGCACTGTGATTTATTTCACTAGTTCTGTTATATAACTTAACTAGTTTGATATCATTTTATAGGATTTATTTGTATTGGTAATTATAAAGCACTATCCACATTATTGTAAGATTCTTACCATTACCATGTATTGATCTAATTGCGCTGTACTATTTTGGTAACCCGCTTTATGTACAGCCGTCAATTGAATACTTTCTCTAAGGAAACACAGTATTGCCATAAACTGTTACGGCACATGGAATTTAATACAACTAAGAAAACGCGTTATGTGTTTCCGCGATGATGGATGAGCTAGAACATTTCAACATATCTTTGGTTGGTTTTATTATATATATATATCCACCTTGAGATCCAAACAATTACGTCACTGCCCTCCAGTTTTATTCATTACTCATTCTAATTCTAACTAATCACTTCAATAATAAAGAAGGTGTTGTTTCAATTGTTTTTAATTAATTGATGCCACTTGTTACTTGGATCTAATTGGTGTATTATAACATTGTGCAATGTAAAAAGATTGGGCCTACATTATATATTTCGTTACATCAAAATGGCTGAACCAATTTGAGTGAAAGTTCGGAATAATGTGTACCATTATTACATACCATTATTATGTACATATTATATTTTTTTTGTTATTCTACAGACAAGCCTTTCTAAGGCTTTGTAGATCTTTTTGAGAATGTTATATATTTGTATTCTTTGTGTGACAATATAAATAAAAAAAAATAAAAATTATTATATTGAAATTCCGTGAAAATTTGAAGTCTTCTGTAGGAAATGTTTTTTACAATTTTTTTTCTCTGGGTTATTTTTCATTTTTTCAACTTTGAAATGAGTTTTCTCTGAAGTGGTGCAACCGATTGCACCTCAAAACTATACAGTATCGAATTAGATAAGGCCACTTGTGTATGCCAAGTTTCAACTGAATTTGTATTTTTGTTTGACCTGTGGAGCACAGAAAGAAAACAAAACATGTAGGCCTACCGGTAGGCCTACCTACTTTTTTTCGAGTACGGTGAAATCAAGTATTTCCTTTGCTCATCCTATTATAAGTGTACAGTAGCAGTGAAATAAGAATTCCAAACAACTGCTGCCTCTCTCACTGTTTTCCTATCCATTCCCACTGACGTTTGGGAGTTCTGGTGTGAAATTCTTTGGAGTTCTTGAAAATATTCAAGTGTAAGTAGGCCTACATTGTATTGTTGTGATATTAACTGTGACTGCTATCACCATGTGCTACAAAGCAAGAACCTATGAGTCTATGATTATTAAAGTTACTTTCCATGATGCAAATTAGATGCTCTGAATGACTGACAAGGCAACCATCTTGGATTTGTGATATGCAAATACGGCATGATTTTGAATTGCATGAAAACCAAATTTTATGACACTTTAAGAGATGTGTAGACCTACCTATGTGCATTTCTAGATGGAAAGAAATGCTCATGTTCTATTGAATTGGATACTTTTCTTGAATTCTTCTGATGAAAGTTCTCCATCTGAAATTATTATGAAGTATAAACTGATCACTTTGCTTAATTATTTAAAATGACTATCAATTTTGTTGACCTCTCAAAAGGGGTAAGATTAAAGTCAACAAAGTAACTGGACCCTGATTAACTGCTTAAAATATTTCAATAAATACTACAGAAGGTATATAATTATACCATGCATGTAGTGAAGAGCAGCAGCTTTCACACCATTTTAGACAAGATCCAAAATGTGAATGCATGATGAATGCATTATTTCAACGGATTAAGAGTCGAAATAATTCTCAAAGTTCATCACACGATCAGATCGTTATTGCTCAGTGACTTGAATCTACTCGGATTTCAATTCTGACGTTTTTAACGACAAGAACTGATCTATCGGCAGTAACTAATAACTAATAACAGAGTGTCTTTGGTCTTCTTCCTATTGTTAAACTGAGAGAGAACACAAATGTTACATTGCGAGACCTGACGTTACAACCTCGCAACTTCCTTCCTATCCGTTCAGCCGTCGTTTGACGACCGACAAAAGTTGAAGTTGGTTGACTTTCAATGATGAGCAGACAGAATGGAGGTGGGCGTGATCTCGCACACGATTGGGCGAGAGCCAGAATCGGTTTGGTCGTGTAACGGGCCTTTGACAATAGAAAGCAGAAGAACCACACGAACTCTAACCCCTGATTTATTCCTGAGCAACCATGGTAATGCAAAATGTACAGTTCAAAATAATATGGTCTATGTGTAAATATGTCCACTGCCCAAAATTGTAGATTATTTTCATTCATCCTACATCCGATCGTGACACTACAGTTTTATAGTGAGTGGCATGTAATTCCAAGTGATTGAGACAATATGAACAACAAAGACATTATCAAATGCACGTACGGTACGTTTATGTGGAATGAATCGTGGAACAAAATCGTAATATCGACAAATATTGCGATATCGGTGGCAATATCGACGAATATCGCAATATAGGTGGCAATATCGATGAACTTGATACACAGGTAGGCGAACAAATCAATATAACAAAGTTTGTTATTCCGACTTTTTGTTTTGATCTCGTGTTTTCATACAGTTCTTGATAATTCTTTGGAATGACAGCAAGTAAAACACGCTGACGAAACGCAAAACGCCCATCAGCAAGATCTGCAAAATGAAATAGTGGTATTAATATTCAATTGATATCATCAAGTAAGCTTACACACCAAACGGAGAATACTGCAACGAACCTCGGTGATCAACTCTTGAACGGACGTAACTGGAATCATTCCCGCACACAGCGTCTTCAGAATGAAACTTTCAAATCCAACGGTGCTATAAAACTTCCCTTTCTGGAAAATAAAAACAGCATGGAATATAGTCAAGCAACGACAATCAATCAATACCGTATACTTCATTATTGACCGTTGTTTCACTTCCTGGTAGCAATGCCTTCAGTTAACAACTTGTGGACCCGGTTACCAAGCCTGAATGACCCGCCGTAATAACCAGGGTATTCTGAAAAATATAGGCCTACGATTTCTCAATTCCCTTTTAATTCCCGCTTTTCTGTCATGATCGTGCGCTATGGGTTTGTAATAACTTTTTGCGCCATTGTGAGGAAGAGGGAGAAGAAATGGGGTGGGAGGGATTGCATTGTATAATTCTAAAGAAAATATGTCAACCTGACATATAACAATAGAAACTAGGGACATGCAAATTTTTGAGTTTGAGTTCAAATTCAGCTGAACTCGAAATTTTTGATTTTTTTTTTCAATTCATTTTTCTTCAGCGTGATTTTTTTTTACAAATTTTAGGGTCTAGAAGTTGCTATTGATATGAAAATCTTGGTCTAACATTGGTCAAAAACATAGTTTTTCGTTTTTGTGATTGAGCAATGTATAGGCCTACTGTATACTAAACGAACGAAGTGTTTAAAATGATTGCTCTATAGTAGGGATAACTTCGATTATTCGATAATCGATTACCAATCAATTCTACTACCAAACGACTCTCAAAACCGAGAGTCAATTATTTTGATATAGGCCTATAAATTTTTGGGGGGAACTGTGCTGATTTAGCCGAGTTTAAGCGAGCGACGAACGCACTTCATACTATCATAGCAACTCGTGGTTGAAGGAAGAAGCACGTGCGTGATTGAGCGCACATGGTTATGTTATTGGATGTTGCCACTCAAGTCCCCTCTACCCCTTCCACCAAAGTCTTCATTTTCGGTAGAGGGTCGAGTGACACCTGCGCCTTCCCCTCCCAAATTCTAATGTCAATTCCGTATAATCATTGTTGAGCGTGGTCGTGATTGCTTTGTTTTTAAACCCGAGATTTTATTCATACCATCACAGCTTACGACTTTTCCTATTTTTTCAATTGTGTAAGTTTTTATAAGTGAAATAAAATAAAATTGCTTTTGATTGATTAAAATAATAGCTGCATGTTTATTTTATTTTGTAATCACTATTTGCAAGAATGTGAAACGTGCGAACGTGAGTATTGTTTGGGCCAATTTCGAAAAGGTGAAAGCATCCACTGTGCAGAGTAAACTTTGTAAAACAAAATTAGCTTTTCACACTTCTACCACCTCGATGAAGAATCATCTCCTGGCTTATCAACTACAGAAATCCCATTACCATTGTTGATATTGCAATTTTCTTTCAACTCTTTGAAGAAATTCCACTCTTATCTCTGATTTTAATCCCTTCACAAAATGTCATGTTATCTCCCAAACAATCAGATGCCTAACTGCACCACTCGTATTTGCCATTTCGTGTTTCCATACCATGAAAGGTCGGCTGTCTTCGTCTTCGTAGCAAATGTCAACAAGCGGGAAGAGAGGGGAGTGCATTTGGTTGCTATGGTCACCGTACGTGACCTTGTACGGCCGAAAATAGCCGAACAGTTCAGTGTATACCAAAGCAACTGCAACCGCTAATAACAACGTAAAAACAGCGCGGCAAGTTTTGAACAAGTATAAATTGATACCAGCAACAAAAATTGTACCAAAAATTCTCAGAATCGATTACTAGTTGATTCTGACGAATAGATAATCAATTTTGAATTTTCAGAATCGAAGTTATCCCCACTCCATAGTAATTTGTCG
The DNA here is from genome assembly GCA_964007535.1 of Brachyptera risi. Classification (NCBI taxonomy): domain Eukaryota; kingdom Metazoa; phylum Arthropoda; class Insecta; order Plecoptera; family Taeniopterygidae; genus Brachyptera; species Brachyptera risi. Next base: position 34,091,579 of record OZ023334.1, on the reverse strand, counting down.
TGCTATACTTGAGCAGTGAAATACCTACCTCTTTTTGTTGACAGTTATTGCATTGCAAACTCAATCGTTATGGTTGTGATGATGACTGCTACAGATTGAATCGCCTTTAATCAAGTATCACCCACTCAATCAGTAGTCAAGTGTTTTGGAAACAATTTAAAAGGTTCATATACCCACTAAAAATGATTTTCAATCAAAATGAATCAAATATTACAAGGTCAAATGTTGAAAAAATGCTGTTGGTAGTATCCTACATGTTGCCCATATGTCACCGTCTGATAATGCTAGTGCCGATAGACAAGTGGTGCCCTCTTCTAACGAAGATTGGCGATCATCATAGCTAGATGCTGCAGTTCTGAACAAGAACCTCGTGCTCTGCCCGAACCAGTCCCTAAGATTCTTGAGCCACCAAGTCCTCCTCCTGCCAGGCCTACGCTTCCCTTAAATCCTCTCTTGTAAAACTAATTGCAAGAGCCTGTATTTATTGCTTCTCATTATATGCCCAAAGTACTCCAGCTTTCGTCTCTTGACTGTAAATAACACTTCCAAGTTCTTATTCATACGCTCCATCACTCGGACATTTCTGACTTTGTCCACCCATGGAATACGGAGCATTCGACGATTACAGGTAGGGTTAGGAGGTGGAAATGGGAGGAGATTGAAACGGGGGAGAGGGGGAGAATATTGGAGAGTCCATCTGAGATGATCCGAGACTTGGGATGGCGGGAATTGGAAATGCGGAGAAAGGAGGATCGGATCTGTAATTTCTTCAGGGTAATGGAAGGAGAAGGGCGCTGGGGAGAGTTGAATAGGTTGATTGAAAGGAATGAGTCAGGGTATGGGGGTAGGCGAAGTCATGATAGAGCAGTAGTTATAAAGGGGGCTAGATTAGATGTCGGTAAGTTCTCTTTCTTGAATAGGACAGGTAGGGATTGGAATGGGCTTAGTAGAAGTATACTTGAGGAGGATGAAATAGGGTTGAAGCTATTGCGTCAGAAAATTAGGGAGGCGATAGGATAGGATTGATAGGGAACTTGCCACCGCGCATTTATGTGCAACTGCAAGAGTTAATAATAATAAAATAATAATAATAATAATAATAATAATAATAATAATAATAATAACCCACATCTCGAAAGCCAGGCTTCCAGTCTTTGGCATAGCAACTTGTTTAGGGTCCAATCTTCCATTCCATACAACAATATAGGAAAGACGTAACACCTGACCATGCACATCCTCAGATCCAAGTCAAGATCACGATTACATAGTAAATGTTTCAATTTAGTGAATGCCGAGCGTGCCTGCTCGATTCGGATCTTGACCTCCAGAGTATATTCCCGTTGGTCATTCACACAACAACCAAGATATCTGTAATGATGTATGCGCTCAATAACAACATTATCCAGCATTAACTGAGCGTGAATGTTCTTCAACTTTGAAACAACCATAAACTTTGTCTTTTTAAGTTCATACGTAAGCCGCTGTGGTTACTCGCATTATTTACTTTCTCCAACAGCGACTGCAGATCTTCCAAGTTGTCAGCCAGCAGGACTGTGTCGTCGGCGTATCTTATACTGTTCACCAGCTCACCATTGATACTGCTACCTTCCACTGCACCATCTAACGCTTCTGCCAGTATAGCTTCCGAGTAAATGTTAAATAATAACGGGGACAAAACACATTCCTGCCAAGCACCACGTCGAATCAAGACTTCCTCGGAAAGGCTCTCTCCAACTCTCACGACTGCCTTCTGATTCGAATACAGATTTGCTATAATACGAATATCTCTGCTGTTCAGGCCAATGCTATGCAATATCTCCATCAATTTCACGTGTTTCACCTTATCAACGCTTTCTCATAATCAATGAAACAAGCATAAACATCCTTATTCATGTCTTGACAACGCTGAACTAATACTTGCATGCAGAATAAAAGCCCATTCACGATTAAACTTAACCGTAAACTTAGGAACTTACAAATTGTTTGTCATACGGTATTTCTCGTTACTGTTCACGACAACATTAAACTTAGTCCTTAACAGTAGCAGTAACGTAGAAGTTTGCAAACTCCAAACTTGGTTTCTTAAGTTTACGTCGAACGTAGGAATTGACCAATCAGCGCTGCTCCAAACCTATGGCGCGTTAGACACTTCGATTTCAGACCTGCAGCCGTCCGCCATTTTCAGAAGATTCCACGAAAGTTCATCTTAACTAATATAACCTCTCATATTTTATCATCTCTAGTTATTATGTCCATCGAATTTGATGAGAGAATTCTCAATTTTTATTTGGCTTATCCTGCCCTTTTCGACAAAACTGAAATATGGCAATGGTATAATTATAGGTTAGGTTATGTTGGACTGTCAACAAACAAATCAGCTGTGTATTTCAGCACTATCGATCTTTCATGACGTCATTATCGAAATAAAAAGTCGCAATCCTATTGGCTAAACTTAGAACGTGGAAGTGTGTCGTGAATGAGCATATCAAATCGTAAGTTTACAGCCATAAGTTGAAGGAATAAGTTTAAGGTAAAGTTTAATCGTGAATGGGCCTTTAGGCATCCCTCGTACCAAGACCATTCCTGAATCCGAATTGCGATTCTGTAATCATCTCCTCGCACTTTCTGTGAATTCGATTGTGGATTACTTTGAGAAACAGTTTAAGCACATGGCTCATAAGACTGATAGTTCGAAACTCCTCACATCTCTTAGCATTGATTTTCTTGAACAAAGTAACAAAGATTGATTTAAGCCAATCCGCTGGAATACATCCAGTAACATACACACGATTGAAGAGATCAACCAGTACATCCATACCGTCATTGTCTATCAACTTGAGAAGCTCCGTGTACACTTCATCCAGACCGGCAGCTTGACCACTCTTCGCCTGCCGAATAACAGACACCACCTCCTCCTTCATGATGACTGGACCCATGTCTGCTTCAACTACATCGAGCTGGTCTGGCCTATCATTATTAAATAACTGCGCAATGTAGGCTGTCCAGAGTTTCAGTCTCTCATCAATATTAGCTACCAATTTGTTATTGTTGTCAAGTGGTGCCAGAGAATATCAATGGACTGCACAATATACGGTAGCATATTAACCATTTTATTGAGTACTTTGGACATTGAGAAATCACCAATGAAGCATACATGGAGAGTAGATAAGACGTTGGGACAAAAAGCAACTGAAACTGAAGTTGAAAACAAACACACTTCGTAATGTAAACTTGTAAGGACATATTCTTGGCTCAGTAGTAAATTTTCTCGCCCTCTTTTGTCAATGTTATAAATGGTGGTCTAGTGTCGAGGGGCTGTCTGGCATCAGGTTACAATGAATGGTTCTCTGTTACAGGAGATATAATGTGGTGCACAGAGATGAAAAAAGTACTCAAGAAATAAACACTGCAATATAGTCTGCTTCCTTTGGCGCTCGACCATTCCGAGTCTGACTGACAAACGAATGTTCCGAGCTTACCGCTCGTCAAGGACAGAGCGGTGAGCGCACTCAGAGTCGGACGACGCACTCAAGGCAGCTAACATCTCGACTAGCTTTGGCTTATTGTTACGAGTCAAATAAAATTGATGGAAATTGGGAGAATAATGATCAATTCAAGGAACTCACTCGAACTATTTCGAATTATCCAAATCGAAAACAGTGCTTCAACCATATTCATCAACATTGAAATGCCTATACCTTCAGCCGCGGACCGACTCTTAAGTTCGAAATACCGGTATGTCAAAAAAATTTCATATTAGCTGAGTTTGGACTGACGAGGGTTGGCGCTGTACTAACCAACGCGTCGTCGACGAGCTGCTTGGCGACCGCATCGGGCGAGATGAGGCCGGCAGACTCGGAGATCAGACGCGTCTCCAGCGGCTTGGACTTCTCCTCTTCTGCGAACCCCGGCGTGTCCGTGTCGGGGGGCAGGGCCAAGGTCACCGACACGTTATACGGCTTAGTCTGGAACACATAACTTTTACCTTTCATCCTTGGCGTTATTGAGGGACAATGATTCTGTACCAGCACATGTATATATATATATATATATATATATATATATATTGGACATTGGGCTTGATGACTGAGATCTATTGACGTCGGTGAACGATATAGAGACATGTAAAAATAGCAATTGATATAGAAGCAATGAAATTTAAAAGTGCTTTTTTACATGTTTTTCTGATATTTCTTCATGTTTCACGATGTTTGATTTTGTTCTATCATGTTTTTGAAAAGGCAACAAAGTGCTACAAACGTCTGAATCCGCTACATTTCAATATACTGGCGATATAGACGCTTAATTCAGAATAGAAGCATTATAGATGCCATTTTTCCCAAAATTATTGTGTTAGTCGGTGAAGTTAGTCGGGGAATTTGGAAAAAAAGTGTAGTTGCAGATACTGGTGGCAGACGAGGCGTAGGTTTGACCTCATTGTAGAGACTATTTTGTTTTAAATATCAATTGGGGTGCTTCTCTCGTATGCCTATTGTACGTTATTTAGTAGTTTCACCCACACCATACTGTTGTTATGCTACTGAACGTTGTTGCACGACAAAACACAATGTTTCAAAATAATAGATGCACCAATATTAGGTATTTTTTGGATAGTGGGAAGGATTCGGTCATGGCCTGTTGTTAAGAAATCATCCCAGTATTGACATGAACGACAGAGGGCAACCACGAAAAACCCTGTCAGGATGGTCGACCATGGCGGGAATCGAACCCCGGTCTCCCGAATGACAGTTCAGTGTTATAACCACTCGACCACTTGTCACAGTATCAGCACATGTAGCCCAGTGCTGACGCACTAGCTTTAGGCCTGTGTGATCTGGGAGGTGAGGGTATATGGATCTTATCCATCTTCAAAGTTTTTTTTCGCGGTTTCCCTCTATAGTCTGGGCTAATGTCGGGATGGTTCCTACAATGTAGGCGATGACCCCTTTCTCTCTACCGTCTTTCCCATGGCCTAGACACCTTCTTCTCACCATCACATCATCTCATGATTCACCCATCCAATGCCAGTAGGACTTAGATACCATTGCAATGGATTGTTCAGCCCAATATACAAAATATATACGTAGCCTGTATTTTGAATGAAGTTTCGATGTTTATGGAAAAAGGTTAATTAATCAATCAACTAGGAAAATGCTAGATAACACCAACTTACAACACTCAAGAAATCAATGCTGAAATTACACCAATGAGTGACTAAATATGGAAAAGGTTGAAATATCAGAGTTAAAAGTTGAATTGGCAATTTTCGAAGCTTCTGTATCCTCGCCAACAGCGATCAAATTGGAGTGAAGTTCAGTTGACCAATGTCAGGCTAGTTGGCCAAGTCAGTTGGCAACTGTGTCGGTCTCCAGCCACTGATTTACAGATACAGCTAATGTCACGTTGACTGTTGAAATTCATGGTTGATAACAATGAACTAATCAAGAGAAGGTTTTTATGACCCACAATATTGGGAATATGATACTGCATCTTATATAAGTAAACAAAAAGGTTTCCAAAAATGATTCATGAAAAGTAGGGGTGCGTCTTATATGCGTGTAAATACGGTACTTCTTGTGCAGCCTGTACAGAAGTTGAAGGTTTGGCTCCTCCCTTCAGAAATATCATCTGATGCAAACATCACCCACCTAAACTTGTCTATCACTGGAAAACCTGTAGAACATTCGATGGGAGAAGGGGAGGAGCCAACCCCAACTTTTACTACTGTACAGGTTGCTCAAGAAATTGAAGCTTAGGTCAGTTGGTAGTTGGTTAGTTCTTAGGACAGTTGATTTTTAGTACAATTGACCAATCCCCAAACGGAGGTGCTGAAGAGCGTATACCGGACTAGCGATACTACCAAGAGTGATGGTGGGCTTGGCGTGTAATAATGCCGTAAGAGCTACTATTTTTACCATTTTTATAAGAGAACAATGATTTTGTATCAAGTTTCGATGCTATTAAAAATATATATATATTTCGGAGGAATGGTTAGAGCACAGAGGAGCTGTGGTTAGGGTTGTTTGGGTCAGGTTATGAACATTTTCTCAAATAGGTACATCTTTTTTACAAGTAGGCCTAAACATGCCAAGTCAAGTTCACTCTTGGTAGTATCTTTATTCCAGTATTGTCTCTTCAGGCGACCCTTATGCGGTATGAGTTGAATAGTTCAACTTTTAACATCTGACCGATTGACCAATCCCCAAACTTACCAATAAGTCTTAGTGGGCCCTATTATTATTGTTTCAGCGATTACAAAAAGTACCCAAAGTTTTCGATGGTTCATTGGTGGCCGTGATTCAATCGTCAATGAGTGATGTAGGGCGCTCATCCCTGATCATTTCCATACCAGGTTGGCTTTTGGCTGAATTGATTAGAGTTATTTGATTGATTGTATGCAATAGTTTGTTGCCTCGTCATCCATCACCTCATGCATCAAACTATTATACAGTGCTACGCATGGTATTGGTTATTGAGTGAAATGTCAGCATTTCTCAATTGTTTCCACTAACAATGGATTGTTTATGTTTGTGTGGATTGTTTACTAAGGCCCAGTATTACCAAGGCCAGTTAGTATTCATCTGAGAGTTGGTGAAAACAAATAGCATGGGTAACCATGGTGATAACAAATTTGAACTGTCAGATAAAGGCTAACTGGACTTGGTAATACTGGGCCTAAGAAAGAATACCCTTTCTATCAACAAGAAGTTCAAATCAAAAGTCAAAACTTACCTCATTCAAACTTGCCCATATAGGCCTACATTAGAAGAATACTCCAAGAATTAATTCGCTGATTAGATGGCAAAAGGTGTCATCTGTCATTTTTTTCGAAAATCGTTTTATTGTTTGTATGGGGTTCTCATACCATTCTTTTTCATGTGGCAAAAAGTTTCATCAATATATTGTGTATAAATACACTTCCTCACTATGACAACAGGTACTATCATTCATGTTCATGAATATTTACGATGGCAAAAGATACTATCAGCACTTATGGTCCCCTTTGCCACCAAATATATGATTTAAATACGATACATCTGTCAGATGTATCCTTTTGCCATATTGATATATTCACAATAACAGGCTACAATCCGTACCATCGCCTCGTTCTGAGCCAAAAATGATGTCCAATCAAATAATCCGTGCCCTTTTATTTGTAGATTATCTGCCATCTATTGAGATAATTTCAATAATGGACTCATCGCTCTGCAAGAATCACGGAAAAATGCAGATGGTGTATCGTATTTCAATATAATCCATGAATACCGTCTTCTGAAATGGATGTAAAATACTAAAAGAAAAATGTTACGTGCTACAAGCCTTGATTTTGTTCATGAGCTCAACTTTTCACATGTGATGATCGTTATTCTCTCCATAATCATTTTTAGAATCATCAGAATGAATGAAAGATCAATGAGAATCCTTGTCATGCCATTTAAAGTTGTCAATGCACGCAATAGTGAATACGATTTCAATTTGGATTACTGTAAGAGACAAGACTCTGGATCCAAATGACCCACGTAAGTTTTCACTTGAATCTAGGCTCAATATTGCCAAATGCAGAAAAAGCACCACCCAGAAAGCGACAAGGACGTAATAAAATACAAGTGAAGTAAATCTTTCCGAATCAAGTCTCTGAGCTCAATGTATCCTCAAGTGTGTTACCATCCATCAATGAGGGTGCAACTGGGTCTTATACTCTTATGAATGAGTATAGATCAGATCAATTATGATTCACGTGAATAAGTGTTGAGTAGTTCCAGTTTCTAGCCGACAGATTATCTGTTTCAGTTGTTATGTGGGGAGACTCAAATCAGACGATGGATGTGACGTGCATTGGTGTGAAACAAGATACATCCACGTAAATCGAGCAAAAGGGCGTCTTATTGGTATCTCTGTCACTATTCGAGTCCCAGTTTCATAAACATATGGATGTGATTCAATCCAAGCAACATGATCATTGAACTTTGGTTGTGAGCTTGAGAGCTGAGGCAAAGTACAAAGACTCGCAGAATCTGTTGGCATTTTATCCGAGTAGCATTCGTCCTGTGAGAATTTGCCCACTAGCAACAGGGCTATGAATGCCCATGCGGATCGTCTCAGTGACGACGATCCAGACTGGGACAGTTTCCTCAACTTTTATGATATGTAATTTGAATCATAATCAACGATAATCATAGGCTTATCATCTTAGAAAGTCGAGTACTCCATAATGGTGTGAACTATGAACTTTGAATCAAGTCAATTAAATGTACAATGAGTAAGATTCGGATCATTTTATTGTGTATACATGTGTGACAAAAGGAGACATCACAAGTTTATCGAAAATATTAATGGTGGCAAAACGTGCCATCTGAATACTTCAATTATTCTCTCCTAATATAAGAATTTCATTCTTGTATCAATACTCGATATTGATTCTATGTATACTGATGCATCTCACAAAAAATCAGTAACCTTCTAGCATGATTTCAAATATTTATTTTTCACGATACCAATTTCAATCCTTCCTCCTGAACATTTTACAGAATGACAGATGGCACCTTTTGCCATCTGATCACCGAATTACCTAAACTGAACTAATCTTGAACTAATCTAATCTTAATTTTGGTTGATCTTGACTATGTATTAAACATATTGCTAACGTAATGTCTTTCATCTTCTATTACCTAATTCATTTTTATCATTCTATCATCATTTGATATTTTATATGTGACACATTCTATAACGATGTCTCAGGTCTAGGCCCTATATTGTTCCCTGAATAAAGATTATTATTAGGCCTATTATTATTATTATCATCATTATTCATATATGAATCTCATATCATTATTATATTATTATTATTCATATCATTATTTTATCATAAATGTTAAGTTTAGTTATACCATATGTATTTAATCAGTTGCCACCGAATCTTACTAGTTCATCTACCTATCAAGAAGTAAAGAAAGTACTACGAACTTGGCTTATCGATAGGTGATTATGTTTTTCGTTTCCTTAGAAACTCAGAATTTTCTCAAATTGAGTTTATTGTGTTTATATGTTGTTCTTTTTGTAGTAATCAATGGATGTTTTTTCATTTAGAAATTGAACCAAGTAGAAGAATTTTCGAATTATTTGTTAAGAATGAACCTTTTATTTCCATTTCAGTGCTATGTTACAATTTCAATTACGGGTATAATGTTTAATATGTTCAAGTTTGTGTAATAAGTGGTAATAACACATGAAGTTACGTATCATGTTCACTCTATGTAGTATGTTAATACTTGCCTACAGACAAGTCTCATCAGATGCTTTGTAGGATATTTAGTAGCAGAGTTCCTGATTTTATAATTTGTACTAAAAATGTGTGAATAAAAAAAAAAAAAAAATTATTATTATTATTATTATTATTATTATCCCTAGAAGACCAGTTTATGTATAGATTTCTAATCAGGTATTATTTCAATAGTGATCATAAAATAAAATTTGTCCATAGTGCTAACACCCGCCTTCAGCAGAGAACAACATACCGGTACGTAGGGCCACTGTTCATCAGTAAATACCGTTAAAGAATGTTAAGTTTAGTTATACCATCTATATTTAATCAGTTGCCACTGAATCTTACTAAACCCTCGTTAATTCGAATTCCAAGGGACCCCAAAAATCAAAATTCGAATTAAAAAAATTCGAATTATGAAAAAAATGTGTTTTCCTTGTATAGTATAGTAGTATACCATGTGCGTGCAGTTTGGTTGACCATGTGCGCCTTGCACATTGTTTGTTCCCTCCTACTTCCCCCTTGCTCTAAGGAAGCCAACTTTGACAGCCATGTGGTTATCTTCAAGTCAAGTGTTTTCTCAGCAATTTTAACAACACAACAAGGAGTCCTATTAATACTATATATCATCATGTCATTAATTAGGTAACACTTATCACAGTTCACAGTGTTGAAAGAGTCAAATTACCAAACTGGATGTTTGGATTAAAAAGTTAAAAGCAAGGCAATAAATATTAATATTAGGGTCTGGAATGAAATGAATGAATTATTCTCTCTACATGCACTAGGGGGCTGGTCCATTTATTATTGTTTCGTGTTTGTTCAATTTGAATTTCAGCAAAAATTACGAATAAAAGTTGACACAATCACATCCATTATCCTAGACCTAAACATTACCGCTCGGGTGTCTCGACCAGCCAGATGTATGTCTGTGACCCTGAAAAGACCCCCGCCTAAACCCTCATCATGCTAGCACGCGCTGCACATGTGGCTATGACGTATCTCTAGCTTGCCGGGTCGCCAGGAATGTTGATGGCAAAGGATTTCACGTGATAAAATATCCAATTGTGAAAACTTTTATTCGTAATTTTTGCTGAAATTCGAATTAAACAAACACGAAACAATAATAAAACAGTAGTTTGGACTAATCATCAGTTCGAAATTCGAAATAATAAAAATTCGAATTATCGAAATGAATTAACATTGATATCCCTATACCAGCGGCCGGGGTAATTTCTCTGGTTCGAATTAGCGCGGAATTCGAATTAACCGAGTTCGAATTATCGAGGGTTTACTGTAGTTTATCTACCTATCGAGAAGTAAAGAGAGTACTACGAACTTGGCTTATCGATAGGTGATTATGTTTTTCCTTTCCTTAGAAACTCAGAATTTTCTCGAATTGAGTTTATTGTGTTTATATATTTTTTTTTTAGTAATCAATTGATGTTTTTTATTTAGATATTGAACCAAGTAGAAGAATCTTCGAATTATTTGTTAAGAATGAACCTTTCATTTTCATTTTAGTGTTATGTTACAATTTCAATTACGGGTAAAATGTTTAATATGTTTAAGTTTGTGTAATAAGTGGTACAATGACACATGAAGTTACATCATGTTCACTCTATGTAGTATGTTAATACTTGCCTAAAGACAAGTCTCATCAGAGGCTTTGTAGGATATTTAGTAGCAGAGTTCCTGATTTTATAATTTGTACTAAAAATGTGTGAATAAAAAAAAAATTTTTTTTAACTAGGCCCATTATTATTATTATTATTATTATTATTAACATTGTTCATGGAGCCGACTAGACTCGATCTAGTCTAATGATGAGTATATTGTTAACTTTGCATAAAGATCACCAATGATCTCCCCCATTGAACTGATATATCCAACAGAAGCAACATGTGCAACTATGTTTGTAAACGTGTAGTTATTTAAATATATTTCAGTTTTATTATATTGTTTGGATTATTTTTCAGAATCCAAATTCCCAATATAAAATTACGATAATAGGACACGAGTACGACACATGCGTTTCCTCCTACCTGTACCCACTTCATTATTTGTCACATCACGTTACTGTATCCAGCTGAGTAAGACGTACCTCCATGTGCAACGCTTCCGCGAGACCACGCAGCGCAAACTTGGTAGCGCTGTAGCAAGCCAGTCCGTATATACCCAACAGGCCTGCTTGCGACGAGACAATCACTATCTTCCCCTCTCTGCGCCCCTTCATCCGGGACACGACAGCTTTCGTGGGATAGACTGTTCCGAAATAATTGACGTTCATCAGATACTGAAAACAATACGAATATATATTTAGTGAAATGTAGGTTTTATCGGACTCATGTCCCACTGGCCTTGCTTAGGCAAGGAAAAGCTTCCTCAAGGGGCCAGAGCGAAACGAGGAACGGACGGAACTGGAGATGTTTTTTTTTTTTTTTTTTTATTGGGCTTTTAACGACGCACTGTAATGATTACTAAGATCTATTGGCGTCGGATGAATGATTAATGAGATGATGGGATGATGAGATGAAGGTTTTTATGGGTAGTGGGAAGGATAGTGGGAAGGAAGCGGTCGTGGCCTATATTGTAGGAACCATCCCGGCATTAGCCTAGACTACAGAGGGAAACCACGAAAAACCCCTGTAAAGATGGACGGTGGCGGGGATCGAACCGGGTCCGATATGTCCCTTCACCTCCCGGATCACGAAGCAAGTGAGCTAACCACTCAGCTACTGTGCCGGTACTAGAGATGTTTATTTTCCGGGAAAATTATTATGCTGAAAATTTTCCACTGATTGTTTTACATACCGGTAATATATTCAAGGATAATGATTATATTAAGAGTTTAAGGACCAAGATTAGGGTATGGGTGATTTAAAAATCTAAAATTTTAAATTTTGAAAAGCGTTGTTAGCATAAGTTTATTTGCTGTTCAAACATTGTCCAACCACTTGACCAGCCAATTGGATCCTTTTATAAAACTTCCATATGGAAGTAATAGTTTTTGGCATATCTTTGAAATATATCAAAATATGCATGGTATAATTACTAGCCCAGTTGTTGAATAACAGCAACGTACATAATGAACTTGGTGAGTTTTCACGACATTTACAGCTGTAATAAGAACTACCGTAACACAACAGCATTCAGCCAATATTGTTGCCTGCACTTTCTTTCAAGAGCTCAGAAGTAAATTTACCTGCAAAAACATAGACCAAGTTATGTTCAAGCAGTCAATCTGCAGGACACCATGTGGCAAAGCACTTGCACTGTCCTTGGCACCCAGGTGATATAAGCTCACTGCTTGCTCACTGCCTCACTTACTGTTCCAGCCTGTTATATGCGCTTTAAAAGCTCGGACATATTTCAAACTTTAACAAAGTAACCTTCGTTGAATAAAGTATAACTTGATACAGAAAAATGTGTGGGAAAATTTTCCAAATGGAAAATTTTCAGGTGAAAATTTTCTGACTCTTATCTCTAGACGGAATCCTACTTGGTATATCAACTATTACAACACCATCATACGTAGTGGCTTGAGAGAAAACGGGAGTTGATTTAGCGAAATGTCAGTTTTCTGGTGATGACTTACGAACAGTGCGAGATCCTATCAAAATTATATTACGGGGAAAACACAGATATTTTTAATGATTCTAAGTGAGAACTAATGTGAAAACTGAGTACCTATGACAATTACGAGTACTAAGATGAGTGGCCGAGTGCTTAATACACTGAACCGTCACTCAGGAGACCAGGGTTCAATTCCCGCCCTGGTCGACCATCCTGACAGTGGTTTTTCGTGGTTTCCCTCTGTCGTTCAGGTCAATACTGGAATGGTTCCTTAACAACAGGCCAAGACCGACTCCTCCCCACCATCCAAAACACCTAATAAAATAACCTTTCAACTCATAATCCCATCATATGATATATATCATTCACCGACGCCAATAGATCGTTATCATCAGTACAGTGCGTCGTTAAAACCAATATAAATTGAACATAAATAAAAAAGACTATTATAAATGTGATATGAGTTTAAAAGTGGTTGGTTATACAATCTTGAAGGTATTGAAAATATCTCTGTTTCTGTCACTTTAGAATGTTTATATCTCATACCAGGACAACATTATCACCAAAAACTGATATTCTTGAGTTTTAACTGTCATGCAGCCTTTGAGATTCAACTTCAGAAGAGATGCACGTAAAACTTAGAAAGTGCAGGAAAGTTCGTTATATTGAACAGTTTGATTTCGAACTAGTAACAACAGTTCTAGTTTGTTTTTGAACAGTTTGCACAACCCTACAAATTCATAATTTAGTGGAAAAACCCACGGTAGGAAGAGCCTCGTTTTTGAAATTGATCCTCATCCCAACAGATAGTTCGTTTTCAAACCTTTTTCGTATTTTTCTTCTGTAACATAAAGTTGTAGAATAAATTGAAAAAACGTGGAAACATTCAGCTGTGAGTTGACTAGTTCATATTCTCATATTTCTCGTCAAATTTAGGCCTATATTCAAATGATATTACGAAGGAATATCGCCATGGCGGTAAGAAAATATTTGTGGCTGATCATAAGTTGTGACAGACCAACCACCAAATATGCATACCGGTACTGCAACATACCAAACTAAAACTGGTCAAATCACCAGCTACGTCAGCAGCTAAAGACACAAGAGTCAGGGTTGGGTAGGTATAATACGTAACATATAAAACTAATATAATATTGTCACGGCCATGCCTAACCCAGCTGTCATCTCAATATGTTACAACAATAACCACGACCTTGAGTGATAGCCGTCACTTAGCTTAGCAAGACGATGCGAAACATTATCAGAATGACCAGAGGGAGAACTAGAGTAATCACATCTCAGAGAGATCATACATACACTCACGGTCACTTCCGTAGAGAGTAGGCCTATGTATGATCTCTCTGATGATCACTCTCTACGGAAGTGATCGTGAGTGTATATATGATCTCTCCGAGATGTGATTACGTACTCTAGTTCTCCCTCTGGCCACTCTGATAACGTGTCGCATCGTCTTGCTAAGCTAAGTGACGGCTATCACTCAAGGTCGTGGTTATTGTTGTAACATATTGAGATGACAGCTGGGTTAGGCATGGCAAGGACAATATGTGGGCCTGAGTATCATATAATTTATATTCCTTGGTTTTACACATTTTATGCATAGGCCTAATTTGAACTTGATTTTGTTTTTTTATTTTTAATGCTGCTTAACGGC
>OZ023334.1:34028644-34074369 GCA_964007535.1 Brachyptera risi | reverse complement strand
ACATAGAGAGAAAATCATTTTTATTGACGGCTGTTCATCTTCTTGATCACTGACCATGAAGGTCCAGCTTACTACGAATTTGGAATTATAATTGCCGAAAGTGAAAATGAGTTATACAAATATAGTGATAAGATCAAAAACTTAATTATTATACAAAAAAAAATCTATCTATATATAAAAAATATATATTAGATATATATGTATATATATATATATATATATATATAGAGAGAGAGAGAGAGATATATATATAGATATATATACATATATATATATATATATATATATATATATATATATATATATATATATATATATATATATATATATATTTATCTATATATATATATATATGCATATATATATATATATATATATATATATATATATATATATATATATATATATATTCATATATATTTATATATATATATATATATATATATATATATATATTCATATATATTTATATATATATATATATATATATATATATAAATATTCACATATATATATATATATATATATATATATATATATATATATATATATATATATATATATATATATATAAATATTCACATATATATATATATCTATATATATATATATATATATATATATAAATATATATATATATATATAAATATATATATATATATATATATATATATATATTATATATCTATATATATATATATATATATATATATATATATATATATATATATATATATATATATATATATATATATATATATATATATATATATATATATATATATATATATATATAGATTTATATATATATATATATATATATATATATATATATATATATATATATATTATGTTAAGGAATAATCGATTACAATTTTTGTCATATTATTCAATTCAATTATTCTCTTGAAAAAGGCCATAACATAATGGTTGAAAGGTAGAGATATTAAAAATATTTCACAATTTCATACACGACTTTAATCTTCCTATTAAATATATATATCATTATTATATATATATATATATATATATATATATATATATATATATATATATATATATATATATATATATATATATATATATATATATATATATATTCACATATATTTATATATATATATATATATATTTAAATATATATATATATTATATATATATATATATATATATATATATATATATATATATATATATATATATATATATATATATATATATATATATATATTTATATATATATACATACATATATATATATATATATATATATATATATATATATATATATATATATATATATATATATATATATATATATATATATATATATATATATATATATATATATATATATATATATATATATATATATATATATATATATATATATATATATATATATATATTCATATATATATATATATATATATATATTTATTTATATATATATTTATATATATATATATATATATATATATATATATATATATATATATATATATATATATATATATATATATATATATATATACATGTATCTAGATGCACTAACCACTTGAGATCAGTTTACATTCAGTGTCCACATAGGCCTACCAGAGAAAAAAATCATTCCATTATGAATCAGAAATATGTGAAATTTTGATTATCCCAATCAGATATTAGGCCTGAATATAAATATATTAATTTACTGTGGGTCTAATTATTCAACTGGTCACTCAGCAATGAAAAAAATGATATTCTGAAAACCCATACGATTCAATTATCACCGGTACTACGGTGGAACCGGTTCATTATTCAGGTTGTTCTCAAGGTACCAGACTTAGATAACTAGGCAAAGTGAAATCTTACTTGAGAAACTATTCACCATAGATCTATAGAACATGGATGAGATCCAAAAATGAAAATTCCTACATAGTAATAAATGTACTTAAAGGGAAAGTCAACTTGTTTTATATTCTCTATTATGAACAGTGTTGTTTTGTATGAATTTTGATAAAAGTTTCATAATTTTATCTCTTCTCCTTCAAGAGATATGAATATTCTTACATGCCAGTTCCAAAACATGCAGTGGATTCCAAGAATTGTTGACTAGCCATGGTCAGTCATTCATTCCACTCCCATCTTAGCAGGTGCAATTCTGCCATTCACGTGGTTCTGAGAACTTTAAATTCCTGAACAATACATGCACTTTTAGTTTGTTTCAGACTTCACAACCAAAGAGACGTATTGTCGATCTTGGCTTGTGGTTTTTGAATTGCGTATTTGCAATTGCATGAATACAATAATTCGTAAAGCAGTGTTATGTTATTTAATCACTCTCAATCTTAAAATGTGTATTTCATATCTGCTTATATAGTTTATATTTAGAGCTAGGCCTATATTGATTTTAATTTACCGAAAGTTTTCCAACCAAACTTGGGCCAACGTTAATAATACTTATTGAATTTAAATTTATTTTGGATATGACTGTTCGGGCAACCCAACCGTATCGATTCGAACCCGAGTATCAAGATAGTGAAATCGAAGTACCGGTAGTGCAAGATATAGAAGAGCACAGGTTGACGGCAAGATGTCTATAGGAAGACGTGAGCATCGTTTATGGTGTATGTGTGATAAGTGTTAGGTTATGCCAACTGTCCACGAAAGCTTGTGTTGTAGAGAATGTGAACGTATACTATTTCAAAGGTTAGAGGGAATTTTATTTGCGTAACACAAAATCCAGATTTGTATTCTATAATTTTATCTGAATATGTACGGTACTCAATACGTTACGCCACCAAATAATTAAAAACAGAACACGAGTAGGAGAAAGAGAATAGCTCTTATCGACGATATACCCCCAAACAAAGTGTGGCGATTATGTTACAAACAATTTGTAATTAGGATTCATTCAAATACGTCACTTGGGAAAGGCAGCAATAGTAATTGTTCCGTCTTGTGTCGTGTCAGCAATGAGAGAACAATATCCAGAAGAACTCGAGTCAAATTATACAGGGTTTATTGCGTCACAAGGCAATAAATACTAAGTGGCCGGCATAGAATGTAAATGAAAATAAATAAATATAAATAAATAAATAAATAAATAAATGTATAAATATAAATAATAAATAATGAATATATTATAAATAAATAATATATTATATAATAATATAAATAAATGTAAATAGAATGTAATGGCTTACAATGTAAGTGTTGTGATTA
The DNA here is from genome assembly GCA_964007535.1 of Brachyptera risi. Classification (NCBI taxonomy): domain Eukaryota; kingdom Metazoa; phylum Arthropoda; class Insecta; order Plecoptera; family Taeniopterygidae; genus Brachyptera; species Brachyptera risi. The sequence continues at coordinate 34,071,165 of OZ023334.1, read as the reverse complement.
ATCAAATTATAAACATTGGTTATAAACATGATTATGAACATTCAAAATGGGGTGGTAAGATCACCCTTGTGGTGCCCCGTCCAAACGATCCTATCTTTCATCCACAGCCTTAATGAGGAACAATGATTTTGTATCAAGTTTCGATGTTATTAAAAAAAAAAAATAATACAAAATATCATACCGGTAATTCAAGTTGAAATATATTTTCCTGATACCGGTACTAGTTTGAAATGTTAAAAAATCATTCAAACTCTCATATATTATGCTCCTCATTATGATGTGTTCTGAGTTGCGCATCACGAGTTATGTTTGTTTTAATTCTTGCATCGTTGGACGTGGAATAGGTGTAATGTTTACAATAATACAAAACCATGAAAAAAACATTTCAAAACCTTGAAATTTTAATGTGGTTTATATTCTTCTGAAATTATGTCAGTCTTCATTTTCGAGCAAGTCTGAGATTTTTGTCACTATCTCATATAAAGCTCCTTTTTGTTGGCCTTTCAAATTCTGAAATGACACTGCACCCGGTTTCAAACGTGGACCAAATCTAAAAGCATTCAGCATTAATTGACATCGTAAAATATCCTCACGTACATATAATCGCTTTCAAGAAAATTTTGACGGTTTAAAATTTCTGTCATATAGGCCTATGTCTTTTTTAACCCAAATAGCAAATTGTTTTGGTAATCTATCATGATTATAAAATGAGTGATAACGCACTGGTTTAATATTTTTTTCTGTATAGTTATTGCACCCGAATACACAACAACCAGGCATGCACTTAGCATAGAACTACTACAATACGTCTCACGTATACCGTAACTAACGGGAAACTGAATGAATGGATCACTGTGTGGGGAGGAGAGTGACTTGACCACCGTACGTCACAGTCCCCATTTCCAGGAATTAGCAAATACTACCATTGCATTTTTCTCCCGGACGCGTCAACTTATAGATAAAATAAAAAATACTGTAGGCCTATATCTTGAAATTATGAATAGAATACAAATCTGCAATCTACGAATAATCTACAAATAACAAGTTAACTTTCCCTTTAAGAGAGATGACTGAATGACTTGTTCTATTGTGTGGTAATCAATGGGACTGTGCCACTGGCAGACGAAAGACGCTGAAACGCATTCATCATCAATATTGTCTACTTACGAGATATATACTGGACTTTCTGCTCGTCTGGAGATAGACACGCTTTCAACACTTCCGACTTGGCACTTTCCAGTCTGGTCACGTTTCGTGCTATTATCGTAACGTTCGCTCCTCTCTTAGCCACTTCGATGGCAACACACTTGCCAATGCCACTTGATCCCCCCGTAACGACAACGTGCATTCCTTCTAGAGACGGAGTTTTAGATTTGCACACCATCTTCAAGATGAGTACCAGCGCAATGAATGCACAGATTATTAATATTTCCATCATCCTTATGTGGTCGCTGAAAAGTGAGAATAAATCTTGAGATAGGCCTAATCAACGAAATATCACATTTCAAGTGTGGGCCTACTCATATTCAATTCAAGATAGGTATTAAGGAATAGGTGTAGGCCCCAGTCGTAGATGTAATACATTCATTTTTCATTTGTCATCATTGATTATTTGCAATTCAGCTTGTGTAAAATTATTATATTTTCAATCTTCTGAATGTAGCCTAAGAAATGACCTAGTTGAAATAAGTCAAAAGAGGAAGGAGAACTGCAGAGTGAGGGGGACATGATAGAAAGTGGCATGGAGGAAGATCTTAGTCACGCAGAAGTAGCAAGAGCTATGCAGGAGACGGAGAATGGTCGTGTACCCGGCATCGATGAGGTTACCACTGAAATGGTAAAAGCGGCAGGGGATGGTGGTAGGACAGAGCGATATGGGAACAGAAAAAGATTGGCCAGGTGATTGGAAAAAGGATATAATTGTCCCCCTTTTCAAGAAAGGAGATTGTGGGAAGTGTAATGATTACAGGGGAGTGACGTTACTCTGCCAGTGTGTGAAGTTGTTTGAGAAGATCTAGTGGAGTGGAGATTGAAGAATTACGTGGAAGAGGGATTGCGAGCAGTCAGTATGTATTTAGGAGAGGATGATCAACAATACACGCAATTTTCACCATGCAACAGTTGATGGAGCAGCAGTGGGAGAGGTCAGGTGATGCGTGGCTTTCTTTGACTTGGAGAAGGCATATGATAGGTTGCGAAGATTCAGAGTGTGGTAGTGTTTGATGAAGAGAGGAATTGAATAGGCAAGGACTTGGTTGAGCGAATCAAAATTAGGCCTATGTATCAGAACAGTGCGACTTGTGTGCAGTCGGGGGTGGGGAGATCGGAATGATTCAATATTAATGAAGGGCTAGGCCTATGACAAGGGAGTGTATTGTCACTGATACTGTTCATCATAGTAGGCCTAATGGACGAGTTGCTGTTAAGTGGAGCCAAATGAGAGTGATGATACTCAAACACTAATCTATGCTGATGATGTGGTAGTGTGGGGAGAAACTAGAAAGGAACTGCAGTTCAAGATTCATAAGTGGAGTGAAGAGACAGAGAAGATGGGTTTGAGATCAAGTGGAGAGAAGAGCAAAGCAATGACCATGGAAAGGAAGAAGATTAGACACAGTCATGCTAGGATCATACTTGGAGACAGATGGTTGAAAGAGGTGGAAAAGTTCACATGCCTAAGCTTGACTGCTTTTTTTAGGGTTATGTTGGGCGACGTTGTCATTGAATTGTGATGTTCAAGAGGTTAGGCCTAGGTGGGGTAAGGTTTGAATCGTAAAATTGGGCCTAGGCCTACCGTCTCTTTGTCACTTCGAGATTCGAATTTGAAATCCAAGTTCGCTAGCATTCATAGGTTAGACCTATGTTAGACACACCCCTCACGCCTTCTAAAATTGTTGGACTTATTGGGCTAGCCTACTATAAGTATAACCCTAGCCCAAAGATGGCCTAGAACTTGGTTGTTGTTGTTGGCCCGTTTGGCTTACGTGACTAACTTGTACTGGCCGATGAACGTATTGTGTGCGATATTTGTACTGGCAGGATGTAATTCGTAGCTCAGGCGAGGCATTCACATTATGAGTTCTCACAAGTCTATCCGAAACATATACCTTGGCCCACTTCAGTCTACATCACTTTGTACTGGAACTCTGTACTATTTTTAGAAATTCAATGAAAATTTCAGTATAAATGAGTACCAGACCAATACAGAACGGCACTGAATCTCAAGATGGCACCAGTTGAAGTACAATTAACGTGGTGATAGCAGGTGAACTCACCACCTTCTTGGAAATCGTAAATGGTCAATGTTTTCAGTTTTCACTTGTGACTAGCCCATTGCACTGTTCAGTGTTTTTGGGAGTAATTAGGCTTATGCAGGCTTATGTTATAAAGTGAGCCTACGTTAAACGAGTCGTTGTTTCAGTGGTTGTGACTAGGCCGAGGCGATACTTAAATTGTGTTTTCTTAGTGCTATCAAAAGCTAACAATGCGTAGGCCTACCAGTTTGAATATTGAATAATGATTAGGCCTAAGTCTAGTAAACGTCTTAACTCGAGCTTACAGGCCTAAGCCAACGTGTGTTCGTAAGTTGTTGGGCCCTAGACCTAGGGTAAGCCTACAGCCCTAGAGACCCATTTTCAGTTTCGTAACGTATAGGTCTAGGTCTGATATCGATTTCAATATCGGGTCTTACACCTTGGCCCAAGTCAAATCTGTCTAGGCCGAGTTGAGCCTCTTAGGCCTACGAAGACCTAAGCAAATAGGCTAGGGCTACATACCCTAGGCTATGCTCTATACAATTGGGGCCAATGCCAGGAACTAGGCCTAGGCATTGATTTTTTAAGGTCAAGTTTCAATGGCCTAGGCTAGGCCTGGCCCTAGCCAAGTCTACACAACTGAAGGAGCCTAGGCCTACCGGTAGTGAATTCGCATAAGACTTAAGACCCGGGCCCTAGGCGTAATCTAGATTAAAGGCTAGGACCCATCCTATGTCCGTATCAATGGCGACGATACATTCTCCTATGAAGATGGGAGGAATGAACAGATCTCCAAAGGTAAGTTAGGGCCTTTAACTATTTCTAAACCCTGCCCTGTAGCATTGCCTGTAGCTAGACTTGGTCAGTGATTTTCTAAGTTTTTTTGGTAAAATTACTGATTAACGTACCACGCCATTTTTTTTTCAATTTTTTTCAATTTTTTCTTCATTTTTATTAAAGTATATAAGCTCCGTTCCGCCTGCCGGCGGTATACGCGAGGTTTATACACTAACCTGACCCTAACCTAACCTACTGTCCACCATTGTCGTCTTAGTCAGATCACAAGGCATCAACTTCAAGTGAGTAAAAACCATATTAAAACAAACAAAACACAAAAAGTCCAAACACTACATCATACATACAAACAAGATCTATCAGAAAACACCTCAAACAAGAATATCGGACAAAAATTAGCGATGGTACGTTGAACGATAAGATTACCGTTTTTTAAACCTTCAAAATCAATTAGGCCTATGCCTACTATGCCTGGCTTTGCCAAGGTAGGTATATCATTCATCAGAGTGGCTATTTTCACTCGGTGAAAATGCCCCAGTGATTATTTTCACCAGGTGCTTTCTGCCTCCTTGGATCTGTCTGTTACCGGGTATGCTAAAACATTATTAGTTTCCTGTGATTGTGGTGTGTGTGTAGTTTCTCTCGTATTATTTCAGTTCAAGGGTCCAGGGTTGAAGTTGTTTGTATGCAACTGTTTTTTTTTGTCCACTCAGCCTGCCACCTGACAAAATAGGTCTACCCTAGTAGAATCTTAGGCCTATTTGACCTACCACTACCATATTTATTATCGACTATCGATTAATAACCAGCTGTACCGGTAGTTCAAATTGTTTGTTAGCTCAGTGGTGAGGAGTCTGGCTACTGAGCTGGCGGGCATGATTGATAAGGCCTACCCACGCCTGGCTACTTTTTTTTTCACTTCTTAGGCCTAAATATTACATAGGCCTACCGCTATCAATAAATGCTTTTGACAATTATTTTTGTATTCATCAACTTTGAAAGCCACCGATACCGGAATTTTTCTTTATAACGAATTGCATGCCTAGGCCTACCGTAGGCCTACTAGGTAAGTCTTGTGCCAAGGAAAACTACTGTCGTTAGGATTACCGGTAGCAGGGTAGGTGATGGTCGCGGGGTGTGAGATCCTCGGGCTCTATAGGAAATTGAGCGAGCTCTAACTCTAATTTTTCAAGCTCTAACTTTGAAATTCTTATAACTTTGCATCTTATAAACGGATCTGTGAAAAGTCTGTGTGCAAAGTAGGCCGGTAATGTATGATTTTGGTAATAGGCCTGTACCGATATCCAAGTTTGCCCCATTAATGAAACGAAAGTAACATACCGTTACTACGGTGGTGGCCGGCAGTGTTCAGGTCGATAAAGTAAGCTAGTCGAAAATGGCGGTGGACTTCTGAAATTTTTTTTGCCATTTTGCCGACTGGCCAAATTGGCTATTGGGCCTACCGAATTGTTTGTTCATTAAATGTATTTTACTTATGGTCAGTCTCACCCATGAGGAGTGGGTCTAAGTGTTGCTATCTCATCGATCAGCCCAATTGCTGAATAGGTAACATGTCAATCATAACTCCAACGTAAAAAAGGAACTCTTCTCTCGTGCAATTTGAGGACAAGTTTGTGACTAGGTAAGGGGGGTTGTTGTGTGACGATATTACTATGTCTGAGAACATGATTATGTAGGGCCTACACTTGTGTAGATATAATCAACGATCATTCATCATCCAACCCCATAGTCTTATTTCAGATTTAAGTCAACTTAGGTCTTGGACAGAATATAATTTGAGTAAAATGCATCGGTGTATGCCTGGTCTGTAGAGATGATTGACATAGGCCTACTATTTATATACAGTCGACCTTCTCACCAGACAATAGATGAGCTAGCTATACAGATCTAGCTGACACTTACTCCAGATTGGCAAGACAGACTAGGCATACCATGGGCCTAGAGTGGTTAAGGTTTATAGTTTTGATTTAGGCCTACTATTAATTCAAAATCACATAATTTGATTTTCTCTTTGCCAATTTTGTTGGTTAATTTGAACCCTGAAATTACAGTCCTTATGTTCATTGCACATGAACCTTACTCTATCTAGCTATGCTAACCATCATGAAAACCTAAAAACCTAAGAAAGGTAACCTATCACAACCCTAAAACAAGTGTTTGGACATTAAGCTTGTAGTGGACCACCTTGTGAAAATAGCCCGTGAAAATACTCACGTTCATCATTTTGTTGATTTAAGCCACTGCATAGGTTTGTGTTGGTCTGGAATGGCCTGTTCCAACTGAAATGTTGCAATAGCCTAGGCATGGCCTACCTGGCTTACAAGTCTAATTCTCTGATGGGCACAAGTAGTTCAGTGCTGATGCACTTGCTTCATGTGCCCCGTGAGGCGAGGGTTCGATCCCCGCCACCGTCCGTCTTCAAAGGAATTTTGCATTGTTTCCCTAGCTGGGTAAATTTACTGATTAACGTACCACGCCATTTTTTTTCAATTTTTTACGATTTTTTCTTCATTTTTTTTAAAGTATATAAGCTCCGTTCCACCTGCCGGCGGTATACGCGAGGTTTGTACACTAACCTGGCCCTAACCTAACCTACTGTCCACCTTTGTCATCTTAGTCTGATCACAAAGCATCAACTTCAAGTGAGTAAAGATCATATTAAAACAAACAAAATACAAAATGTTCAAACTACACACCATAGATATGAACAAGATCTATCAGAAAACACCAAAAACGCAAACATAGGACAAAAATTGGCCACGGTACGTTAATCAGTAAAATTACTCCTAGCTGTAGCGTAGACCTACACTAGTCAAATATTGAAATGGTTTCTACACTAGGAAAACGCGGGATGCGCGTTGTGAGATGAGCCTAGAAGTATGGCAATCTAGAATGAAAAATAACTTGTCAGCTCAATTTACATCTACAAACCTTGACTTACTTCAAACGTTCAAAAACCTCACCTGCAACTTGTTGATATTTATAGTAACCAGTAACCTGCAACCTGTCGCATTTAAACACTTTGCAAAACCAATTGATCCAAATATTCAATAAAATGTACACGTTTATTGCGTTTTCTTCATTATTCCTCATTCGATTGTTGTAAAAATATCTGAAAAGGTGTATAATAGTATTTTTCATATTTTGTGAGAATTTGAGAGCTTTTGAAAAATTCTTGTTTTTCAAGTATTTTTCCTCCGGGTTATTCTTATGAGGATTTTCCAAACTTTCCGATTATTTTCCGGAAAAACCTTCCGACCGATTCCTCTGAATAACAATCCCAATCTATTCTGGTACTACACCAACGTTCAGAGAAAATTTCAAGTTGATTGATTCATTTCTCTGACCTGTATGCCGCGTACATAATTACAAAAAAAAAAAAAAAAAAAACATAAAAACGAAGCCCATTTTTTTTCAGGGTGTGAAATGAAATGCTTTGCTACGCTCATCTAAATATAGTTCATTGCTGCTTCCTTTCTACTATCCTTCCCATTATCTGAGAAACCTTCATTCCTTCAACTCTTAATCATTTATCCGATGGCAGTAGATCTCGGATATTATGACAGTGTGTTGTGTAAGCAAATGGCTCGAGTTTCATGAGTTGGGTTGCCACTGCCCAAGTTACTCGCCACACACACACCAGTTGGCACATTCCATTATGTCTGCAATTAACATTTTCATCAGCCTTTTTCACATTATAGGCATAGGTCTATTTTAGCCTACTTATCTCTTTGAAGTGTGATGATTTGGTTGGTGGCCACTTGACAGAAAATTGATGCCTCATTAGCCAGATGTCACTCGATTGTTTGCTGTTGAAAGAGAATAATTAGAACCAGGAAATAATTAGACCCATCAGTAATTCATATGAGGCCCTAAGAGTGCAAATGCCATTTTGTTTTGATATGTGGTGATGTGCTTTTCTCTGCAAATAATTCAGATTTCATGTTTGTTTGTTTTTTATATTGGGTTCTAACGATGAACTATAGGCCTACTGATAACTTTGATCTATTGGCGTCGGTGGATGATGAGATGAAAGGTTATTTTATTATATATATTTTGGTTGGTGGGAAGGAGTCGATTGTAGCCTGTTGTCAAGGAACCATCCCAGTATCAACCTGAACGACAGAGGAAAACCACGGAAACCCTGGTCGACCATGGTGGGAATCGAACCCCGGTCTCCCGAATGGATTTCATGTTGTTTCAAATAACCCAACTTGTAACAACGCTACGGTACCAGTACGGATATATTTTTTTAAATTATTAATGCGGTAACATTGAAACTTGATACAGCCATGTTCCCCAATCAAGGCTGTGATGAAAGGAAGGATCGTTTTAGACAGGACATGACAAGGGTGATTTCACTACTCCAACTATGGATAAATTGATCGAAAAGCTAAAAGTAGGGGGTGGGTAAATCGTAACTTGTGATGAATAGGCCTATATGGTAGTCTAATTCACTGTAACACATTTGTTTCACTATTTCTAATATTGTAGGAATGTAGGCCTCAGCCATTTGTAAGCATTATTGATGCTCGGGTAGGCCCTTTAAATTTTTCTCGGTATCAGCTGCCAGTGCCGGTATTGATCCATTTTGCCCCACATTGAAAAATCTATGTAATTGCCTAAGCCTGATTCAAATCTAGCTTCATGTTATTTGTAACCTGTATTAAATTTGAATCAACTTCCAGAGGACTACCGGTACTGTAGTTGTATGTCTGCTTATCCTAGACAGGTCTACTCGCTATAAAATTAATTCTCAAATTATTCGAATGATTTCAGAAAATGGATTTCAAGTTCGAAGTACCACCAGAAGCTCCTGTTTTTGCACCCAGCAGTGAAGAATGGAAAGATCCTCTTGGCTACATTAGAAAAATAAGGCCAATAGCTGAAAAGTCGGGCATCTGCAAAATAAAACCACCTTCAAACTGGCAACCTCCTTTTGCCTTGGACGTGGACAGATTCAAGTTCACCCCTAGAATTCAACGTTTGAACGAGCTCGAAGCTAAAACGCGCGTTAAACTCAACTTCTTGGATTCTATTGCCAAGTTTTGGGAACTCCAAGGGTCTACCCTAAAAATTCCTATGATGGAACAAAAGGCTCTAGATCTGTATACCTTGCATCGGATAGTACAAGAAGAGGGTGGGTTAGAAGCCACGACTAAAGACCGTAAATGGTCCAAGGTATGTGGGAGAATGGGATTCATGCAAGGTTCTGGAACTCTCCTTAAACACCATTACGACAAGATCTTATATCCATTCGACATTTTTCAACAAGAAAAGTTGGAGGGAAAGATCAAAACAGAGGAAATGGAAGAGACTGCTGATGTAGATGTCAAACCCAACTTTAATCTTCAAACAAAAATACAGGCAAAATACAGTCGACGTTCGAAACGATGCGATTCCAACGACCCCTTACACTCCGATATAAATCAAGACCTCTCTCCCGAAGCGCTTTCAAAATTAAAAGAAGAACCCGGAGGAACGGGCAAAAATCCAGAGCTCAAACGATTACGTTTTTTCGGAGCCGGCCCAAAAATGGCAGGATACCAGACCCGAGAGGCGGAAAAACCGAAAGGAAAGAGTAAATCACCCCACAAGAAAGTGGACTACGAGTTCGACCCCCTGGCAAAGTACTCGTGTTTGAAGTGTAACCGAGGAGACGCGGAAGAGTCCATGCTGTTGTGCGACGGGTGCGACGACAGCTACCACACGCACTGCCTGATGCCCCCGCTGGCCGCGATCCCCGTCGGGGACTGGCGCTGCCCCAAGTGCATTGCGCTGGAGGTGAGCAAGCCCATGGAGGCGTTCGGCTTTGAACAGGCGCGCCGGGAGTACACGTTGCAGCAGTTTGGTGAGATGGCAGATCAGTTCAAGTCGGACTACTACAACATGCCCGTTCATCTCGTCCCCATCGCGACAGTCGAACGCGAGTTCTGGCGAATCGTGTCGTCGATCGACGAAGACGTCACTGTCGAGTACGGTGCCGATCTTCACACCATGGACCACGGCTCTGGGTTTCCGACCAAGTCGATCCAAGACATGCACCCCGTCGATCAGGTGTACGCAGACTCGGGGTGGAATCTGAACAATTTGCCGATGCTCCAAGGTTCGGTGCTAGGCCACATCAACGCCGACATATCCGGCATGAAAGTGCCGTGGATGTACGTGGGGATGTGCTTTGCCGCGTTTTGCTGGCACAACGAAGATCACTGGAGCTACTCAATCAACTATCTGCACTGGGGTGAACCTAAGACTTGGTACGGCGTTCCCGGTTCCAAGGCGGAGGTCTTCGAGGCGACGATGAGATCCGCTGCTCCAGAACTTTTCCAGTCACAGCCCGATCTTTTACACCAGCTGGTCACCATCATGAACCCCAACATTCTCATGCAAGAAGGGGTTCCTGTTTGTCGCACCGACCAGCAAGCAGGAGAATTCATTATCACATTCCCAAGAGCATACCACGCTGGATTCAATCAAGGTTATAACTTTGCTGAAGCCGTGAACTTTGCACCTGCAGATTGGCTGAAGATGGGTCGTGAATGTGTATTGCATTATTCCAATCTCAGACGATTCTGCGTCTTCTCGCACGACGAACTTGTCTGTAAAATGGCCGTCAATCCCGAGAATCTGGATCTAACGGAAGCCGGTGCTGCGTTTCAAGACATGATCAAGATGGTGGACAGCGAGAAGACGATGAGGAAAAGTCTGCTGGATTGGGGCGTAACGGAGGCAGAACGAGAAGCTTTCGAACTGCTGCCGGATGACGAGCGACAGTGTGAAACGTGCAAGACAACTTGTTTTCTGTCGGCTGTCACGTGCAAGTGTTCGCCCGAACAGCTTGTGTGCTTGCGCCACTACGATCAGCTGTGCGAGTGCCCGCCCGGAAAGCACACCTTGCGGTATCGCTACACGCTCGATGAGCTTCCCGCGATGCTACACAAACTCAAGTCCAAGGCCGAATCGTTCGACTCTTGGATTACCGCCGTCAAAGACGCTCTTAATTCTGTTGACAAGAAAATAGATCTGGAGGATATGAGGACGTTGGTGATCGAAGCACAGGAGAAGAAGTTTCCACAGTGCGACTTGTTGGACGGCTTGGCTAAAGCTATTGTACAGGGTGAGAAGTGTGCAGAGTTGGCACAGAAACTGACTCGTAAGAAAGTTCGTACGCGGACAAATCCTGGTACTGTGAGCCGTTTCAAACTGACGGTGGAAGAACTTTCCGAATTCTACACCGAGATACTGGCCCTTCCGTGTGCGTTGAAAGAAGCGAACGATGTTAAGGCTCTACTGGATCTGGTCGTTGAATTCCAAAAAAATGCCAAACTGTTGTTGGATAAGCAAGAGCCAACAGATTCCGAATCACTAAACAAATACATTGAATCGGGCATTGGACTAGATATCGAGTTACCTGAGATGGAAGGACTCGTTCAAGCTTTGGAGCAGTCAAAGTGGGTCGAAAGTGTCAAGAGTGATCTCGATGATCGGAAATACCCTTCGATGGATCATTTGAAGAAACAACTGGATATTGGTAATAATTTGCCCTCTTCACCAGTTATAGAGAAACAACTTACCGATCTCAAAGTATTAATCACTCAAGCTGAACGCTTCGAAGAGAAAGCAAACAAAATCATCAGCTCGAAGAATTTGCCAACGTTTGCTATTATGGAAGCACTTTTGAAAGAAGGTGAAAGCATTGGTGCATTCCTTCCAACGCTAGCCGTCATTCAGAATACTTTGAGAAAGGGAATCGAGTGGTCAACAAAAGTCGTAGATTTACATCGCAACGACCACTACCCTTATATCGAATATCTAGAAAGATTGGTGGCCAAGGGGAAAGAAATACCCATTCGTCAGGATAATCTGCCGCTGCTAGAGTCCCACCTCCAAGCCGGGAACAATTGGAGAGATCGGACCTCTCGCACTTTCCTCCGCAAGAACTCGAACTATACTCTCATGGAAGCCTTGTCGCCGAAAGTAATTGTGGGCTTGGAGGCGCTGAAGTTGAAGAAACGCCGAGAGAGAAACAGCTCGCCGACGTACCATCCGCCCACGATATGCGACGTAGTCCTTGACGCCGAAGTAGATCCCGCCACCGTCGTAAAAGCCTTCAAAGATGCTGAAGCCTTGGAGATGAGTACGATGAAAGAATTGAGAGCGGAAAATTCTTCGAAACGTGCTAACAAATCAATGGATTTGAAGTTTTGTGTGTGTCGTCAACCCATGTCAGGTTCTATGCTTCAGTGTAAATTATGCAATGACTGGTTTCATACTACCTGTGTTTCCATACCTAATAGTGCAGTCAACAAGTCAAACATCCCAAATAATACCTCCGATCTCAAGTTCCTTTGTCCGTGTTGTTTACGATCGCGACGTCCCCGTTTAGAGACCATCCTCCTCTTGCTTGTATCCCTTCAGAAGCTGCATCTTCGTATTCCAGAAGGGGAGGCGTTACAGTGTCTAACAGAACGTGCTATGAATTGGCAAGATCGTGCTCGACAGGTGTTAGCTACTCACGAAATCTCAGCTGCACTTTCCAAACTATTATTACTCTCACAAAAACTAACCGATGTCGCTGCCATAGATAAAACCGAGGGGTTGATAAGCTTCGAATTGGACAAAGCGTCGCGTAATCCCAATTTCTACTGCCGCATTCTCGGCATTTTGGATCAAGACGTGATGCTGGGAGAAGATGTCGACAATCTACCGGTCAGGTCGAGAAGCGATCTGTTCAGCGAGATAGATCCGTGGCCTCCCCTCAGCCCTCAGGCACTAGACACTCTGGAAACCCTCCTGTTCGAAGGAGACCTCCTGGAAGTATCGCTGGACGAGCTACAGCTCATCTTCAGAATCACCCAGGCCGATAAATCACACCCGGAGCGAACGTCACTAGAAACAGATGAAGAGTTTGTCCATATTGAAGACTCATTGGCACACATTGAGCCTAATGATGAAGGGGTAGTATTGTCGTGTAGTAAAAAAGGCGGGTCAAGTAAGGTGAACGTAAAGGAAACTGAAGAAAGGAGCCCGAAGAAGAAATTGAAGAAATCAGGTAAACTTTTTCTTGATCGAATTCGAAGTAAGGCATTAATTACGAAAAGAAAAAATCTGGATCACCCTAAGGAAACTGCAATGAAAAAAATCCGTAAGACACAGTTGCAGAAAATAGCAACTAAACAGTCTGTTAACCCACCCGTGGTAGCCGTATCAAAGGAGAAAGAGAAGAAGAAATACAGGCGCGAAGTCGTGAACAAAGTCGTGAAATACACCGAAACGGGAAGCAACGAAGAGGAAGAGGAAGAAGACGGCGCTGAAGTAGAAGAGGATTGCGCTGCCCAGTGTTGCCTCCGTCCCACGGGATCGGTGGATTGGGTCCAGTGCGACGGTGGCTGTAAAATGTGGTTCCACCTGCACTGCTTGGGCCTGTTGAAGAACGACATCAAGGAGCACGAAGACTACTTCTGCACGCAGTGCTACGCGCCCGACCGCGCGCCCGACATGTCACGCGTCAAGCTGGAGGCGACGGCGGACGAGAGCGTCAGCATGCACGCGTTGCTCTCTCTCGGAGACGACCCGCTGTGCGACCCGCTCAACGTCCCGCTGCACGAGGACTGGGCGGCCGGCAACTGCGACGCCGTCGACTCGGTGGGAGGCCCGTCGTGCTCGGGCGAAACGTACGACGACAATCCGTGAGCGCGCGACGCCCGATTCGTCCTACTCTAGTCAAGGTACGTGGGATTTGTTTACATTAACCGGGCTTCTGTTTCCAGATGCTTTCAACAGCGATCCAGCACACTGAGGAAAGAGGTTCCTGTCGGGGAATTGTATGAACGTTATGGAAGGAGGCCTAATGAACACTATTGTAGGCCCACTCAATATGAATGATTTAAACTTTGTGAAAACGCATGTGGAAAGATCAGTGAAACCGGAACCAGAAAGGTCTACATATTTTCAACAATTGATTTCACCTTGCCACGAATCAAAACATGAAAATATATAACCCAATGTTATGAACGATGATTAATTATCAATGGACAGTATTTAAGAAAATACTTCTCTGGACTTCATGATGCAGTGTTCACTACAATGTGTTTAAACAATATATTTCAAATATATGTATTGTAAGCCTACTAAGTAGGCCTACTGTAATATAAAACCAGGTTACCTTTTTTGTTGGATTCAATGATCCTGTACAGTAAGTAGGCTATGCAATTCAAGCGATTTGTCGTCATTGGTTGTGAATGATTATCCCAGCTCATCGGCTCATTTGGAGCATTTCTGTTTTAACGTAGATTATTACCCTATTTGGCTTTGTACATTTAGTTATTGGTGTACCCTTCACATACCTAGGCTTATACCGAGTTGAGTTATTCATTTGTACCTGCTTTTGCTTTACCGTTATGTAATCCTTGGGGCCTTTGGATTGATATCACTGTTCATTAATTAATAATAATAATTATGTAGTTTTAAAATTGATTGATATAATATTTGATTAATATTATTTTTCCTAGATGAGTATTATGGTGCAGCAACGGAGGTAAAATTTCACGTCTAAACTACAAGTTCAGGGGAAGTCAACGTGGCTGCCGAGTGCCCTACGAGTCTGACCGCCAATAAATCCCACCGTGTGAATTACAAGTCAAACAGTGAATTGCGACCAATGAAAGGGAGGTTACCGAAGAGCTTGTACCGTTTTATTGAATTGTAATGAGTGAAAGAGCTTGCCAATCAGAAGTTTGCATTCGTAGAGGTTTTGGAGTGATCTGATAGCTACCGGTATATATAAGGATATGGTTCTTGTCACGATTGTAGTTCGTGGCAGTGAATGTCGGAAACAGATAAATACAGGTGGCCTTCCCTATTACTATCTGTAAATTAGTAGGCACATTGAAAATAGAAGGAAATATTTTATGTTTTTAATTTTAATACAAATAAATATGCACTCAAATAAGATAAATACGATAAGTGACAGTTGCAGAACATTGAAAATGTATGTGAGACTTGATACGTGAGCACCAGTCGTAGATTAATAGTTACAGCGTACCTAAGTTGTGCACTGAAATATGCTCTCCATTGTCACTTTAGGACCTATGTATAAACAGTTGACAAACTATGAAGGGAGAACACAACTTGATTCTGTTTTTCTATAGATATATGTATAATATATATATATATATATATATATATATATATATATATATATATATATATATATATATATATATATATATATATATATATATATATATATATATATATATATATTTATATTTAGTATATATGCTATTTTGAATTTCTACTCATCAACTTTGCCATTCCTGTATTGTTAAGTCTACTGAGACCGTGTGTATCATTTTGTTTTGTTTTTCCAAACTGTCCTGACTAGCCTGATCTCGGAGGAAATCTTTGCCTAAATATCATTCACCCCTTATCTATCTATAGTATAGAACATACATTTTTATTTTCTTCGATTAAAACTGTTTTTGAGTTGACAGAACATTCTTGTTTATTTGTGTTTAATATGTTATTTTATATTTTATATTATGATATACCCACTTGAAACTGTTGTCAAATTGGATTGCCTATAATTTATAAGTATGTAGAGTGTGAAGTGTTGAAGGATATATATATTAACATATTCTTATGTAAACTCATTTTTCAGCTGTTTGTGTACTTTGCAATTTGTGTTTCAAGAGAGAGTAAATAAATGTCTGCATTTATGTAACCATAGACTAATGAATATTTTATTATGGAGCATTTATATTATTAAATATTAATTACTGTATTGAGTGTTGTTTGGGAGGATTTCACGAAATCTCGATGAATTTAATGAAGGACTAAAGTTATTGACAAACTAACCAACAACTTTGATCCTCAATTATGTTGATCAAGTTTTTGAGAAACAGTTCCCAACTAACATGGGCCTAGTATATTTAAATCTGGCTATAAGAGCCACAAAAACACGAAATATGTCAAATATAGATGAATATTTATGTAAAAAAAGTAGAGATTTTAGAAAATTGTTATTAACACTCGACTAGTTTGTAAACTTTACTAAATTACTATTTAGTAAGTAACCAATTGTACTACATACTTATTGGCAATTACATATATACTGGTTGCAGCTATGAACCAGGCAGTACAATGCCGATAATCACTGATAGGTTTAGTACATTTATGTTGAAGAAAATGTATCATATACCTACATTTGATTTTTACATTTGACCTGCATTATGAAAACTCACATCATCAGGGTAGAGCCAATGATTTGCTGTACCTGGTAATTTGAAATTATTGACCATTTCAAATGGAAATTACTCTCAAATTGCTGAAATGTGTTGATTATTTTCCTCAATCAAACAAAGTGTTTGAAACGTTATGGATTAGACTATACTATAAACTACGTAGGTCTTCTTACTGATACCTAATATTTTCTTTAGTCTTCTGTACATTAGGCCTCTAGGTCAGTAATGTATTAGGATCAATGTAAACCCATGTATTGAATAATTACTGTAGCTTATGTTGCATTGTAATTGCAATTTCATAATAAATGACCTCTGTAGAATGTGTTTACGTTTTGTTTAGTGTTTTGACTTACTGTAGATTATGTTGTACTGGATGTCAGTTTTGCCTTTTCATTATGATGAATTAAATTACAGTCACTGTAAATATTACATTTGCAAACCTGTGTTTTCTTTAGGGACTATTTACTACCTCAGCTCAGTTGCTAATGTGTTTGCTTCATGTGAGCTAGGAGGTGAGGGACATATTCCTGCCACTGTCCCTATTTGGGGCTGTTTTTGTGGTTTCTCTGTAATTTAGGCTTATGCTGGGATTGTTCCTACAATATAGGCCATGACCATATGCCCCCTTATCCTTTCCATCACCTATGAAACCTTCATCTCGTTAATCATTCATCCAGCGAATATATACGTGGCATGTGTGGGCAACACTACAAATTCAATGGTATGGGTATTGTCACTTGTTTTTTACAGAATATGTCACCAAAAATATACAGAACTAATTCACTGAACAAGAATTGATTCTTTATTATAAGCAGGATATGCAATTTTAGTTTTGTACGCACAAAGTTCTTCACATCCTGGATGTAATTGTGGTCAGTTTCTTCTGCGCCATCTTGAAAAAGCTATACAGTAATCATTTGTATTCTTTATTCACTATAGATTAGTACATAGTAATAAGGCTGAGTCTGGTGACATTCAAGTGTCACCAGGTTTTCATGTTTGTGGACCTCGAGTGTTCCCAGCCTCCTATTCTGGTGACACTCAAGGTCGCGTCTTCGGTTCGCGGGCCACGTCTGGATTCGTTCGGGAGGATAGTTTAGTTGTAATTTTCACTGCTATAGAGTGCACCCAACACCAGTTACCGATAAATGATCTCTATATATAATATATAAGCCTGCCGGCGGTATATGCAAGGTTAATACACCAACCTAACCTACTGTCCGCGACCTGGCTTTGTCCACATAATTGACCATTTTCCTTTACATATAAACTCTGGAGGAAAAAAAAGTCTCAGGCGGGATGCGATCAGAGTTCCCTGGAATTGGAGTCAGGTGTGCTAAACATTGAGCTGCAGTGAACGGTTACATGCGATCAGAGTTCCCTGGAATGCGAGTCAGGTGTGTTAACCATTGAGCTGCAGTGATCGGTCACATGCGATCAGAGTTCCCTGGGATGGGAGTCAGGTGTGCTAACCATTGAGCTGCAGTGATCGGTTACATGCGATCAGAGTTCCCTGGAATGCGAGTCAGGTGTGTTAACCATTGAGCTGCAGTGATCGGTTACATGCGATCAGAGTTCCCTGGGATGGGAGTCAGGTGTGCCAACCATTGAGCTGCAGTGATCGGTTACATGCGATCAGAGTTCCCTGGGATGGGAGTCAGGTGTGTTAACCATTGAGCTGCAGTGATCGGTTACATGCGATCAGAGTTCCCTGGAATGGGAGTCAGGTGTGTTAACCATTGAGCTGCAGTGATCGGTTACATGCGATCAGAGTTCCCTGGGATGGGAGTCAGGTGTGCTGACCATTGAGCTGCAGTGATCGGTTACCTGCGATCAGAGTTCCCTGGGATGGGAGTCAGGTGTGTTAACCATTGAGCTGCAGTGATCGGTTACATGTGATCAGAGTTCCCTGGGATGGGAGTCAGGTGTGCTGACCATTGAGCTGCAGTGATCGGTTACATGTGATCAGAGTTCCCTGGGATGGGAGTCAGGTGTGTTAACCATTGAGCTGCAGTGATCGGTTACATGTGATCAGAGTTCCCTGGGATGGGAGTCAGGTGTGCTAACCATTGAGCTGCAGTGATCGGTTACATGTGATCAGAGTTCCCTGGAATGGGAGTCAGGTGTGCTGACCATTGATCTGCAGTGATCGGTTACATGCGATCAGAGTTCCCTGGAATGGGAGTCAGGTGTGCTGACCATTGAGCTGCAGTGATCGGTTACATGTGATCAGAGTTCCCTGGGATGGGAGTCAGGTGTGCTAACCATTGAGCTGCAGTGATCGGTTACATGCGATCAGAGTTCCCTGGAATGGGAGTCGGGTGTGCTGACCATTGAGCTGCAGTGATCGGTTACATGCGATCAGAGTTCCCTGGAATGGGAGTCAGGTGTGCTGACCATTGAGCTGCAGTGATCGGTTACATGTGATCAGAGTTCCCTGGGATGGGAGTCAGGTGTGCTAACCATTGAGCTGCAGTGATCGGTTACATGTGATCAGAGTTCCCTGGAATGGGAGTCAGGTGTGCTGACCATTGATCTGCAGTGATCGGTTACATGCGATCAGAGTTCCCTGGAATGGGAGTCAGGTGTGCTGACCATTGAGCTGCAGTGATCGGTTACATGTGATCAGAGTTCCCTGGGATGGGAGTCAGGTGTGCTAACCATTGAGCTGCAGTGATCGGTTACATGCGATCAGAGTTCCCTGGAATGGGAGTCGGGTGTGCTGACCATTGAGCTGCAGTGATCGGTTACATGCGATCAGAGTTCCCTGGAATGGGAGTCAGGTGTGCTGACCATTGAGCTGCAGTGATCGGTTACATGTGATCAGTTCCCTGGGATGGGAGTCAGGTGTGTTAACCATTGAGCTGCAGTGATCGGTTACATGTGATCAGAGTTCCCTGGGATGAGAGTCAGGTGTGTTAACCATTGAGCTGCAGTGATCGGTTACATGTGATCAGAGTTCCCTGGGATGGGAGTCAGGTGTGTTAACCATTGAGCTGCAGTGATCGGTTACATGTGATCAGAGTTCCCTGGAATGGGAGTCAGGTGTGCTAACCATTGAGCTGCAGTGATCGGTTACATGTGATCAGAGTTCCCTGGGATGGGAGTCAGGTGTGTTAACCATTGAGCTGCAGTGATCGGTTACATGCGATCAGAGTTCCCTGGAATGGGAGTCAGGTGTGCTGACCATTGAGCTGCAGTGATCGGTTAAATGTGATCAGAGTTCCCTGGGATGGGAGTCAGGTGTGCTGACCATTGAGCTGCAGTGATCGGTTACATGTGATCAGAGTTCCCTGGGATGGGAGTCAGGTGTGTTAACCATTGAGCTGCAGTGATCGGTTACATGTGATCAGAGTTCCCTGGGATGGGGTCAGGTGTGCTAACCATTGAGCTGCAGTGATCGGTTACATGCGATCAGAGTTCCCTGGAATGGGAGTCAGGTGTGCTGACCATTGAGCTGCAGTGATCGGTTACATGCGATCAGAGTTCCCTGGGATGGGAGTCAGGTGTGTTAACCACTGAGCTGCAGTGATCGGTTACATGTGATCAGAGTTCCCTGGGATGGGAGTCAGGTGTGCTAACCATTGAGCTGCAGTGATCGGTTACATGCGATCAGAGTTCCCTGGAATGGGAGTCAGGTGTGTTAACCATTGAGCTGCAGTGATCGGTTACATGCGATCAGAGTTCCCTGGAATGGGAGTCAGGTGTGCTAACCATTGAGCTGCAGTGATCGGTTACATGCGATCAGAGTTCCCTGGAATGGGAGTCAGGTGTGTTAACCATTGAGCTGCAGTGATCGGTTACATGTGATCAGAGTTCCCTGGAATGGGAGTCGGGTGTGCTAACCATTGAGCTGCAGTGATCGGTTACATGCGATCAGAGTTCCCTGGGATGGGAGTCAGGTGTGCTAACCATTGAGCTGCAGTGATCGGTTACATGCGATCAGAGTTCCCTGGGATGGGAGTCAGGTGTGTTAACCATTGAGCTGCAGTGATCGGTTACATGCGATCAGAGTTCCCTGGGATGGGAGTCAGGTGTGTCAACCATTGAGCTGCAGTGATCGGTTACATGCGATCAGAGTTCCCTGGGATGGGAGTCAGGTGTGCTAACCATTGAGCTGCAGTGATCGGTTACATGCGATCAGAGTTCCCTGGGATGGGAGTCAGGTGTGTTAACCATTGAGCTGCAGTGATCGGTTACATGCGATCAGAGTTCTCTGGGATGGGAGTCAGGTGTGCTAACCATTGAGCTGCAGTGATCGGTTACATGCGATCAGAGTTCCCTGGGATGGGAGTCAGGTGTGTTAACCATTGAGCTGCAGTGATCTGTTACATGCGATCAGAGTTCCCTGGGATGGGAGTCAGGTGTGTTAACCATTGAGCTGCAGTGATCGGTTACATGCGATCAGAGTTCCCTGGAATGGGAGTCAGGTGTGTTAACCATTGAGCTGCAGTGATCGGTTACATGCGATCAGAGTTCCCTGGGATGGGAGTCAGGTGTGTTAACCATTGAGCTGCAGTGATCGGTTACATGCGATCAGAGTTCCCTGGAATGGGAGTCAGGTGTGCTAAACATTGAGCTGCAGTGATCGGTTACATGCGATCAGAGTTCCCTGGGATGGGAGTCAGGTGTGTTAACCATTGAGCTGCAGTGATCGGTTACATGCGATCAGAGTTCCCTGGAATGGGAGTCAGGTGTGCTAAACATTGAGCTGCAGTGATCGGTTACATGCGATCAGAGTTCCCTGGAATGGGAGTCAGGTGTGTTATCCATTGAGCTGCAGTGATCGGTTACATGCGATCAGAGTTCCCTGGAATGGGAGTCAGGTGTGTTAACCATTGAGCTGCAGTGATCGGTTACATGCGATCAGAGTTCCCTGGGATGGGAGTCAGGTGTGTTAACCATTGAGCTGCAGTGATCGGTTACATGCGATCAGAGTTCCCTGGGATGGGAGTCAGGTGTGCTAACCATTGAGCTGCAGTGATCGGTTACATGCGATCAGAGTTCCCTGGGATGGGAGTCAGGTGTGTTAACCATCGAGCTGCAGTGATCGGTTACATGTGATCAGAGTTCCCTGGAATGGGAGTCAGGTGTGCTAAACATTGAGCTGCAGTGATCGGTTACATGCGATCAGAGTTCCCTGGGATGGGAGTCAGGTGTGCTGACCATTGAGCTGCAGTGATCTGTTACATGCGATCAGAGTTCCCTGGAATTGGAGTCAGGTGTGCTAAACATTGAGCTGCAGTGAACGGTTACGTGATATCGTTATTTTGGCCACTCGGACAAAGAAGCCGAACCCTCCCGAACGAATCTGGAAATTAAACTGAGTGTCAGCAGTCTCCTCGAGCCCTAAAGGCTGATGACACTTGAGTGACACTTCGTAGTAATAACTAGAGACATGTAAAAATCGCTATAAAAGCGATGAAATCTAAAAGTGCTTTTTTACGTGTTTTTATGATATTCTTCATGTTTCAATACATTTGATGTTGTTCTATCATGTTTTTGAAAACGCAACAAAGCGCTACAAACATCTGGATCCGCTACGTTTCAATGTATTGGCGAAGTAGACGCTATATTTGGAAAAGAAGCATTATAGATGCTAATTGTCTCAAGAAATTTTTATTTCAGGTGTAAATGGATCAAGTTAATGGGGAATTTGGATAAAAGTACAGTTGCAGATGCAGGCGGCAGATGAGGGGTAGGTTTAACCCGGTTGTGGAGACTATTTTTCCAAACACGTAATCAATTGGGGTGTTTCTCTTGTATGCCTATTGTACATTATATAATGCTTTTGCTGTACCGTACTGTTGTGATGCTACAGAATGTAGTTGCGCTGCAAAACACGATGTTTCAAAATAATAGATACACCAAAGTGCTACTTTTCAAATTCTAAATGCTATGAAATGAAAAAATAGAAGCTATATTTACATGTCTCTAGTAATAACTAATAACATTGGTTTCTTCAAGTAAGCTAGATCTGAATATAAAATGATAATGAATAAGATAGGCCTAATAATAAAGTAGAATAGAATAGATAGTTGAACTGAATTATGGATTAATAGCTAGGAACTGAAAATGGAAGAAAAAATGAAGCATACACTGTGTTGTTAGCAGTAGGGTCATACACCCAAAATATCGCACAATATTCTTATGAGCAGCTGACAACTCTGACAGTAACCTATATTGTTGAATTTTGTGTTGCTAAGTAATGGAAGTTGCTACGATAATTGGAATATAGTGGCAATTATACTTGGGAGTCACCATCTGTCTATAGTCTTACCCAGGCATGCCTCATTTCAGTGCTGACTTTGATGTCTGTCTGGCTTCTCAATACTTATTTTTGTATCAACATCGGAACTACAAAATCAATGTTCCAGGATCGTTAGGATGAGTATTTATGATGAGTGGGTGGATTGGTTAGGCAAGGGCAATCTTACCATCTCATTATATTCATTTCAAATAAAAATAATGGACTTTGAAACCAGGACTGCGCTATCTGTTACCATACTTTTTTTTTGCCGCGGATAAAAGTATTTCAGTTTCCAAAAGTCCGGAACACATTACTATTTTTTATTTTCTTAAATGTTTTAATTTTTCACATATAAATAAATGATCAGTCACGTGATGTCCACAAAGCCCTGAAAAGCTTGACTGCAGACTATATATTGAAAAATAATGGGGAGGAATGTTGTGCAATGCGATACAAACAAAAAACAAAAGTTTAGTAAAAGTATAGTTTTGAAACAAAAGTATGCATAACAAGGTTGAATAGAATACAAACTAAATTTAATATGTTTTTGGAAAATTACTACGGTGGTGAGTTAATCAGGAAAGTGAATAATAAATATAACAAACAATAAGTGAAAAATTCAAAATAATGAGAAACACTATGTTACAAGTTTTACACAACATTTTTTAGTCAAGACAATTTACAGTTGAGTTCAATAACCATTCCTTAATTTCTAATTTAATTGTTTCTTAAATTTACTGGCATTTTATTAAATATAACTGGCACAATGTATTCACGTTGTTACAAATTTAGTTGTTCAAACTTATTGGCCACTAAACATGTAGACTACATTGGACCTTTTATTGATTAGCGTAGCGAAGTCTCCATCCCACTCTTATAGGGCTTTGTCTGTGTTTTTATTTTTGGAAGCACTCCACAGGTCGCAAGGGTTCAACATGAATCAACAAACTGAAAAATCATTGAACTGATCAACATGAAACTTTTTTTGTACACACAAACTCATCCAAATTGCCACCGCGCATTTATGTGCATTTGCAAGAGTTAAATAATAATAATAATAACTTAGAACTGTGTAGTTTTTGGAATTAATCGGTCGGACCGATGCTGAGAAAAATTATCTCAAAGTTTCCAAAAACTCCAAAAGATTTGGCCGGGCGGAAAATGTTGAAAAATAAAATCTCTCCAAATGGGATGAAATTTTCTCCAAATGTGTATAAATAGATTTTACACATTTTCACGATTTTGTATGCAATTTCAATCAGCCGTTTTGAAAAAAAAAATAACTGATGATATTCATCAAATATATCATAAAAATTGTGACAGAATTGAGTTGTCAAGATTCACTGCTTTCTAGATTCAAGAGTTGACCAACAATGAAGTATTTTTTATATACATCAAGGTGTGAAGAATACCAGAGTCAATGAAGTGGCAAGAGTAGAACTACTTTAACGACTTTTATAGCTAACTCAGATATCAAGGTTTGTAGAATACCAGAGTCGATAAAGTAGCAAGGGTAGAACTACTTCAAGGACTTTTATACCTTATTCAGATATCTCGCTCATCTTACAACGCATATTTCGCGTTTGACTAGTTTTAAATCACTCAAAGCTATTAAGATACCAATTAAATCGAAGCCACAGGTGTCACCTCTTGAATGTAAACGATTAGAACAAAGCCTTCTTTATTATCATAGAAATCAATAATGAAAAATAAGATGGCAGTGAAGTAATGGTTTGGATCTCAAGGTGTATATATATATATATATATATATATATATATATATATATATATATATATATATATATATATATATATATATATATATATATATATATATATATATATATATATATATATATATATATATATATATATATATATATATATATATATATATATATATATATATATATATATATATATATATATATATATATATATATATATATATATATATATATATATATATATATATATATATATATATATATATATATATATATATATATATATATATATATATATATATATATATATATATATATATATATATATATATATATATATATATATATATATATATATATATATATATATATATATATATATATATATATATATATATATATATATATATATATATATATATATATATATATATATATATATATATATATATATATATATATATATATATATATATATATATATATATATATATATATATATATATATATATATATATATATATATACAGTATATATATATATTTGATAACTAATCCAAAAATAAGTCGATATGTTCCAGCTCATCCATCAACGCGGCAACACATAATGCGTTTGCCTAGTTAAACCTTATTCAGATATCTCGCTCATCTTACAATGCATATTTCGCGTTTTCCTAGTTAGATGAGCGTAGCGAAGATTCCATCCCACTCTTATAGAGCTTTGTCTATGTGTTTTTTTTTGTTTTTTTGTTTGTTTGTAAGCACTGCACAGGTCACATGAGTGGACTGATTAACATGAAACTTTTTTGTACGGGCCAACTTTTACAACTTAGAACTGTATAGTTTTTGGAATGAATCGGTCGAATAGATTCTGAGAAATATCATGTCAAAGTTTTTAAAAACCCCATAAAATTAGGCTGGGTGAGAAAATTTGAAAAAATGAAACCTCTCCGAAAAAAATAAAATTTCCTCTGAGTGTTCATACATAAATGATACACATAACCACCATTTTGTAAGCAATTCGAACCAGCCGTTTCGAAGAAAAAAATTCAACTAACTGTTTTTATACATTAAATCTATGACTTAAATAAATGGAAATGAGCCAAGATTCACTGCTTCCTAGATTCAATATTTGCCCAAGAATGAACTATTCTCTATATTCGTCAAGGTGTGTAAAATACCAGAGAAGATAAAGGAGCAATTAAATGAAGAACAAAGTGTGTAGAATACCAGAGTCGATAAAGTAGCAAATGTAGGACTGTTATTATACCTTATTCAGATATCTCGCTCATCTTACAACGCATATTTCGCGTTTGCCTAGTATATAATAATTTACCTTTGGACATAAGAAAATGCAGCTCAATTTATTTGTTCAAAAAGAAACTTTGTTGTTGGATGGAAGGGCCAGAAATGAACAACATATCACAGATGATAGACTTCCTACTATGAATGAAATTGGAATGAATACCCGTTTTGTTATATTTGTTGATGTTTGTATTGTCACTGTATATTATAACGTTTTTTTTTTTTGGGTTCCCAGTCACTTAATTTCACGTGATTCAATTTCATATTCATACCTTCATTTTTTCCCATTAATTATTTGTATAGTCATGGTATCTTTGTTCACCTCATGTGTGCAGTTTCTATTCATGTTACTGGTATATTATTATTACTATTAATTCATTTCTCCAATGATAACTTTTTGTTTGTTTGTTTTGATGATTGAAAGTATCATATAAGTTATAGATTTTCAAGATTGTGCTAATTATTAGTATTTAGAACCTTGCTTTGTTTTGTTGTATGTTTGATGACACTAGTTTATTACTTATTTATTAATTTTCTTCTGCGTAACTTCTACCAGGCAACCCGCACACAAGAGTTCCTCTCATGCGAGTTTCTTGTTGAGAATTCTAATTTGAAAAGAAACAATTGAAAATGTATGTATTTGTTGTTCAAAAACAGGAATAAAATGATTTAAAAATGAAAAAATGAAAAGTCTTGTGCATATTTATTATTGTAATCAGGAATTTTGACATTGTTTGGAGTCTTAATCTAGTATTTAAAGGGGGATCATTCATAATTTTAAACCTGCCATCAAAATAGAACTTCAAAATGAATGTATATTCAAATAATTTGTCAACAGGTAAAACATTGCAGTAGTCATAAATGCAATTTATATCATCTTTATTGGCTATCTTGAAATGAGGAGGAGTTATGATTTTTGAAATTTTACTTTAAAGAGAACACATTTGGTGTCAGTCGCATTACCCCATGCTATAAGTGCTGACAACGAAGTTTAAACCTTGATATATCCCGACATTACCGGTACCTTACCAGCATTGGTATTAGAGCCCGCATCTTGGACAGATTAAAGGGTGCACTTTCGCCACATCTCAAGAACTACAAACACTACGGACTTGCAGTAAGATGCAATGAATAAATAATATTCTCGCAATTAGATATGTTTAATCGCAAATCGAGGAATAATTTTAGTATGGAGAAATAATTGAATCAAAATGTGCCCAATTTAATGGTTTTCATTGCTTAATTCCGGGTTACCGAATAATAGTGAAAATAATAGTGAAAATGATAATAGTGAAATAATAGTGAAATATTAATCTCCAACACTATCATGACATCTGCTTGGATCTTAGTACGGACCAATCCCACTGATTAAATAAAATAATAATAAAATAATAATTAATAAGCTTGTCAAGATGTTTTGCGGCTCGTAACACCCAGCCGTTAGTAGTGAGAGATCGGGAAACGCCACGGTTTCTTGTGGTTTGAATTTGACAGTGTCAGGTCAAGTTCTAGCTTGCTGTAGCAGCAACTATCCAATCAGCACATTCGGAAGCTAAACGAACGGACTTCCCCCTCCATTACGCGCTCTCTTTGCCCACCTGGCACTGACTATGTTACGCTCGGAGCTGCAAGCCATTACAGTACCGTATTAGATGTATGACAAGCTGCATTCGGCGCCATTGTAGATGTTTTGCGGCGCATGTTTTTGATGATGTATTCGAAGCAGTGAACGTTCAGCATTGTATGATGGCGTTTTTTTGCAATTAATTTTTTAAACAGCTATATTTCTGTCAACAATGATTGATAGAGGCAGAAACATTTTACAAAATGAAAGAAATTCATCATTCAAGAAAAATTGATTGAAAAAATGACATAAATTTCACAAATTATAGGGAGTGCTGCCATTCTGCAGTACTTACACGAGAGCTACCACTGGTTAATCAACCTTAAAGTAAAAGTATTTTAGTTCTTTTCATATGTTGTTCAACGACCCTATGGACTGCTGGGTTGTACAGGGGTATGAATAAGCGAGTGAAAACAAAGCGACATTAGGTGTAACAACGTTATGAAATATTGTGCCTTACGAGAGACTCGAACCTACTCTTAACTTGACTTCAAATACTGAAGCTGTGCCTTAGTTGACTGAGCTAGGGGGGGCAGCAATCTGTGTTTCTGTTACACAGTTGAATATGTCCACATCTTGGTTATTGCATAAACCCGGTTGGTTATATAAAATTATGATTCTAGATATTTTAAATGCTGATAAATGGGATAAGGCCTATCTATTGGAGAAAAGGGAAGTAAAGGTTGAAAGGAGGAAAGGAATTTTTTTTTAATATTCACAAACATTTTTTTTTTAAATATTTTTATTGATGGTCGATCATACAGTATTACAGTATTTATTCGTCTAATCAAAGAGAATCTCTTCTACTTTATTTCCCCTAGTCAATGGTTTGCCTTGGGCCCCTGGTCTGGCAATATACCGTAGCTTTCAAACAGCAGTGGAATTCTCTATGATATTCGAGATCGAGTAATTTGGGTTGACAACTAGGGTTTCGATCGGTAACTTCACTTGGCGTGATTATCTAAGGCAACTTGACGATCTCTATCAACAAAACTTCTCGACTCTACAAGACCCAGTCGTTAACTAATGCCGATTTTGAGAACTGTCTCGTTCTTACATAAATGGCGTTTTTGTTTTGTTTTGAAATATTCCAGGTACAAAATGACAGTCATTCCACCGCTTTTAATCGTGAAATAGCATGATTTAATACTGATTTCATGTTTTAAATACCGTATTCTACGTCGACACTAATTTCAAACGGTCTTTTAAATTCATATAGGTAATTGTAATACGCATTGTACCACCAATTTGACAGCTAAAATCTGAGGTTATGTTTTTATTGTTTTTGCATTGGTGTAGTAAACAGCCTGACATGTTGCGCCAGCACACTGGCGGTTCTTGTAAGAGTTCGATCACAAAGGCCTCCTATTGGTCAATAATTGACATCATCTGACATATATAGTGACGTATTTGTCGACATTCGCTAGCGATCGAGATCGTGTGCGCGTAGAGAATAGATTGTTAACCTTGAGTGAGTTCTCGATTGTTTGTCGTCTCGATCGGGATCGCTATCGACCGAATTTCAATGAAGATGGTGAATCGCAGTGCAGAACCATTGACACACCCCAAATCTGATCAATTTCAAACTAACCAAGTTGTAAAGCTGAAGTTATAATTTTAAACAATCAACAATTTGATATTTCTATTAGGTTGACTGCATAGATGCTTTTAAAGAGAGAACATGAAAATAAATTTCATACATTGCCGAACCAAGAACATGAAGGCGCGGCATTAACTTTGGTGTTTACTTGATGGTTGTCTGTTTAATGCATCTTCGAGAATACATAATTCAGTAATGGTAGCAACTTCAAGACCCATTTCAATTCCATTTTGGATTATAACCATCGTTGAAATTGTGCCAATAGATACGCAACTGTCAAGTCATCCACGCTACTTCTGGTCCAGACGTTCTCCAAAACAATTAATTATGAGGGTGAGTTGTTGGATCTTTCCGTTTCCATGGCGATTGGAGTTCAAATGTAATCTATCTCAAGCCGAGATCAATGAAGATATTTGATAAATTGAAAAATTCAATATTCTAGCTCATTTCTATGGGAACAAAACGAAAGATGAATTGATGACTCGCAGTCTCCGCCCCCGTGACGTCAGAAATTGTACCATCCAATCAACAGGGCTGTTAGAACTGTAGTCAAATTCAAATATCAAATCGTCAATCGGGGTATCTTCAAATGACCACAAATGATATAGATCCGACTGGCCTACTAGTGAAGCCACGCCTATTTTGAGTCGTCAATTGAATTTATATTTTACAAACCAAGGTCGTGGAAGTTGACGGGGTGAAAGCTTACGAGACAAGAAAACGCCTGTGGATATATGCGGAACTGAATAGATCCAAGTTCAAGTGTTTGTTCATTTTGTTCATATTGTTGTCGTTGATATGATGAAAACGAGAGTTCTACGTCGTACAAAAGATCTTTAGGGATGTCCAGGTAATTGGTTATGTAATTTGGGGTTTCAACTCACAGTAAGACCTCGATGAGGGAAGAGGGGCCAATAGTCGTTATATCACGATCATCGTGTACACAATCACAACATTTTACAATTACATTCACAATCGAACTTTCCCAGCTTGTTTTACAAATTAGAATACAGTTCACTCGATGATGGAGGTCGTCAATGTAATGAGTAACATGAAGCGAACGTTCGATCGCCAATACGCCGTATTGCGCTAATATTAATTTATTTTATAACTTTGAAATCATTGTTTAATTCCCAGTGATTTTTCCAACAAATACAAAATAAATGCAATGTTACAATTTACATATTTTTCATCTTTGCGATAATATTTATATCTGTCTGTTCCAAACAGAGAACCGTTGATGCCGTTTGAAAGCTGCGAGTCGAGTGCAAGCTTCTGGTAGACGGCCTTACGGTCCCACGGCCTCATGGTCTCACGGCACTAGACCACCGTCATAACGAGGAAAAAATGAAAAATAAAATGCTACACCAATGATATGTTCTCCCCAAGATTACAAACAATGTTTGTTTAAAATTTTCATCTCAGTTTTTCCTCATCTCAACATCTTATCTATAGTCTCTGTATGTTTCATGAACGATTTTTCAACATCCAAAGTACGTAATGAATATTTCGGAACACGCTCGTACATTCTTTCTGAAAATGACGAAATATCAAAATGGTCGCTGTAATGACGAAAGTACCAACGAGGTTTTACCGTAGGCCTAATAACGTAATGCATTTTCTTTGGATTCGTTCAATTGACTTTAGATGCAAATTACAAAACGTTTGACCTTAAAGTCAATCCGAAGGCTTGAAATGTGTTTGACGGTAAACCTAGATCGGACTAACAATCCGTCATGCAGCGTTGATTTCTTCAATGTTCAGATGTGCGATGAACCGCAAGCGCATCTGAAGAGCAGGGCGCAAGCGACGAATGATGCCTTCAACTTCCATCTTCATCATATCGCCGACAAACATGTACTTGATGTGATACCTGTTTACATGTATTAAGGATAACATAACATTACAACTTCGATCAATTCTGTTCTTTTTCTGTACCGGTATCAGAAGTTTTTGTATTTTCCATATAGGGGCTTAACTACAGTGAAACCTGTATCCATCTTTCTTCAAGGGACCATCCAAATAAAACTATCCATCCAGGAAAATTTAACATTGATTATATGGAAGTGGGGCAAGTAAAAATGAATGATACATCCAGGAAAACGATAGATCCGGGAACGATGCATAGAGGTTTCATTGTAGTCAAATTCTCATTATTTTCTTTGTAAGACGAAACCACTAAGGCCCATTCTGAACCCTTCATGTTATTAGCGCGACATTCCGGACTTTCAGGTTCACGCGGAATCTCTGGAGAGTGAATACCAGAATAAGGATACTACCAATCTGAGTAACAGCTACTAAGAGCTACTATTTTGGGGACTTGGTTAGAGCACAGATGAGCTATAGTTAGGGTTGCTTGGGTCAGGTTTTGATTGTGTTCAGTCGTGTTCGCTCACGTATCAGACTAGACCAGAAACATCACACAGTAAAATGAAGAACCGAGAAAAACACGACTACTCGGCGGGTAATTGATTGAACCCGGGTTTCACTTGAAATTGGAACCGCTCGCGTATATGTCGACATCCTACTACATACCGGTACTAGAGACGCTAACTAGATACAGTAGTCAAGTATTCACTCAGATTCTACCTGTATACATAAGAATGGTTGCACATTCATTAGTGGGAAGCAGCGACCTAGATATTACTCCACCGAATAAAACATTGTGATGAGACTCTTGATAGTCTGCATCATATGATTGATTGATTATTGTTTGCTTACGACCCCACCAACAGCTAGGTTATATGGGGGTACGAATGAGCAGGTGATTATGAATGTATAAAGTGTTGATAAGTGAAAGGACATTTACAAAAACCCATGCCTTATGCGGGATTCGAACCCACGCCCAACGGTGACTTCAGTTTCTGAAGCAGTGCCTCAGCTGACCGAGCTACCGAGGGTGGCGCTGCATCATATTTACAAGACGCAATCACGAGACAGTTTGGCCAAAATACCAAGACGTGGGCCACTGTGAGCTGCTTGTGGTGATGCCTACATTTGGGAAATTCTTCATTTTTTAAATTTCATATAATTGACAATTTTAGAAATTTGGAGCCTCGAAAACCCCCTGTAAAGATGAACGGTAGCAGGAATCAATCTAGGTTCTATATGACCCTCGCCTACCAGATCAAATGAAGCGAGCGTGTTAACCACTGCACTGCATGTGCCTTGACTGTTAACTGGTACTACATCAAGTACTACCTTGGCTCAACCAGTGAAACTATAATAAAATCTATTCATTTTAGGGGCGTCGGCGGGTACCCGGGTCGGGTACAGGTACACCACCACTACCTGACTCCAATATTCCTTACCCGGGTACCCGCCACTATTTACAATGCAAGCTTTTGTTTTTCATTTTCACCTACAGATAACTGTTAAACAAAGCGCGCCTATGTGGCAGGAAAAACGAAAGAATTCAGGTCTCCTCTACTACTCTCTAGACAATAGATGTCACCAGTCGCATCTTGCTTGCACGTACTGCTTCCCCCCCCCCCCCCCCAACACTCTGGTGGCACTTGTAGCAAACACAGTTCTAACACTTCTGAATACCGCTTAAACACATGGCCCTTTGTTTACAAACAAGAGGGACGTGTCACATTCACTCAAGTTGACTCGACCAATGTGTTTGGGTAGATTATGTTGTGCTGAGAGGGTCAGTGATATGATATGAGCAGACTGCTTATGGTTGCAACCTTAATAATGATAAACTAAAGATGGTAGATGAGATGATGAAATACGTTTACAGTGAAACCTCTATGCATCGTTCCCGGATCTGTCGTTTTCCTGGATGTATCATTCATTTTTTTTAGCCCCACTCCTATATAATCAATATTGAATTTTCCTGGATGGATAGTTTTCCTGGATGGATGGTTTTATTTTCCTGGTCCCTTGAAAAACGATGGATAGAGGTTTCACTATAAATGTAAAGTAGATAAGCATAGTTAAGAATAAAAAAAATTTGATTACCCGGGTAATGCTCAGGTAATGATGACGGGTACCCGACTCCAAAAATTACTACCCGCCAACATCCCTAATACATTTTAGAAATTCTGGAAATTAAAGAGTCACCATGTAACGAGGTAAGCTGGTGGTTGTTTTGAAGGATACAGCAGGTCGCAGATGGGGTCCATGTACTTGAGGTGCATCACGTTCTTGTCGACCTGCTCGAGCAGCTCGTACAGCTCGACGGTGAGGTCCATGACGCAGCGAGGACGGTCCGTGTTGAAGCGCTGGAGGAACGGCCCGACGATGTGGCACAGAAACAGGTACTGTTCTTCAGTCTTCACCACGCTGTGGAGCTTCTCTTTCACAAACCTACGACAGATCAAAACAATGATAACAATTCTTGTTGCATCACATGATACAGGAAACGTCAACGTCACAATACAACACATTTGGAAAAAAAATCTGAAAACAATCCACATACAGTGAAACCTCTAGAAGGCTATCCATCGTTTTTCAAGGAACCAGGAGAATAGAACCATCCATCAAAGAAAACGATCCATCCAGGAAAATTTGACATTGATTCTATGGGAGTCGGTGAGACAAAGTGAATGATACAAGCAGGAAAACAATGGATCCGGGAACGATGCGTAGAGGTTTCACTGTAATGCAAATTAGCCATTAGCCCAACAACTAAGCAAACATTTTCACTTTGATCCTTTTATTTATTTAAATCATCAGACTTTTAGTTCAGTTATTAACTATCATTATTGTTTCTGTGATTTTTGCTTGGTGGTTATTGATTTGATTCATTCAGAGTCCTTGGAAAAAGTAGTTGTGAACTTGAGTTTGCTGATTCTTGTGGAACCTACCTCCCAGAACTCATGTCCATCCCGACCTCATGTCAGCCCTATCCCTGTGTTTTTCCAGCCTGTACCCACCTTATTATTTCTCAAACACTTGCTCCTATTTTTTTTTTTAATATTGGGTTTTTAATGACGCACTATACTGATGGCTACGATCTATTGGCGTCGGTGGATGATGAATGAGATGGTGAGATGATGAGATAAGGGTTATTTTATTAGGTGTTTTGGAAAACCCCTGTCAGGATGGTCGACCATGGCGGGAATCGAACCCCGGTCTCCTGAATGACGGTTCCGTGTGTTACCACTCGGCCACGCGTCTCGGTCACTTGCTCGTCTCATCATCCATCATTCATCTCTTATGTCATCAATCACAAACAATGGTCAATGGAGAAAGCAATTGTACTGAGGCCAATTAGAAGGGATGGGAAGCACACACCATCAGTGAGGCCCCTTTCACCAGTTCCTCACACGTAGTTTTGGCTGGTGGCATAGTTTTCTCTCACGCGACAATACAAAATTTACTGAATTCTTATCGAGAGAAGTGGTGGTTTCATGGAATAGAAGTTTTCACATTCATCCAAATTTTTATAAATCAAATTCAATTTTTTAGGGTTCCTACCATTTTGAATCAAGAGTCCATAGGAGTCGATTTAGCGAAATATCAGTTTTTTGGTGATAGCTTTTGAACGGTATGAGATATCAAAATTGTAATACGCGAGAAACACAGATAATTATAATAGCTTCAAGATGATATAAGTTATGACTACGTAAGTCACGTTGCATAACTGTGAAGCGTCGACAGCTGGAAAAACACATTTTTTAGCAGTCGATGCTTGACAGTTATGTGACATGACTTGAATAGTTTCAACTTATATTATCTTGAAGCTATTTTAATTATCTGTGTTTCTCAAGTATGAGAATTTTGATATCTTATACCGCTCAAAAGTTAACACCAAGAAACTGATATTTCACTGAATCAACTCCCGTGGACTCTTAACGAGGGTTTAATGTATCAACATACAGTGAAATCACTATCTGTTGTTTTACAACGGACCAGGAAAACAATCCATCCACAAAACTTCAACACAGGTAATTAGACGAGCTATAGCAAGGATGCAATTTGACATACTGAAAAAAAATGGTGTTCATTTTCATGTTTTTTTGTTTGTTTGTTTTTTAGTTTCATGTTTTTTTGTCGGTTCTCCACAGGTCAAACGGCTACAGCTATCATCTTTAAACTTTCTTTCATTATAGTTCCTCATCTAACTTAGCTCTGTATAGTTTTGTGGCATTATTGGGTGGTAACTTTTATTTCTATGAATTTTAGAAATTTCAAAAATACCCATTAGAATATCACAGCGGGAAAAAAAGGAAATATTTTTATTCTCGAAAAAAATGAAATTTTGCCTGAAGTTGAATCACATTTTGATGCACATTTCTGAAAATTTTCAGCTTGATCGGGTCAGCCATTTTGAAGAAAACACATAAAATGTGCTAAATTGGTACCTCTCGGTACAGTTTTTACCCATTTATAACTTAAATGTCACCCAATTGGCTAATGTAGGCGAAAGTTTGGCAATCAACATATCCGCTCGTCTAACAACGCATATATATGGCAGTTTCCTAGTATGGTAGAAGGGTGAGAGAGAGAGGCACTGACTGGGGCACGGTGGTGATCTGTCCGACGCCCGCGTGATGCCACATGGAGTGCACGAGCGCCAGCGTGTACGAGAACTTGTTCTCCAGCAGCGAGTCATGCGTGACGGCGAAGTTGAACATCTGGAACGGACTGTTCCGGTAGGTCCACTCGGACAGCTGGGGGCACGTCATCACGTCCACCAGACGGTCGTGCAGGACCGACCAATAGGAGTCCGGCAGCGCGGCCATCAGCAACCCCACCTGGAGCAACATGCACAACAAATGCATGTTGGTCAATCAATTCGATATGGACTAAAGATGACATTGATTCTCGTAATCGGGAATCGATTCTCCAAGCTCCAGAATCAATTCAAAATCGATAAAAAAAAATGAAAAAATAGATACGTAAATGAATGAAAAAAAAAAATGAAAAAAAAAGTTCACACTCAAAAAAGTGGTGTAATTTCAAACTTTCTTTTTCAATCTTCCCAATGCGTTCACGTGAAAATGAGCTGATAAATACTTCTTTGAACTGTACTGCACCATTCAGGTATTTCTATCAACGTTCGGCTGTCAGACGTAACCGGAGGGATACTGTAGCTTGTGCCCAGATGGTAAAATCTCAACAATACAGAATAATATGGACAACGAAATGAGCACGTATTGCGACGTGAAGAAGTACAGCACTAACCCTAATTTTTTTTTGTTGAAAAATCGATAGAATCGATGTTATCACTAATATGGACGTCCAAATTTTGGTCATCACGGCAGCATTGAGTAAAAAAGTATCCTAGGGATAGAGTGGGAGCACCCTGGTTAAACAGTCTACAGACCCTGGTAGTGTTACGCCTGGTAATCCTGCTAGGAGCGCTGTGATCACCCCAAGAAAATACCATCTGTTAAAGCACTGTTGTGAGTGAATGCTGCTAGGAGCGCTGTGACCAGCCAACTTTTTCATTGTTGGTGAGCAATTGGTGAGCATTGGCTCTGTCATACGGCGTTGCCTATGTAGGCACTACTTTATCAATGTCGGAACTGGAAGTAACCGGAAGTACATGGCTCGTCGCTGAGTTGGACCTCCATATATACAACTCCATGGTCTTACAAGATGAGCAAAGTTTTGGAAAGGGAATGCTGAATCCCTACACCAAGAAAACTCGTTTCATAACCAACTTGGTTCTATGAAACTCGTTTGTATGGAATAAAATGAATAAATAGAATCTCGGTTTGATGGATAGTAGTCTCATTTCCAGCTCGTTTTGGGAAATTTATGTACTAAAAACAATTAATAAAACTGTACACCATGTAAACTTGTTCCATATCCAACTCATTCCAAATGAAACTCGTTTCACCTAAATATTCATCTTTTACAGTGAAACCTCTATGCATCGTTTCCGGATCAATCGTTTTCCTGCTTGTATCACTCATTTTTTCTAACCCCATTCCCATATAATCAATGCTGAATTTTCCTGGATGGATGGTTTTATTTTCCTGGTCCCTTGAAAAACGATGGATAGAGGTTTCACTGTAGTACAATTAAGGGGTATTCAGAACCGCCATATTTGATAATAACAGTACTCTCGGGTAGTCCGTCTCATTCGAGCTGCGACCCTTCTAGAGAGAGGACATGCTTGTAGTCGCTCCACACAGAAATATACACGTGAAAACGTGAAATAGTGCTGCAAATGGGATAGGCTGCAAGCCAGACAATACCGGACTTATCGCCCGATCGTCAGACCCAATTGACTCTTGTCGCGAACAATGCAGAAGGGATCGAAGACCTACCTGCTCAGTAGAATACAATATATCAATAAAAATGCGATGAAAAGTGAAGGAACATTTTCTTTTGATGCATAATTGAGTAATTTAAATGCGTCGGAATTGTTGATGTGATACCAAATCTTTTTTATTTATGAAAATAGGAGCATATTTGACTGAATTAGGATCATAACGTAACGAATCATACTCGGTCAAGATTTCAGATACCATTATAGGCCTACATATTTTATTCATTGAAAAATGCTTCACACAAAATAATTATATAGAGTAACAAATAGAAAAAAATAACAATGCGATGAAGCTGTATGGCATGGGGTGGGCCATTAAATATATACAGAAACTAGGAAAACGCAACATATGTGTTGTTGAAGGAGCGATAGGCGAATGAGTGCCTATAGGCATGTTTATATGCCATGTAATGGAAACATATACACTTGAATTCAAAACAATCATGTCCCTGCCTTCCTATTCTACTCATTGCTCATTTTAAACATTACAAATTGATTAGTGACACCTGTTGCTTAGATTTGATGGGTTTGTTACCAGGTTTGACCGTTTGATTGCTGTGCAAAAATTACGTAATACTGTTTTGACATCTAAACGGCTGATCCGATTTATGTGAAACTTTGGAATAATGTGTATCATATTAAAGTTCCATGAAAATTTGAATTCATTGAAAGGAAATATTTGTTCCGAATTTTCTCCTCCGATTATTCTTACGTGTTTTTTAGAACACTGAATGGGTTTTCTCAAAAGTGGTGCAACCGATTGCGCCTCAAAACTATACAGTGCCAAATTAGATGAGGACACTTAATTGTGTATGCCAAGTTTCATTCGAATTTGTAATTCCGTTTTACCGCTCAACTAATAATATCTAGTCTACAATGATATCACAAGCGGATGGGCATCATGAGGCAGAATACATGTGGAGTTTTATGATTAACTAGGTTCAGCATTGAGATTGAGAATGCAACAATGACATTTTCTCACGAAAAACATGTGAATTATTAAAGATTCGACACAGTAATGTTGGTAATAATCATAACAATAGTATAGTAATTAGTAACCATGATATTTATGTATGATAAAATTTTCGAGATTTAAGTTTAGGTAATAAAAAATGAATACATTATATTATCGTACGACTGATTCCAAAATTTATCTTTAACAACCCCCATCGAAATTACATAACATTAAATTTTTGAAAAATGAAAAAAGTACATATTTATTGACATCATTGATAAGATCAAGCGCTCGAATTTTGAACGAATGTAAAATGATGATTACAATATGGGCCTAGACTCAATTTAATTTATCAAATGTTTCCTACAAGAACTCAGCTATTTGAATTTTGTTGAAAAACAATTAAAATTGAATAATAATAAAACGCAAGTCAAACAACGGGAGAGCTAGAACCGAGAATTGAATCGAGAATCAACACACCACACACAGGAAGTTGTCTTCGAAAATAAGAATCCCTAGTTGTTAGCCTCAGGCGCGAGCCTCTGCATATTCAGTCTACCTGGAATTGCAACTTGAGTGACAAGACGTTCTCTATCTCTATCTCTCTCTAACAGGGTAGCTCAACAAAAGTCCGCAGCATTACGCTACCAACTGATTGAAAATACTTTCCAATCAATTCAATTTATAAAGTGTTCTGAATGAGTTGGAATTTTTTCAAGTACCAGGTGACGTTGGCAATATAGTTATCGATGTACACACGAAAAATCTTTTTTTTTGGTCGGAATTTTTTCATGTTTTCGCTTAGAATAGTGATTTCTATCAATTTAATCTAAGCATAGCTCTATCAAAAATGATTTTGAAAAATTCAGACACTTTATTATGGAAAGCTTGTTTAATTCTCTTGGACACCTCCTATTTATATTTTCTGTCAGTTCATTATTCATCGCTACAAAAATGTTTTTCCAAGACCATGCAATTGGACTCTTTTTCCCATGAAACAACCTTAATAAAACTCTATGCCAAGGAAACTCGTTTCATATCCAGCTCGTTTCTATGAAACTCGTTTGTAATTTTGTATAGAATAAAAGGAATAAATAGAATCTCGGTTCTATGGAAAGTCGTTTCATTTCCAGCTCGTTTGGGGATACATTTAGGTGAAACGAGTTGGATATGAAACAAGTTTACATGGTGTACAGTTTTATTAATTGTTTTTGAATATATAAATTTAATATAATAGGCTATATGGGCCTATTATATAATATATAATACAATAAACATTATACAGTATAACATTTATATAATATATAAACGAGCTGGAAATGAGACGACTTTCCATAGAACCGAGATTCTATTTATTTATTTTATTTTATACAAACGAGTTTCATAGAAACGAGCTGGATATGAAACGAGTTTCCTTGGTGTACAGTTTTAATAATTGTATTAAAAGATATACATTTAGGTGAAACGAATTGGATATGAAAAAAGTTTACATGGTGTACAGTTTTATTAATTGTTTTTGAATATATAAATTTCCCCAAACGAGCTGGAAATGGAACGACTTTCCATAGAACCAAGATTCCATTCATCTATTTTATAATATAGAAACTAGGGATGTCGGCGGGTAGGAATTTTTCTACCCGGGTACCCGCCTTTATTACCCGACTCCTACCGGGGTTTTTCCCACAAAAAAGACAAAAAAAATCATATAGGCCAAAATCACCTATATTCATAAAAAGACGCGTCATTTTCCTGAATCCAATCATCACTCTATAGAGCAACAGGACCTCTAACCTCAAGGCTTCTGAGCACACTGACGAGATTGATGCAATCGCACTACGGCACTAGCACATTTGCCCTGCCAGTAACAGCTGGCAATGCGTAGGGGGGGTGGGAAGCAAGACGTTTGCATGAGCGCATTCTTT
The DNA here is from genome assembly GCA_964007535.1 of Brachyptera risi. Lineage (NCBI taxonomy): Eukaryota > Metazoa > Arthropoda > Insecta > Plecoptera > Taeniopterygidae > Brachyptera > Brachyptera risi. The sequence goes on along the minus strand of OZ023334.1, from coordinate 34,031,235 downwards.
ATGGCGACGGAAAGTCGAAAAGTAATTCCGAATAAAAGTATTTTAAAAAGGCAATGATGATTTCTTTTCATTGTTTGAAGAAGGATGTCATTTCAATAATATTCCTTTTCTATTAAAACAATGACAGGGAAACAATCAAATGTTGAAAGCAAACTTGAAGTAATGCCACACTTCCAGTCAAATGACATCTCAGACATGTCTAGACATCTGGACAGTGTCACTTAGCAGCTTGCTATGAGCATTGTGTGACTGTGTGTGTGTCTTACTACGCACTTCTGACAACAGCTGACTATCAAGGTCTTATAACATGCTGTAGTGATGGGCCAGTGGATGGGTGAGGGGAGCAAAGAGAGGGGTGCGCGTGAGTCGAACGCGCATCCAAATACAGACCGGATCAAAAACATCATACACAGAAAAATAAAGACCAGAAAAAAAACATTGACTACCCGGCGGGTAATTGTTTGAACCTGGGTATCAATTGAAATTGGACCCGCCCGGATACCCGGGTACCCGCCGACATCCCTAATAGAAACGAGTTTCATACATTTGAAAATGCTTTAATTGGACCTACTGGAGAAGAAAAGTGTTATACGTACGGAATTGATCCAGAGATGTATCTGGCTGGAGGGAATCACGGTGTAGCCCTTGGTGATGACGTCCAGTAGGTTGTTCCCGACCATGACGGGCGTGACGGGCACGGCCATCAGTTCCACGCATGTCACGTAGAGGGTGTGCGCCGCGGGGTTCGGGAACTCGTTGAAGCGCCAGTCCGTGGCGGGGAAGTGAGGTTTGCCCGACATGGCTGCGTTGTCATTGGTCAAGGAGGTTACTGATATCCTTCACAACATAAAGTACAGTCAGGGCCGTATCAACACGTTTTGCGCTCCTAGGTCCGGCATTTTACCCATAATTACCCATAATTCCTAAACTGAGTGCCAAATTTGAGAGAAATCGGAGTTGATGATTTTTTTTTACCTTGACAATTTGATAGTCATTCATGATGGTCTTATATCAATTCTTATACATCACTCCTCCTGAATGTACTGCAATGCTCTCCTCTACCTCCCCCCCCCCTCTCTCTCTCTCTCAATTACGTATTACTGCTGCGATCGAATCGGAAGTTCAATAGAACGTTCAAGAATGTTCTAGAAGCAGCGTGACGGACAGACAGACAGAACTGGAAGACTCTATGTATAATTTTTTCTCTTCTTTTCTGCTTCATATTGGGTTTTAACGACGCACTGTAATGTTGACCAAGATCTATTGGCGTCGGATGGATGATTAATGAGATGATAGGATGATGAGACGAAGGTTTTTATGGGTAATGGGAAGGATATTGGGAAGGAAGCGGTTGTGGCCTATATTGTGGGAACCATCCCGGCATTAGCCCAGACTATAGAGGGAAACCACGAAAAACCCCTGTAAAGATGGACGGTAGCGGGGATCGAACCAGGTCCGACATGCCCACTGCCTCCCGGGTCACATGGAGCAAGTGCGTTAACCACTCAGCTACCTGTGCCAGTATGTATAATTGGAAAATGCTGATATCTGCATCAAAGTCCACTTCTTCATGGATCCATTCCTCCATACGCTTGAAGCATCCACAAACGTTGACAGAAAGTACGCGGACACGACCTCGCTGTCGACGGGACACTGATTGACAATTCTTCTCAATATCTGATTTGGCTGACCTCTCTTAAATTAGCCACGATCTCAAAACATTGAGCAAAATGCTATTAGATTTAGATTTGTGAATTCAGAATATAAACTTTCCAAATTAAAAAATGAACAAATAAAATGAAATCGATCAAAAAGAAAGTCAATTATTCAAGAAATGAAATCGACCACAGAAAGAATGAGACTCAGTCAGCATTATTAGAGGGTCTACTCCTTAGCACTGTATTTATCAATGGAGATGTTCCAAAGCTGTTATTATACATAGAGTCTTCCAGATCTGTGCGTGGAACGCGGGGATGGGTGAAGTTATCAACTTGGCTTATTCTTGGAGTGATAGTATGTCATTGCGTTAACACGGCAGGTTGGCGATGTGTAAAAATGATCACGCGTAGAAGTGCAGGGTAGTGGTGAATTGACGTGTTCATGTTTGAAACATGAGGGGTCAGGCTAGTTTTGCAATAAATAAACAAATGAAATCTTGAGATTATGATCAGTTTTTCTGTAATAATATGGCTTATTCATCCTTTTCCTTACTACGCTCCTTATACAATGACAGTCATCATCAGAGTGCATCGTTAAACCCAACACGAATGAATAGCAACACCAAAAAGGATACTCTCGACGATTCTCCGCACCAGTTTGATGTAATAGTCGAGCTCCGGCACCCAGTTGATGTCGTCGCTCTGGCGCTGCATGTACGCCTGGTACGGCTCCGAGAGGCTCCAGCCGGGGGCTCGTATCTCGCGCAACGAACCCAGCACGGCTGCCACTAGGCGACGCTTTAGCGGCGGCCGATCTCGCAGCTTGCGCTCGTAGTAGTGCAGAGTGTTGTACAAGTACGTTATGGGACGGTCTACGGGCACATATTTTACAAGAACATTTCACAACTTTCAAACTACATTTTAACAAATAGA
>OZ023334.1:33962980-34023444 GCA_964007535.1 Brachyptera risi | reverse complement strand
TATATATATTATATATATATATATATATATTATATATATATATATATATATATATATATATATATATATATATATATATATATATATATATATATATATATATATATATATATATATTATATATATATATATATATATATATATATATATATATATATATATATATATATATATATATATATATATATATATATATATATATATATATATATATATATATATATATATATATATATATATATATATATATATATATATATATATATATATATATATATATATATATATATATATATATATATATATATATATATATATATATATATATATATATATATATATATATATATATATATATATATATATATATATATATATATATATATATATATATATATATATATATATATATATATATATATATATATATATATATATATATATATATATATATATATATATATATATATATACATATATATATATATATATATATATATATGATTACCTAAATAATATTTCAAGTTGACCATTGAGCTTAGCAGCATTGCATGCATGGCTGAAAGTTTGCCTACCTTGCACGGCGTTAGGGATGCAGCGTAGACTCGTATCGCACCAGTTTACTTCGGATTGGGGTCCACTTTATCGTGGTACAGTTATCGCTTTGACAATGCCAGTCTGTCTGTGTATCAGTTTATTGGGGTCCACAATACCACTTCGGTCGTTTGGAAAAGATATTCTGGACCACCCGTGTTCTAGTTTTGTGGCCCACTATATCGAGGACCAGAATACCGGGGTGCAGTATGTCTAACGAGCTTTGGGTATATCTAGTTTGTGGTCCACTATATCCACACGACATTTAATACTCTTTTGTGGCCCACAATATCGGGGTTCAGTTTATTGGGGTTAACAATGACAAATCTTTGTGTATCAGTTTATTGGGGTCCACAATACCACTTCGGTCGTTTGGAAAAGATATTCTGGACCACCCGTGTACTAGTTTTGTGGCCAACTATATTGGGGACCAGAATACCGGGGTGCAGTATGTCTAACGAGCTTTGGGGTACAGTATATCTAGTTTGTGGTCCACTATATCCACACGACATTTAATACACTTTTGTGGCCCACAATATCGGGGTTCAGTTTATTGGGGTCAACAATGACAAATCTCTGTGTATCAGTTTATTGGGGTTCATAATACCACTTCGGTCGTTTGGAAAAGATATTCTGGACCCACATGTTCTACTTTTGTGGCCCACTATATTGGAGACCAGAATACCGGGGTGCAGTATGTCCAACGAGCTTTGGGGTACAGTATATCTAGTTTGTGGTTCACTTTATCCACACGACATTCAATACACATTTGTGGCCCACAATATCGGGGTCCAGTCTACGGGCTCCCGTGATAATGAGGTGATGATGAGTGAAAGGATGTTTACAAAAACCCATGCCTTATGCGGGACTCGAATCCACGCCCAACGGTGACTTCAGTTTCTGACGCGGTGCCTCAGCTGACCGAGCTATCGAAGGTGGCTGACATACCGTAATGCTGTCAAGATATAAGATGCGACTTATTGGTAAGAACGTATATTTGTGTGATTGTCCTGTGCAGCACGATCGCTGTGGACGGACAATAGCGTCCACGGCCGTCAAGTGGTTAGAGTCCATAAACCATAAATTATCTGAAACCAGGTTTGAGGACTACTGAATCCTGTCCTACCGGCAAGAAACGGAGGCAGACGTTGCCAAAGTAGACCGGCAGCGAGTGGTAGGGGGAAGAAGGTCCGCCCGTCTGCTCCAGTATTCCTTCCGGGGCAAACTTTTCCGGATACTTCCGGTGGAAGGCAAGATGCTTCTCGTGCCAGTTGCTCTGCTTCCAGTGCTCGGGCGAGTTCTCTTTGACGAACTCCTGCACTCGGTTACGGAACTCGGCTGCCTTCAGGAGCAACAGCTGGATGATGAAGAAACACACCTGAGCCTCACTGCCTTCTTGTGTGCGCAGCGCCTGAAACCAGAAGGGTTCAACTGTTGGTACATGTCATATTTGTAGGTATTTTTATTATTATATTGGGTATCTTCGACGCACTGTACTGATGGCTACGATCTATTGGCGTCGTTGGATGATGAGATGAAAGGTTATTTTATTAGGTGTTTTGGATGGAAGGAAGGAGTCGGTTGTGGCATGTTGTTAAGGAACCATCCCAGTATCAACCTGAACGACAGAGGGAAACCACGAAAAACCCCTTTCAGGATGGTCGACCATGGCGGAAATCGAACCCCGGTCTCCCGAATGACGGTTCAGTGTGTTACCACTCGGCCACAAGTCTCGGTATTTGTAGGTCTACATTAGAGATGCCTCCGGGTACCCGGGTCAGGTTCGGGTAATGCATTACCCGGGTAATATTTTGCTACCCGGGTACCCGGATACCCGTCTGAGTTACGGGTAATTGTGCTGACCAGTACCTATAATGTAGAAAATAGCTTGTTTGAATGATTCAAACGATCGAGAGAGATTCACCTTCCGCATTTTTCATAAGTTTTTTCAACTCCCATCTCAGACCTCTCTTAAGTTGCCCTAGTCGCACCACATTCTCTTATATGTGATCACACGTACAGTGTAATGACTTCCTCTCTCGTCACCAACTCTTCAGTTGTCATGCCAAATACACTATCTGTAATTGGTTGAAAACTACCCTTTACTGAGAACTGAGAAGCATATCTAGAGCTCTATGATATACGGGCTATGCCAAATATTTCTTTTCACTCCGTTGTTGTTTGTCTACCACAGTAGTTTGTACGCATATTTGCTTGGTTTGCAGTGACTTGAGTGGTATTATCGTTTGACGTGAGTAGCGACGTGTGTTCAATGTTGGATATCAAATTGAGCGATTTTTTGTTATTTATCGAAACAGTATTATCAAGCTATTGATTTGTGAACACGTTTGATAAGTTTTTCAATTCGTAGTTTCTGTTCAATATAAAGTTCAGTCAAGACGCGTTGCGAAATATTGACTTTGTAATATAATTCGAAAAATATAGTAATATCAGTCAGTATTCTTCTCATTTAATTTTTGTGGTCTTTGAATTGTTGCCTGTGTTTGACTTGACTTTTCAAAAATGGCATCAAAAAAAAAAAAAATTCACGTGGAAATATTATCCGTCTATTGCCAGAGAATGCGGAGGAACCCTTGGTTGTCAACCACAACCAGTCATAAATGTATGTAGCCTCAATTCAATATATTATTGTAGTCATGTAGTTTTTCATAAGAGTATCATTGAAATAAGTTCATTTCCATAGGCACAAATTTGAGAGTAGGAACTTTTTGGGAGTAGGAACATTACCCGGGTAATTGTGGCGGGTACTCGGTTCCTAATTTGTTACCCGAAGGCATCTCTAGTCTACATGTATAATTTTTTATAGTGCTGCAACCCAGTCACATAAACTGTATGCACTTTACAAAACCGATTGATCCCAATATTCAATAAAATGTATAGGCCTACTTTTAATGTGTTTTCTTTGTTATTTTTTATCCGATTGTTGTGAAAGTCACTGAAAATATGTATGGTGGTGTTTTCCTAATTCAATGAGCATTTTAAAGCTATTGCAAAATGTTCACATTCCAAGTATTTTCCATCCGGATCATTCTAATGGCGATTTTCCAAACTTTCCAATTTTTTTTCTGGAGAAACCACTGATTCCATTTTTCTGAAAAATAATCCCAAGCACTAATATGAAGAAGTTTGGAGGTGATTGGTTTTTTTCTGACCTATATGCTGCATACAAAATTGAGGAAAAAAAAACAAGCTCAATTTTTCTTGGTAGGCTATATAAAATGGGAATCTTCGCTACCCTCATCTGATAAGATCCCACGTACCAGACACAACACGAGCCTGTCGATTGTTACAATGTTGTACTTCCAGGTCATGTCGTTGATCGCGTCGACGCACTTGTTCACGTGTTGGCCGCCATCCGAGTTGGCAAACTCGAACACGAGATAATCGCAGAACTTGCGCAGATGTGCCGACAGCGCCCTCGCTCCGATCCGTTCCAGGATCCTGAACAACAAGAACAAGACACAGCTGTTAGCAGAGCTATCCATGCGTTATACACCCGAGCCGAACCGAACCAAACATGACTTCATTCATAGCTGCATGTACGGAACAAATATCTGAATTCATTTTAATCTCGAAAAATCCTTGAATGAAAAAATAGTTTACTCCGGTGAACAGTGAGCGGTCCACTTGAAAACTTTGATCAACATATGAATTCGTAGCCGACCCATAGGCCTACTGAATTATTAATTAGTAGATTCTGGTGAAATGTTATTTACACTTTGCTAAAAAATATGAAAATGTAGAAAAACCTACTGAAATGATTTGAAATCAAAAATTGAAACATCAAGAATAACTAGGGGTGTCGGCAGGTACTCGGGCGGGTCCAATTCACTGTCATTGAAACACGGGTTCAAACAATTACCCGCAGGGTAGTCATATTTTTCCTGGTCTGTATTTTCCGTGTATGATGTTTTGGTCTGATCTGAATATATAAGCGCACTCGTTTCTCCTCCCTGCTCCCCTCCCAGCCACCCACTCACCCATCAGTACAGCAGTCATGCGTCCTTGACAGCGTGAGTCGACAAAAGTGCTTCGTGAGACATACACACACATTCACACAATGCTCATGGCAACCAAATGACGCCGTCTAGACGACTGGCTGGTGTGGCATTACTTCGAACACGATGTAGTGATACCAACCTATTCTATTATAATATAAAGAACGTGACCCAACTCGGGGAGGTCTTGAAAGTGAAATATTTCCGGGGTCAGAATCTGAGTCCATTGTCCTGATTGCCTGTAGCGCAACTCTCGCTTTTATATCGAACTGTTTAGAACAACAATGCTCAACAATGCCACCGGTACCGTAGCCACTCTAATTTACATCTAGTTCACAAGGGAATCCGCTAAATCGCGACAGGCAATCGAGACGATTGGCTCTGAACTGACCGCAAGAAACCACAAATATACCATCCATGTTATCAGTATGTGAGGTGGAGCACCTTCTCTATATTATGTATGATGAAATAGGTTGGTATCACTACATCGTGCTTCAAATGTGCTTTTGACATTTGTTTGTTTCCCTGTCATTGTTGGGAAGGGAATAGGTATTATTGAAATTACATTTGTCTCCAAACAATGAAAAGTGATCATCATTGCCCTTTTGAAATACTTTGATTTTGGAATTACTTTTCAACGCCATAAAAGAGCGCACACTTCTTGCATAGCCCCCCTTCCCCCCTCCCGCACATTATCAGCTGTTACTGGCAGGATCAATGTGCACCATTCTCGTCAGTCGTCAGTGTGCTTCCAAGCCTTGAGGTTAGAGGTCCCCTTGCTCTAGAGAGTGATGATTGGATCAAGGAAAATGAGGCGTCTTTTTATGAATATAGGCTATTTAGTGCCTCTATAATTTTAATTTTTTTGTGTGGGGAAAACCCCCGTAGGAGTCGGGTAATGAAGACGGGTATTGGGGTAGGAAAATTCCTACCCGCCGACATCCCTAAGAATAACATGATATTTTCATATACTGTAGTGTGATATTTTTGAAAATAAGAATGAAGACTGTTAGCTAGGCCTAACAAATATTCTAGCTTAGAAATGTTAGAACATGTTCAGAATACTCGAGAACTAAAAATATTTTAGAATACAGTGAAATCTCGATCTATCGTTCCCGGATCGATCGTTTTCCTGCAGCTATCGTTTGTTTTGTGTGGTCCCAACCAAACCGCATATAAACAATGTTAAATTTTCCCGCATTCATCGTTCCTCCATTCATCATTTTCCCGCTTCTATCGCTTGTTATTTTCGGTCCCTCGCCACTCAAAACCTCGAACGATCGTTTTGAAACAGAGAAAAATTGATAGCAAGAAACAAGACTCATCACCCTAGCACACTTCCAGGCGAGCATTGTTGATTGATGATAAACAGATGTGTCAAAGTGTTCGTCTTGTTATTCAGTGTAACATGAGACTTTAAAATTCACTCTGAACTCCTGTGCATTAACACTGACGGCCAGCAGTCTTAAATAGCAATCAGTGACCTTGCCTTGAACACAGCAGCCATGTGGTTTACACAGGGAGAGAGAGACGGAGAGAGGAAAGGTTGTACCAAACGGGATACCAATTTGCGCAGCAGCGCATTGACGACTGTCCGGTTATCAAATCTGACGACGATTGGGGATTCGCCGTATGCTTCAACATTGGACGACCGGCAGTGTTTCACGGGAAATTATTTTATCGCAATATGTGACGTTTTTTCACTCACACTTATGACATACCTATCTTTATTTACTAACCGTGAATAAAGATAGGAAAGATGACACTTCAGCATTTTTAATGACTTGAAGACAAAATTATAAGTGATTAGGCCCTACAGTATTGATTACAATAAGAAAATAATGTTCAAATTAATGTTTTTTTAGTGTTTTTTAAGGTTTTTAATGATTTCCCGCTTTGATCGTTTTCACTCATCGTTTTTTTTTTCCCCGGTCTCTTGAAAAACCGATAGATCTTCAACTTCGATGGATCGAAGTTTCACTGTATTGCACTCTTCACAAATTGTCACTTTCTACTAGGGTTGCAGTTTGATTTTTACATTTTCAATAGACACTCGATATCAGGGTTTCGAATTTTCGATTGATGAATCCAATGAATACTAAAATAAATACTTTCAATTTTGATATGAAAAAAAAATTGATATTGGATAAATAAATTGTTGACTCCCCTAACAAATCATCATAGTGGTCATTTGATGCGCGTTGAAGTTTTGGGTCAGGTTGTTGACATTTTTTGGGTGTTTTACGTGTTTGTTGAGTCGTTTGTTGACGCTTGAAATGCGTGTGTGTCGAGACAAAGGCAAATCCTCACTGAGCGTCACAGAATAATTACAGTAGGTTAATAAAGTATGATTTGGATGTAAAAAACAATAACAAAATTTTGATCGACATTTCATATCACCATCTCGATTGATTTATTCATCTTTTTATTTGTGTTTGGTGTTCTATTAATCTCCATCAAGAGTAGGGTCTACAGGCATGTATAATATAAAAAAATTGTTTTATCATCGACCTACTGTTTTTAAATGTAGGCTCAAGTCATCTTGTGTACACGTGAAACTGCATAGATAGAATGGAGGAAAGTTGATTTGAATTGATTCAATATCAAATAGGACTCATGATATTTTAAATTCCCTATCGAATTTTGATGGTGTATTAACTGTATTTGATATCGTTTACAAATTCTTAATCAAACAGTAACCCCACTTTTCACTGAATTGCGTTTGCCTCACATAAAATCTCCAAAGAAATCCGAGTCGGAGCAGGAATTACAGGACGCCGACCAAGAAGACTCACTTGTACGCAATCGGACTGATCCTATCCGTCTCCAAGATCATCTTCCAGAGCAGGCATAGGAACAACGGAGGCGTCCCCGGAACGGAGAAGTGCGCAATGATGTCGTTCTCGTTGTTCATCGACATCCAGTTGCGATACTCTTCCTCCACTGCCTTCTTGAGCTGCTGCTTGTTCTCCTTGGGCACGGGGTTCTGCTGGAAGAACTCGTTGAGCACGGGCGGGAAGCTCTGCAACGTGTGATTGGCCCAGCTGTGGGGCGTGTTCTGCATGATCGTCGTCAACAAGTCCTTGCACCACGTCCCCGACAGCGTCTCGCACCCTGCCAACACAATCTCCACACGTTAACAACACGGACGTTTCACAAATGGAAAATAACCAAAAATTGTGCTGGTTAAACCTGGAGAACTGTTAATAACTAGTGGAACGTATCTTGCGCGCGCACGCAGCCGCAGGTTGGCGGATCCCTCCCCCCTCCACATAACCACCCCACCGCCACTCCTCCCACCAAGCTGACAGTGTTAGTGCATAATTGTGTTCATTCAATGTTCACCTACACACAGAGAAGGACTGCATATATTATTCAACAACGTCAAGTGATGTGCTTCTTCATTTTGTCCCTCATATGTTAGTCAACGATACTGTTTTCAGGTCTCTCCAGGTCATGTTTTACATACCGATACAAGCAGCGCAGTGGCTAACGTACGGACTTGAACAAATTTGGATTACCGTATTTACTCGCATATAAGTCGCACCCGCGTCTAAGTTGGTGCACCCCTGTTTTTGACAGTCATCTTTTGAAAAACCCCTTGTATGGTCGTATAAGTCGCACCTGCAGTCTCCAGTATTAGTATTATTACCATTATTTAGTACAGTGATAGGCCTAATTATAACATTATAGTACTATCACTAGTTTATTTTGTCCATTTGTATAATGATGAACTTTACATCTGCTGAAAATGGAAAGAAAGGATCATTGCCCCAGAGACTTAGTTTAAAGTGAAAGATATCAACATTTGTGTGTTTATACTGAAAGACTTTTATCCACGGCAAAAAATTATGGTCACAGACAGAGCAGTCCTGGTGTTGAAGTTCGTTAGTTTAAAGTAATCAAAATGGAGTGGTAAGATCGCCCTTGTGGTGCCCCATCCAAACGATCCTATCTTTCATCCATAGCCCTAATTGGGGAACAATGATTTTGTATCAAGTTTTGATGTTATCAAAGAAAAACAAAGTCTCCAGTACATCAAAAATACATGGCGATTGAAATGTTTAGCTCTCTGTTCTGGACACTTAAGAGAGAAACCCTTGATATGAGGCATGAGAAACCATTGTGAGGGGCCTCAACTAAACTGCGAGGGTGGGAAGGGGACAGGTTGCCTATCATACCAGAGGGAGCAGTGTGACAACAATGGGGACTCAGAGTGCATGATGATGACATAAATATCTCTCAAATATTCATTTTTATCTAGCCTCTTCCTAGTGTTCAATGAATAGCCCACTATAGACTCTTATCACCCACACATAGCATTGTTGATTGATGTTAAACAGATATGTCAAAAGCGTTCTTGTTGGTAATCAGTGTAACATGAGACTTTAAAAGTATCATGTTACACTGATTACCAACACCAACACATTGAGACATTCTGTTTATTATCAATCAACAATGCTATGTATGGCTGATTTGTCTATTGCTGATTGGCTGATTGTTGAATAAGTAGCCCCTACTTATTCAACACTAGGAAGAGGCTAGATAAAAATGAATGTAAACATATTTATGTGTATTTATTTGCTTCAACATTGATGACTGTCTGTGCATCAATTCTGACCACGACCATTGGGGGTTAGCTCTGTACTATAAAATTGAACGACCAGTGTTTCATGGCAACTGTTTTGATGATGAACAGATGTGTTGAAGTGTTTGTCTTGTTATTCAGTGTAACACAAGAATCTAAAAGTCTCATGTTTGCTTCAGCACTGACGACTGTCTGTGCATGAATTCTGACGACGATTGTGGGTTCGCCCTATGCTCTAACATTGGACGACCGGCAGTGTTTCACGGCAACTGTTTTTATTGCAAAATGTGACGTTTTTTCTCACTTACCTTTATGAGACGCATGTGACTTTTTGATGAAGTAAAAATAGCAAGCTCGACTGTGACGAGAATTGATGCATTTGACTTTCATTTTTGGAGATTTTGTGCGCGCGTATAAGTCGCACCCGCGTATTGGTCGCACCCCTGTGTTGAGTTCTCAAATTTCTAAATATACATGCGACTTATATGCGAGTAAATACGGTAACCAAGAAACTCTTTTTCTTTGAAAATTATCACACTTTCCGGTCAGAACTGAGGCAATTTCGTATCGCGCGAGCGAGAGAAAGCTACTCCACAAGTGCGAAACAAACCACTTTTGTGCGTATCGTGTGGACTCGGCTAACCGACAACGCACAATCGTTATACAGACTACTTCCATTGGCGCTCGGTCGTTCCGAGTGTCACAGACGAATGGGTGTTCCGAGTTTACCATAAATCTTGTACTCGTTGTATTTTATCAAGGTCAGAGACTCAGAGCGTATTTAGATGACACATTCAAAGCAGCAAACAGCTGAGCTGCCTTCCGCTTATTGTTACGCGTCAAATAGAAAGTTTGAAAATTGGGAAAATAATGATCAATTCAAGGAATTCACTCGTACTATTTCAAATTATGCCATTTGAAATCAGTGGTAAAGCAATTGAAGGGTTGAAATGTTAGTTCGAATTACGGATTAGCTTGAATTCAGATTTGTCATATATTAATTAACATTGGAATGCCTAGTGAAACCTCTATGCATCGTTTTTCAAGGGACCAGGAAAATAAAACCATCCATGCAGGAAAATTCAACATTGATTAGGTCTATATCAGAGTAGGGTGAGAAAAAATGAATGATACAAGCGGGAAAACGATGGATCCGGGAACGATGCATAGAGGTTTCACTGTACTTAATTGAATGAATGACATAAAATGGACAAAGTAAATCGGATGAAAAGAATCCGTGCGAGTGTACAGGAACGAACGGAACTGGTGTCCGGTGGAGTTTGTTTACCTGTTCCGGTAACGTGCATGGACCGAGCGAGTGTGAGAACGAGGGCTCGGTTTAGTTCCTCGGACTCGGCCGACACGAGTGTCTTGGGCTCGCTCAGGAAGCGAGACAACTGAGGCTGAACTTCCGCACTTCCTAACCCGGTTATCAGGCGGAGAGCTGTACTTTCAACGCTGCAATCAACGCAAAACATTTCCTCATCAAGAGTCTATGGGAGTCAAAATATTAGCAAAATATTAGTTTTTTGGTGACAACTTTTGAACGGTATGACATATCGAAATTCTAATACGTGAGAAACACAGATAATTGATGAGCGTAGCGAAGTCTCCATCCTACTCTCATGGGGCTTTGTCTGTGTTTTTTTTTTTTTTTTTTTTTTTTTGTAAGCACTCCACAGGTCGCAAGGGTTGACTGATCAACATGAAACTTTTTTTGTACACGCAAACTCATCCAACTTAGAACTGTCTAGTTTATGGAATGAATCGGTCGGACCGATTTTGAGAAAAATCATCTCAAAGTTTCTAAAATCCCCATAAGATTTGGCTGGGCGGAAAATGTTGAGAAATAAAATCTCTCCAAATGGGATGAAATTCTCTCTAAATGTGTATACATGGATTTTACACATTTTCACGATTTTGTGAGCAATTCTGATCAGCCGTTTCGAAGAAAAAAAATAGAATAACTGATAATATTCATAAAATATTAGGGCTGTGCGAGACTCGAAATTTTCGAGCGAGTTCGAGTCGAGTTCGAGACTCGAACTCGATCGAAAATATTTTTTCCCAGATCGAAATTTCGAGTCTCGAAACTTTTTCAAGTCTCGAAACTTTTTTGAGTCTCGAAACTTTTTCTAGTCTCGAAACTTTTTCTAGTCTCGAAACATTTTCGGGTCTCGAACTATATCCAGCGAGCGAGCGAGCGAGAGTGGAAGAATAAACTTATCTTCCCATCATTCAACAGACTGGTATTAAAAAAACAGTGTCCGAAACTTGTAACAAAGTTCTGTTTCTTCTTTAACCATTTCTCTATTTGATTTCAATTAAAAATCTGCTGAATGATTATAACATGCATCATCATCTCACGATGTCACTGGACTAACTGCGTCACTGCGATCTCTGCTGAGTCGTAGGAAGCTAGTCCTTACCCGACACACACGCGTCTGTTTCTCTTTTTCAGTTCCTCCCCCCTCTCACCAATACATACACACCCTTCACACACACACTCTGTCAAGGACAGAGAGAAACGTCATCACGCCACGTTGTCAAGCGCGTTGTAGGGAGACCCCCCCCCCAGTCGATCTCAATTTATTATTACTTTAGGAATGGATTATTTTAGACATTGGTTTCATTAATGTTTCAACAATAAATAACAATGAATAAGTGGGCCTAGATAAATTTGATTTACAGTGTATATTGAACACCCCAAAACATGGATTGAATCGTAAAAACCCAATTACTAATTAGATGAGCGTAGCAAAAATTTCCATTTGATATACCGAAAAAATGGGCTTCGTTTTTACGTTTTTTAAAAATTCTGTACGCGGCATGAGCCTACTGGTCAGGAAAAAACGACATATTGCTGTCACACCAAAATAGTTTGAGATTGTTTTTCAGAAAAATTGATCCAACAGTTTTTCTGGAAAAAAATCGGAAAGTTTGGGAAAGCCCCATAAGAATAATCCGGATAGAAAATACTTGAAATATGAAAATATTTCAGAAAAATTGATCCAACGGTTTTTCTGGAAAAAACCCGGAAAGTTTGGGAAAGCCCCATAGAATAATCCGGATAGAAAATACTTCGATAGCTTTACAATTTTCACTGAATATGAAAACACCATCGTACACATTTTCAGAGATTTTCACAATAATCGGATGAGAAATAGGCCTAACACAGAAAACGCAATACAAGTATACATTTTATTGAATATTGAGATCAAAGTGGAAATGCGACAGGTTGTAGCACTATGAATAATAAATATCAGCAAAATGCAGGTAAGTTTTTGAGCATTTGAAATCTAAGGTCCATAGATGTGGATTGAGCTGACAGAATATTTTTCATTTTAGATTTCCATACTTCTAAGCTTATCTCACAACGCAAATCCCGCGTTTTCCTAGTTATTAATTCAATAACTCATGTTTAAAGATAATCAACTGAAAAGACCACGGAAAAGTGAAAAGGGCGCGCATACGTTATTAATAATTAATACTCCGAGCAAGACATTTAGATTTGTATGATTATTTGTAATATTCGTTATAACTTGTACAGTAAACCCTCGTTAATTTGAATTCCAAGGGACCCCAAACATAAAAATTCGAATTAAAAAAATTTGAATTATGAAAAAAATGTTTTTAATTTTTATAGTACAGTAGTACAGTAGAACGTCGTTCATACGACTTTCAGGGGACTGAGAAAAAAAATCGTATAAATGGATAAACGTATAAATGATTTATTAATGAATCTGAGTTCAAACATTTACCCACTGCATAATCAATGTTTTTTTTTGGTCTTTATTTTCTTGTGTATGATGTTTTTGGTCTGGTCTGTAAGTATAGACGCGTCACAGCTCTCCCCTCCGCCCCCTCACCAACCCTCGCACCACTACAGCAAGCCATTATATTATGTCCTTGACAGCTCTCAGATGACATGTGCTTCGTGAGAGACAGACGCAGACATTTACCAATGCTCATAGCAACCAATTAACACTGTCCAGACAACTCCTAGTGTGGCATTTACTTCAAATGTTTGACATGACATTGACAGAATTATATTTTTTTGTTTTTCTGTCCTTGTTAGAAAGGGAATATTATTGAAATGACATTTGACTTCAAACAATAGAAAGCGATCATCATTGCCTATTTAAAATACTTCGATTTTGAAATCACTTTTTGTTGACATGAAAGAAATGCACTCCTGCACACGCCTTGCATAGCCCCTCCCCCCCTCCCCCTAACCCCCTCCCACACATTATCAGCTGTCACTGGCTGGGCAAATGTGCCAGTGTGATTGCAACATTCTTGGCAGTGTGCTTCCAAACCTTGAGGTTGGAGGTCCTGTTGCTCTAAAGAGTGATGATTGGTTTAGGAAAATGATGGGTCTCTTCATGAATATCAAGTGATTTAGGACTAGACAATATCTATGAATATTTTTTGGGGTGGGAAAAACCTGGGTAGGAGTGAAGAAATCATGATGAGGTGGTATTTTTACTAGGAAAAACAGGTGTGCTTACGCATGTGTTGTTCACGTTTTGGGGTTTTTACGACTTTATGATGAACACCTGACTGGAATTATTGAAAATGTTGGAAGGAGACAAGAAATTCAGTTGTATATACGAAAAGTCGTGAATAAATGAGTTGTATAATAGAAGAAATATAACATGTAGTCTTATGGAGAATAGTTGGGACCACCTGGAAAAGTCGTATAAATGTAAAAATCGTATAAATGAGAATCGTATAACTGACGTTCTACTGTATACTGTGTGCGTGCAGTTTGGTTGACCATGTGTGCCTTGCATGATGTTTGTTCCCTCCTATTTCCCCCTTGCTTTAAGGTAGCCAACTTTGACAGCCATGTGGTTATCTTCAAGTCAAGTGTTTTCTCAGCAATTTTAACAACACAACAAGGAGTCCGATTAATACTATATATCATCAAGCCATTCATTAGGTAACACTTATCACAGTTCACAGTGTTCGTCAGTGTCGTTCAGTGTTCACTCTGGTTGGAATTAACCGAGTTCGAATTATCAAGGGTTTACTGTATTTCACCACTATGACTTACCAGTTGACTGTTCAATTGTGATTAAAATCTGAATTCAGAAAATAGTCAAAATACTGATTTTTCATTCCAGATTTCCTGTGTAACTTGATTAATTTCACTCACTCCCTTGATTTGAGCTTGTTTGCATCGAAACAAAATTGTGCTCGAACTAAAATTGTACTTGAACTCGAATTGTGCTTGAACTCGAATTGTGCTCAAACTCGAATTGTGCTCGAATTCGAATTGTGCTCAAACTCGAATTGTGCTCAAACTCGAATTGTGCTCAAACTCGAACTGTGCTCAAACTCGAATTATGCAAGAACACGAATTGCGCTCGAACTAAAATTGTGCTCGAAACTCGCTCGAAAAAAGTCAATCTCGCTCGAACTCAAAAAGCTCTGCTCGCACAGCCCTATAAAATATATCATACAAATTGTAACAGAATTAAATTGTCAAGATTCACTGGTTTCTAGATTCAAGAGTTGCCCAACAATGAAGTATTTTTTATATGTGTCAAGGTGTGTAGAATACCAGAGTCAATGAAGTGGCAAGAGTAGAACTACTTCAACGACTTTTATAGCTTATTCAGATATCAAGGTGTGTAGAATACCAGAGTCGATGAAGTAGCAAGGGTAGAAGGACTTTTATACCTTATTCAGATATCTCGCTCATCTTACAACGCATATTTCGCGTTTGACTAGTTATAAAAAATGTATAGGCCTAATAGCTTCAGGATGATTTAAGCTATAACTTTCCTACTCATATCGCCTAATTGTCAAGCATATAGACCTACGGATAAAAATGTATTTTTGAGTTAAATATGAGTTAAATAGTCATAACTTATAGCCTACGATCTTGAAGCTATTGAAATTATCTGTGTTTCTAGTGTACGGTATTAGAATTTTTATATCTCAGTCATTCCGTTCAAAAGGTATCGCCAAAAATCTGATATTCTGCCAAATCGACTCCCATGTACTCTTGAATCAAATCTTAAATTTCACTATTGGTCTGTCTCATTAGGTTATGACAGAAAATGCCATTTAAAAATAAATAACTATTCTAAATAAATACAAGAAATATTTTGAGAAAATAGGCTGTGTCAGAATGCCCAATATTTGCCGAATGTGATTTTATTTTGTTCAGTCTTCTACAAACGTCTGTCGTTCCGAACTAGACTGCAAGCAAGCTAGAGACCAACAGCAAGTTTTGCGGTCGAGCGCATGTCAAAGATATGTCGAATGTAAATAAAAATGTGTTGGCAGCCCTAGGTTATTGCTGGGAACTGTACAATTGAAACTGCAACAGTAAAGCCCCATGCCATAATGTCTTATGCCGTGCGAATTAATCAATTAAAATGAAATGGCAGAAATAAGTAGCTATGTTATAGGCCTACATATATATGAAACGAAAGATGACATTCAAGCGCAGATATTTTGTAGGAACACTTTTTCTCTACCTATCCTAGTTCTTCTACGTTCGTAGCTATACAGAATATAACATTCTTCTCTGATCTCCCACAGTCAAGTCTTCAATGAAGACTTTGTGGATTTTTTTGGACTGTTGAGTGTATTTATTATCTGAATAAAAAAATGATGATAAAAAAAAAGGTTTTGTAGAATTGCCGCGGGGTGGATTGATTGCTAAAACTCCGAGGTTCCACCCTCTGAAGCCAAACATTCTTGTATGTACCGTATAATATAGCCTAGAAGAAGGAATTATGATAAACAATCCTCTCAATCTTTCTCCACACATTAGATGAGAGCGTGATTGCAAACACTTGTCCTTCAACTTCCTTCGTCACCATGAGAAAGTAAGCTGTAACACTGGTCCAACAATCTCCCCAAACAAGTTTACGGGCAGTCGACGGAGGTTTTGAACAGCAGCAGTGAACTCCGACCTACCACAGATGCAGCTGCGTCTGATTGGTCTGCGGAACAGCTGCGAGACTGTGCAGGTGCGACAACAGCTGCACGCGGTAATGAGGCTGGATGTGATGCATGCGATAGCTGAACATCTCCAAAAGGGTGTACAAAATTCCCCAAGCGTGAGACTTGAACACGGTCGGTAGAAGTTGGCCTGGAATGAAACAAAATTGTGTGTGAGAATAAGCGTACCTGTAGATAATATTTTACGCATTGATTTTAACTGCAACTGCCAGGCTATTATAAGTAATCAAACATTCTATTGCTGATTAATGTGATCTGATAGCACTTTTCTAAATGCTAATTGCCAATTGGCTATGATTAGGCCTACACTCTAAAATGACAATATAATTATTTACAAGTTTCAGGGAGGGGGGGGGGGGGGGGGCACTGAAGAGCGTATACCGGAATAAAGTCAACTTGGTCGTGTGACATGGGTTTCTGGATACAGTGAAATCTCTATCCATCGCTTTTCAAGGGACCAGGGAAATAAAACCATCCATCCAGGAAAATTTTACACTGATCAAATAGGAGTGGAGTGAGAAAAAGTGAATGAAACAAGCAGGAAAACAATGGATCCGGGAACGAGAGGTTTCACTGTACTTTTCAATGGAATGTGGTTAGGGGTCCGGTAAGGTTGGACACCCGAACTCATGTCACACAGATGAGTCGACTTTATTCCGATATACGATCCTCAGGCGCCCTGTTTCAGGAGAGCAGACCAAAAAACTTGGAGATTGAAAAACTGCCCAAAGATACTATTTAATATACGGTATAGCTAGCAGATGTTGAGGATCAAAAAATAAAACCGACTTGAAGACTTATGATTGATAGTAAACGTAACTGAAGAGAAACGCACCAAAGAGGTTCTACTGTAAACTGAACAGCTATCAGTCACCTACTGTAGATACTACGGTGTAGCTAGGTTATTACGGTATTTTTTGAAGTCTTGTTACAGAAAATTGAATAAAAAAAAACAAACAATGCCATTGACACATAATCCGTAGAGCCAAGTTGCACATAGTTCCAGTCAGATAGGCTGAAATGAGAAAACAGCAGTTAGGAAAACACATTTTCATACTAAAAACTTTTCAAATTCCTTACTTATAAATCCTTTAATTCCCAGCGATTCAATCTCCGTATAGACGAGCAACCGACTGTACGTTTCCACTAACGCCGGAGCCAGTGCCATGTTCGATTTCGACTGCGCCAACTTGATGACGTGCGTCACGATGCTGTGAATCAGACTCATCTTCGAGTGGACGGTCAACGAGTCCAAGATGGACATCGACAGTGGCGTGGTGGGACCGTTGGCAAGCGGTGTCAACGGCGGTTGCTGGGTGCTCTTCTGAGTGCCGAGGATGGTCTCTACCAGAGCAGCCATTGGTCGAGAGAAATACTCCTGATTGGTGGAGTAGGCATTGCAGAGGAGGGCGATGCGATAGTCCGAGCCCATGCACAGGCTGGTGTTGTTGGGCATGACCAGATGTTGCAGGAACTCGTGGTGGACCTTGAGTCAAGACGGAACAATTCAGCAGTAATCAAATGGACCATCAAATCTAGATATTCATGAAGGGTGCTAGATTAGATGTGGGCAAATTTTATGTCTTAAATACGACAAGTACAGACTGGAATGAGCTCAGTAGAAGTGTATTTGAGGGGAATGATAAAAGGGTAAAACAATTCTGTAAGAAGGTTAGAGAGGCGGTCAAACAGTTGTGACTAGTAGGGAACTTGCCACCCGTGCATTCATGTGGAACTGTGAGTGTTACTATAATAATAATAATGATAGGAAAATAATGAGAGTTTTGAACCCACGTCCAACGGTGACTTCAGTTTCTGAAGCGGTGCCTCAGCCGACTGAGCTACCGCGGGCGGCAAACTGAATGTGAATACTGTACAGTAGAACCTCTTCAGTAAGTTTCTTTTTGGTAAGTTTTTTGCCTTGGTAAGTTTCATCTTTTGATCCCATCCATATGCTTAAACATGTTTTATAGTTTCTTTAGTAAGTTTTTCACTTTAGTAAGTTTTCTTTGCATGGTCCCCTGAAAAAAGGACTAACTTAAAGTATTCCCACAAGTCTGACCTTGAGTGTGTGCGGTATTGGGCGATGGATGTTGAGATGCTCCGACTGAGCCTTCTTGAGAAGATGGATCCAGATGCAGGTCATGGCCATCTGGTGCGTGCACAGTGCCTTGTTGAAGTCGGGGACGGCCAGCGGCTCCTTCTCGGGGTAGAGCAGGTCGTAAAGCTTTAACACGGGCAGGAAGTTGCTGAGCGGGTTGCGTTGGATGCTGCCCGAGATGAACTGGAGCAGCACCCACATCAGGTGGTCTCGACCACGACGCAGGTCACGGCCCGCCAACTGGAACATACGGACGTTACTCTCAACTTATCACGTTCAGAGAATAGCAATACTGTGGTGTATTCGAAATTGTGCAACAACATTGCAGGTGCTTACAATAATGTAAAAGAGTGTATTATTGTTAGGGATATCGGCTGGTCCTATTCCGGTTTCCCCCCCCCAAAAAATCGTATAGGCCCGAAATCATCTGTATTCATAAAAAGACGCGTCATTTTGGGGGGGGGGGGGGGTTAACGACGCACTGTAATGATTTCTAAGATCTATTGGCGTCAGATGAATGATTAATGAGATGATGGGATGAAGGTTTTATTAGTAATGGGAAGGATAGTGGGAAGGAAGCGGTCGTGGCCTATATTGTGGGAACCATCCTGGCAATAGCCTAGACTAGTGGGCAACCACGAAAAACCCATGTAAAGATGGACAGTAGCGGGGATCGAACCGGGTTCGATATGGACCGGGGGGGTCTGAACCAGGCCCACTGCCTCCCGAGTCACATGAAGCAAGTGTGTTAACTACTACACTGCATGTGCCGGTACACGTCATTTTCTTTCATTCAATCTTCACTCTAAAGAGCAACAGGACCTCTAACCTCAAGGCTTGGAAGCACACTGACGAGAATGATGCAATCGCACTGGCACATTTGCCCTGCCAGTAACAGCTGACAATGCGTGGGAGGGGGGTAGGAGGGGGAAGCAAGACGTTTCCATGAGTGCATTACTTTTATGGCGACGGAAAGTCGAAAAGTAATTCCTAAATGAAATAAAAAGGAAGATGAAGATTGCTTCTGATTGTTTGAAGGGAAATGCCATTTCAATAATATTCCTTTTCTAACAATGACAGGTAAACAAACAAATGTTGAAAGCAAATTTAAAGTAATGCCACACTTCCAGTCAAATGACATCTCAGACATATCTAGTCATCTGGACAGTGTCACTTAGTTGCTATGAGCATTGTGTGAATGTGGCAGTCAACTGACTGTCAAGGTCTTACTGTAAGGTCTTAGTGACGGGCGGGCGGGTAGGGGGGGGGGGGGGGGGGAGAGACGTGCGCGTGAGTCGAGTGCGCTTCCACATCACATACAGACCGGACCGAAAGCATCATACACAGGAAAATAAAGACCAGAAAAAAACATTGATCACCCGGCAGGTAATTGTTTGCCCCTGGGTTTTACTTGAATTGGACTCGCCCGGGTACCTGGGTACCCGCCGACATCCCTAGAGTAAACCCCCTTCAATTAAAAATTTGATGATCCCAAATAAGCATTTTGAATTGCATTCAAAAGCATTCATCTCTGTGTTCTATCAATGGGCTCTCCACTATGAGTAACATATTTACTCGATTATAGTCCGCAGGTATATTCAAATTTTTGAAAATTGGAAACGGGGGTGCGGACTACAATCGATGACGGACTTCCAAGCGCATAGAATTTTTTCCAGACAATTGTTCAATGCACGCACAGCGTCAAAAATTCAGGCCATTCTGTCAAATGTTTCCATACATGTGATGCGTAATACTTCGCCTCGTCTGGGCTTTTGATCCACAAGCTATCCACGCGGGGGTGAGGGAAGCGGGCTGGCGTGCGATCCTAGTCTTGCTTGTTTTGGAGATGTTCAGGTGGGGGCGGGGTGTAGGTATCTCGACCGAGCGCGCATCGCACTGCACGCAGTCAAGACCAAGTGACTGAGATATGCTGAGATGTCAGTGTCACTGCCATGCCATTCCCGCAAATCCTCTTGAAAACCAGATGGCCACTTGCATGAGAATTTTATCTTAATGGCCTGTCAATCAACTTATGGTACGGTAAGAAGACACTCTAGAGCTTGTGACATAAGTGCTTTAAGGTTTATGATTAGGATATCCACTTACCTCTCACATCCCATTAATATTTCTCTGTGGACTATAATCGCATATGAAGTACTTTTCTAAAACCTACTTCAAAAAACTGGGGTGCGGACTACAATCGCGTAAATACGGTAGGTCTCTCTCTACTCATAAATCTTGCTAAGCTGCTGTTCTTTCTTTCCCTTTCAGACAATTCATATATTTGAATTACAAAAGTTTGACTTGGGGCTTTAGAAATTAAAACATTCAACATTACAGCTCATGGGCCAAAGCTCACACCTTTGTCCAAACCACAGCTGTTGTTTGAATTGGAGCAATATTTTAATTAAGAGCCCGCATCTTAGACAAATTTACAGGGTGCACTTTCGCCACAGATATCTCAAGAACTCACTACAAACTTGCGGTAAAATGCAATGAATAGATAATAGTAATACCCTCACAATTAAATATGCTTAGTCACAAATTGAAGAATAATTTTATCATGGAGCAATAATTGAATCAAAATGTGCCTAACTTGATGGTTTTCATTGCTTAATTCCCGGTTACCGAATAATAGTGGAAATAAATTACAAACGCATATCTTCAAGTTCAACTTTGCTTATTAATATTAGAAATCCTGATTTGCCTGTAATTTCACAGTTTTTCCAATTTCCTTGGCCAAAATGTGTAATGTAAGTAAATTTTGTCCAAATTTTGAAATGAAAAACTCCTTCATCTAGTGGTGGTTACTGAAACTCTGTCAATATTATCCCCTTTTCACTTTTCAACCTACAACCAAACTTTTCAACGCACATCAAACTTGGGTCGAGCATTTCGAAGAGAAACATTCTCAGCTAAGATGCGGGCTCTTAAGTCCAGGGTTTTACTGTGGGTCTACCTTTAGTCACTAAAAATTGCTCGTCAAAAAAGGTTTTTACAGTCGGTTAAGCATGCGGGAAATATTTCATTTAGTCTGATATATATATATATATATATATATCTTTCCCAGATAACCAATTAAATTGGGCCAGGGGGTGTTTCCACCGATTCATCTAGGGCAGGATTCATCTCTCCATCGGTTCCTGCCAGTTCCGACCTCTTCCTCTTCTTCTTCACCACTACTTTCCTCTGCTTCTTCTTCTCTTCCTACGAGTTCCTTCCACCGTTCCCTATCCTCCCACCATCTCTCATCTCTCACTACCTCCCATTTTTCTCCTCGATTGACTACACCGCATTCTACTCCCTCCTGCCACCTTTCTCTCGGCCTTCCAACTCTTCTCTTAGCTCCATCTTTTTCCGCTAACTCGAACATAACTCTCGGAATTCTTCCCTTATCCATTCGCCGCATATGTCCATACCACCTGAGTCTCTCTCTCTCCATTTTGAATGCTAACCTTTCCACTTCCACTTCTTTCCTTATCATTCTGCTTCTCTTCTTCTCCAACTTTGACACTCCTGCTATGCTCCTCACAAACTTCATTTCTGCTGCCTCCATTTTTTTCTCATCTCTCCAATTCAATGTCCATATAATCTCCATATGTTAAAATTGGTAAGTAGTATACATTATAAATAAGTGTCTTCCCACTCATCGGAAAGTCTTGGTTCCAAATCAGCTTCCTTACTTTTTGGAATAGTCCGTCCGCCTTTGCTATTCTCTTATTCACCTCAAGCTCCACTTTTGCCGTATTACTTACTACACTTCCCAAGTATGCGAACTCTTCTACTTCCTCCAGTTCCTGACCTTGCAGTTTTATTTTCTCTCGACTTTTTCTCTTCTCTCTGCTCATCACCATAGCTTTGCTCTTTTCCGCACTAATCTTCATCCCAAACTCCTCGGTAATTTTTTCCCATCTCTCAACTTTGTCTTGCACCTCTTCCCTACTATCTCCCCACACCAGGATATCATCAGCGTATATCATTGTCTTTGCATCTGCCCCTTCCTTCACTGGTTCCACTTTTCTCATCATCTCATCCATCACCAACACAAACAACATAGGTGATAGGACACTGCCCTGCCTAACTCCACTCTTGACATCGAACCACTCCGTCCTGCCTCCATTTGTTTGCACTGAAGCCTTACATTCTCGATATAAACTTTTCACACGATCTATCATCCCCACATGTATGCCCTTTGCCCTGAGACTCTCCCACACCCTTTCTCTGGGAAGATGGTCGTATGCTTTCTCCAAATCTAGAAAAGCCATGTACACTCTTCTTCCCTCCTCCCACCTTGTTTCTACCAGTTGCCTGACAGCAAATATCAAATCTACTGTTGATCTGCCTGTTCTGAACCCATAGTGCTCTTCCCTTTACATGGGTTCCACTAGCACTTGCATTCTTCTTTCAATAATTCGTTCATACAGCTTGGCTGCCTGGCTCATCAGCGTCACTCCTCTGTAATTCTTACTTCTTCTTCTGTCTCCTTTCTTGAATATTACTGTTATTACTCCTTTCACCCAATCTTGCGGCACTCTCTTCTGCTGCCATGCTGCCTCCATCACACGATACACCCAATCCACCCCCCACTGTCCTGCTGCCTTCATCATCTCTACCACTATCTCATCTGCTCCTGCTGCTTTACCATTTTTCATCCTTTTTATTGCCTGTGCTACCTCCTCTCTTGACACCCTCTCCACACAGTCCTCTCCTTCCTTCGCCGCTTCCTCCACTTCTTCTGCCCGTGTATCTTTTGCATTCAATAGCTCTTCAAAATGTTCTTTCCACATTCTCTTCAGTTCACTAGGTTCTTGAATCAGTTTATTATTCTTATCATACATGATCTTCTGCTCCTCCTTGTCTCTCCGCTTTTCTTTCATAATTCCATACAACATTTTCTTATTTCCCTGGCTATCTTTCTCCAACTTCTCGGCAAGCTCTACCATTGTCTGATAATTAAATAAAATAGTGCCATCTTGAGAATAATATAAGTGCTTTGAAATGAGTAATGTCCCACTCACAAAAGTAGGCCTATAACTTATGTGAGCATTACTTTATATAGGCCTAGTATATGGAGTAAATTTGTCTATTATGAATATCTAAATGAATAAACATCATTACCGGTAATGAAAATAAATATGGATGGCCAAGTCTACCTTGTCGTGCAGAGCCATAACGATGTTGGGAAACGTGGCAAACTGGAACAGTACGAAGTAGATTAGCTGACTGGACAGATGTAACCAAAGCCAATGACTATTAGTATTGTTATCATCAGTTTCAGAAGTCTCCATTTCCGAACGTTCCATCGCCAGGATGACGAGCTCGACAAGTTGATCTTCCAGAGCGACGCAGCGTTGTTTGTGCTGTTTCTGGAGACCGAGCATGGAGCAGACCATGTCGCGCGAGTAAGGCTGCTCGAGCACGTAGCGCAGCAGGCCGGTCTGAGGCTCGAGAAGCTCGCGGTTGTACGGCAGACTGCCTTTCAGAGAGAACTTCAACGTCGACGGGTCCAGTTTCCACGGGTTGATCAGGTGATCGGCGTAGCCGGAATGTTCGACGACGGGAAGCATTCGGGAATGGCCGATGATCGAAACCATCTGGGCGGTCGGACGAAAGCTTTCTACGAAGCTGGACAGGAGTTGAGCCAGTTTCTGTAAATACAATCGAATTAGATAGGGTTGCAATTTGATACACAAATTACAAACAATACTGAAAATTTGATATCGAATATTGATTGGGATCTATGGAAATTTCCATTCAATATAGAGTTGAAAAGATGCAAGATTTGTAGATTATTATTATATCGTTTGCTTAACGACCCCACCAACAGCTAGGTTATACGAGGGTATGAATCAGCAGATGATTATGAAACTATGAAGTGATGATGATGAGTGAGAGGACTTTTACAAAAACCCATGCCTCATGCAGGACTCGAACCCACGCCCAACGGTGACTTCATTTCCTGAAGTTGTGCCTCAGCTGACTGAGCTACCAAGGGTGGCTACAAGATTGGAAGTCATATGTCTTCACCATGTATTATTGGTTGGTAGTGATGTGGACTGAAACTTTCTATTTTGAAACTTTCTCAATGTTTTGAAACTTCTGGGTGAAGCTTGAATTTCTGAAATTGATTAGGCCTAAATGTACAAATTTGTACATTTATAATGTACATTTATGTCTTTATAATTAGTTTAATTACATTGATTGGGATACCGGTAATGTAATACTTAATGTAGTAGGCCTACCATGTAACACTCAAGATGGAGTAAGGTATATACCGTATTGTCTCGAATATAAGCTGAGGGTTTTTCTCCAAATTTCAAGCCCAAAAGTCACCCTCGGCTTATATGCGAATCTCGTCCTATGATTGGTCAAAAATTCGTGTTTCGCTCATTTTAATTGGGCATAGGCCTACTGAACCTGCACACTCACACCAACAGAATCAACTGAAAACTGCGAGATATTCCACTAAGAACACGTTTAATAAATATTTTATCACGAAGAAGCATCATTTTCTCAATTTTCATCATTTTTATTTGACGCGCAATAATAAACATAAGCATGTCAAGCTGTTTGCTGCATGGAGTGTGTCATCCTACTGCGCGTGGTTTGACCTTGACGAGCACGAGACTGTTTAGCGTGAAAAAAAGTAGTCTGTCTGACTCGAGACGGCCGAGCGCCAATAGAAACTGGCCGTATGACCATCACTTGAGGCCCCTCTCACCGGTTTCTCACAAGTTGTTTCGGCTGGTGGCGTAGCTTTCTCTTGCGCACAATTCGAAATTGACTAAATTCTATCCAGGAAGATCGATGACTCACGTGGAAAAGGAGAGAAATTCTTTTTTCAATTACAGTACTGATCTAAAAGTTTGAGGGGTCGGCTTATATTCGAGACAATACGGTAATTTACTTTCCATGTACACTTTAACTCACTGTCCTCAAGAATTGGGACAGAGAAACAAGACCTGTCAAACATAATCTCACTCTACTGTACCGTGACCAAGGCAATAGCCGAAAGTCCAAGACGTCAGTATCTTGTGTGTACTTTTCATTGCACCTCTGTGTTCTATCCATAAGCTCTCCACTATGAGAAGGCCTAGGCCTAATTCTACTCATAAATCCGGGTAAGCTGCTGTTTTTTCTTTCTCTTTCGTCCAATTCAAATAACCTCACGCTTACTTGGCAGTTGGCAATGTTAGCGCAACGGTAATACGATATATACATTGATATACGGTAGGCCCACAGATTTTCTTGACACAATTTACGAAAATATCACTTAATATTATGTAAATGTCAATTTAATTCTATTCCTCCACGTATAAAAAACCTTGACAATTACTCTTATTATGAAACCCTTTTTAAAAAATCTATCACCCAATTATTAATTTTCTTGTTTAGGCCTACATCAATGTAGCCTGCCCTATTATAACAAGGAATAATTGTTATACCAATTATTTTTTGTACGTATTACAATTTTCTCCATGTAGAATCATTGTTTTCTTTCCTTTTTTCTCTTGGACTTACCCTTAAAATAAGGAACAGTGAAGTACTACTTACAAGCTATGTCAAGCTATATTTTTGTGTGTATTTATTAATCTTTGATTTTGATTCCAGTAGGAATGAAACACGATATGTTCAAACATATGTTACCTTAACCCTACAGTCAAGCCAGCATTTTTGACTTTGTAGGATTTTATGATGAATGTTTCATGTACCGGTAATAAAATAATGTATTCAATGTGTGACCAATAGAGAAAAAAGTGAAAAGTGAAAAAAGTGAAGAGAAAAAAGAGAAAAACTCAAAAAAGTGTCACCTCTAACCATCATTCTCAGATCACTAGTTTCTCTTATCCTGAATCATCATCATTCATCTCTTATTGTCCATCACAATTTAATAATATTCTTTGAATAAAAAAAAGATGGCTGTATGCCCAGGCTATCTTGTATCGCTGCTGGAAATAATTGATAAACAATGCTGACAGCAAGTACCGTATTGTCCCGAATATAAGCCGAGGGTTTTTCTCGAAATTTCAAGCCCAATAGTCACCCTCGGCTTATATGCGAATCTCGGCCTATAATCGGTCAAACATACGTTTTTTGCTCATTTTAATTGGGCGCACTACATCCGCACACTAATATCAACGGAATCGACTAGAAACTGCGAGATATTCCACTAAAAACACGTTTAATAAATGTTTTATCATGAAGAAGCATCAATTTCTCAATTTCCATCATTTTTATTTGACGCGCAGTTATAAACATAAGCACCGAGCTGTTTGCTGCATGGCGTCTGTCATTCTACTAGTCTACTACGCGCTACTGCGTGACGTGTGTGGTATGGCCTTGACGAGCACGAGACTGTTTCGTTCGTACGACTCGAGACGGCCGAGCGCCAATCAAAGTCGACCATTTATGACGATTGCGTGAGGCACCTCTCACCGGTTTCTCACAAGTCATTTCGGCTGGTGAAATTCGGCTGGTTTTTTGGCTTTCTCTTGCGCGCAATACGAAATTGACTAAGTTCTACCCAGGAAGACCGATGATTTACGTGGAAAAGGAGAGAAACTCTGTTTTCAATTACTGATCTAAAAGTTTGGGGGGTCGGCTTATATTCGGGACAATACAGTAATAGGCAGAAGCAGTTATAGACTTCATGGCCTTACTAAATTATTAATGTTCATCACGATTGACGCGAGAACGTTTGACAGGTGCTGTAGATGTTCACACCGGTACTCTATGTGGCGGTGCTATTCGAGACTCCTACTGGCTGAATCGTATCACATGAGTTCTTCTCGAAGAAAGCCATCCAAGCATTTGGGCTATTAATTCATTGTGCAATAAAGGCATGAGAGTTGTGAACGTTTTAAGTAAGTTTTCACGAGCCTTTCATCATCTTCAACATACCACTACTCTACAGTGACCAAGGCAAAAGCCGAAACGTTGAGTCATTTCAGCTAATTTGTAAAAATCTCGTGTGTTTTTATGATCATTTTTATGTTCTATCAACGGTCTCCACCATAAGTATTTCTACTTGTAAACCTCACTAAGCAGCTGTCCTTCTTTTCCTTTTTACCCAATTCATATCCAGCCTAATGCTGGGCTTCCATACCTGCGTTATTCGAATTGCAAATTCGGTAAGCGTTTTTTTAGGCCACCTGGATGATAAATAGACCAATCATGCGAGACTCGACATTTTCGAGCGAGTTCGAGTTGAGATCGAGACTCGAACTCCCTCGAAAAGATTTTTTCCCAGATCGAAATTTCGAGTCTCGAAATACTTTCGGGTCTCGAACGTTTTCGAGCGAGCGAGCGAGATTAAACTTGTCATCTTTTTATCATTCAACATATTGGTATTAAATAATAAATATATAGTGTCTGAAACTTATGAAAAAGTTTCTGCATTTTCCCTTCGATTTTGCATATAGAACTTGCTGAATGATAACAACGCGCAATCATTTCACAATGTCAGTTGCACCGGACTGAATGACTCCGAGTGACTGAGTAAGAGTTCTGTTGAGTCGTAGAAACCACCAGACTTGCACACGCGTCTCTCTCCCTTCCTCAGTTCCTCCCCCTCTACAAACTCTCCAAGGACACATTAAAATGTCATCACGCGATTTGTCAAGACACTCGGGACGGCCGAGCGCTAATGGCTAAAAGTTCGCGCGTCGTCATCGGCGAAGTTAGCCGATCAAGTAGCTCATCAGTAGCGAACTTAGCCCAGTTTCTCTCGAACGCAATACAAAATTGTCGTAATTCTAACCGAGAAGTGATGATTTTCGTGGCTATCTTTCTTAATATTGATTGTATCCACTTTGAATTTTGCACCTAGATAACCATCATGCTAAAACTGCAAAAAAATGAAAATAAAATAAAAACAAACAATTTACATGATTGTTTGGTTTTTACGAAATTTTCAACAATGAAATTTATTTTTCGTTTTTCTCAAACAATAATTTTTTTCAATTCAATTTTTTCACAAAAATGTTACTGAAGTATTGTTCAAGGGTTCGTCATATCGGTTTTTTGATATTCCTGCTATATTTCAAGATATGATTTTATTTACAATGTTTTTTTCCAATTTAAATTTTCTATAACATTTTCTATAAAATTTGTGCTTGAACTCGCTCGAACTAAAATAGTGCTCGAAACTCGCTCGAAAAAAGGCAATCTCGTTCGAAACTTGCTCGAAATCAAATTGCTCTGCTCGCACAGCCCTACCAATCAGTGACGAAAGTTGGGCGATTTCCGATTGTTGAGCTCGCCTCAATTTCACCGCCTTGCAAAACCGAAATGCAAATCACATTCATGGAAGGCCAGCATAAGGCTTTTTTCCTATACACACCATGTCTATACGTTAGTTTATCAAATAAGAGTGAAATTTAAGTCCAATTGAATTACATGAAGAATACTTACCCAGTGTGGCCAATTCTTATTTTCAGGGTATGCCTTCTGTATCTCATTAACAATGAAGTAAGCTGGCAAAAGACAAGCATTCCTATCAAAGATGTACTCGATGACTATTTCTAAAGCTTTCAGTTGTGGAATGACTGCTGCGTTCAGACGGGTAGGAACAGTCTGGGCTTTTTCGCGACACCCCTTCATAACTTCACGCACCCCCTTGTAGTCAACCCCTCCGATGATCTTCCGCATCAAGTGGAAACACTCAACCCAGAATTCTTCCTGTTGATATTGCAGCTTATCGCAGGCGAGGATACACTCACAGACTAACCTGCAACGTGCAGACGGAAAATATTTTGTAGCGGTACTTCCAAATTGAGGGCAATTATCCAATTCAAAATACCCAACACACTTTTAAGAATTCAATTCAATGCACAGGCAGATACTACTGCCTTCTAGTGGCCAAGATCGACAGAATTACCAAGACGCATGGCCGAGTGGTAACACACTGATCCGTCATTCGGGAGACCGGGGTTCGATTCCCGCCATGGTCGACCATCCTGACAGGGGTTTTTCGTGGTTTTCCTCTGTCGTTCAGGTCAATACTGGGATGGTTCCTTAACAACAGGCCACGACCGACTCCTTCTCACCATCCAAAACACCTAATAAAATAACCATCCCATCATCTCGTTCATCATCCACCGACGCCAATAGATCGTAGCCATTAGTATAGTGCGTCGTTAAAACCCAATATATATCGACAGAATTGTATGCTAGGTATTAAGCTCTTACAGCTCACACAGACGCTGGTCATCTAATTAGTGCGCAGTAGTCGACTCAAAAGTTATGAAGTTCTTCCATAACTCTTTATTCTATTCTCAAATGATAAGTGAAAACCATCATTGAACATGCAACCAGACATGAATAAACACCATAGGCCTATTACAATGTGAGTCTTACACTAGGGAGGAATGGAGTTGGTTGAAATAGTTATAATCGTCATCGTTAGACCGTCCCGCCATCAGTTACTGACAAAATAGGTGCAAGCAACCATGTTTTCTAGATAATTCCGTTTCTGGTTGATGTGGGTCTAAAGAATAAAAATGAAAACAAGAACAACCTTACCTATAACCCTGCACTCAAGACAACAATTCAGGGCTACATATGGAGTTGAAAAAAGTCCCCAGCGGTAATCAAGCTGTGGCCCCTGGTACGTGAATCATCTATACTAAACAATGTGCTGCAATAACACGTCAAACCCAGCAATATATCTGCCAGGATACTACCGGTACATAGTAATGCAGGTCGGTACATGGGAACTATTTTGACCAACTCTTTTCCTTCCTTGTGCAAGACTCATTACACGTAAGCTTATCCAAACGAAAGTTGGAATTACCTTGCCGGTAAAGTTCCGTTAGCTACCAAGTTCTCCAGCAATGAGAGCAGCAGTTGAAGGCGGCTGTAATTTGTCATCCCGGCCGCCATCGATAAGTACTGCTTGACTCCAGCTTCTTGTTGTTCCGCTGGCAAACCTGCGAGGACGGTCTGCAGGTCCGTTTGGAAGTTCTGCACCTTCTCCAGCTCATTTTCAGGCCGATGGACCAAGAAGCAGCTGAACGCTTCTTCGATGCCTTCGATTTTCTAAAAGCATCTGGCCGGTTATCCAAGAGAATGTAGCCTTATGGTACAAGCCTTTAAATAGTAAATGGGCTTAGTAGAAGTGTTTTTGAGGGGGATGAGATAGGGTTAAAGTCATTCCGTCAGAGGGTTAGGGAGGTGATGGGATAGGGGTAGTTAGGGAACTTGCCACCGCACATTTATGTGCAATTGCAAGAGTTTAAATAATGATGATGATAATAATAGTAGGCCTATAATGAAGAGCCAGATACTACAAGCATAATTACAAGGTGAGACAATAGTTACTTTCGATTAGATATAGGCCTAATGATTTCAACTGGTAGTGCTACTGGTACCTTATTTAATTTAGTTGGAATGAAGATCATTTAATAAATAATTTTAATCTCTTAGCATTCTCAGGCTTTGGTACTAGGGTAGGCTCTACCATACTTCTTTTTCACCAATTTGTATTCATTAGGATTTAGGCCTACAACTAAATGGAATTTATTGCTATGGTAGGCCTACAGATAGTAGGACACACAAGAGTCAATTTTCACTCTCCACAGAGCGAGCAAATATTGAATAGAAATCTAAGAATCCTCTCTTAGGCTTGATGATAACTTTTGAGGAAGACCTATATAAGTGTCAGTCTTAAGTCAAAGCTAGAACTAAAAAAGATGCAAGTCAAGAGAATATTGTTGGGATCACATTCTGA
The DNA here is from genome assembly GCA_964007535.1 of Brachyptera risi. Taxonomy (NCBI): domain Eukaryota; kingdom Metazoa; phylum Arthropoda; class Insecta; order Plecoptera; family Taeniopterygidae; genus Brachyptera; species Brachyptera risi. Next base: position 33,992,428 of record OZ023334.1, on the reverse strand, counting down.
AAGTAGGTAGGCCTACTTATGTAATTATGTATCTAAAGAGTAGGCCTACACTGGTTTCTATACCAAAACAGGTGGCCGATACAGTGGCTGATCACTACACGTGTACAGGCACACATATGTATGAAGCGGCTGATAGTAGGCCTACGGTCATTTATGCGGAAGTTTTCTCTACAATTCTTGTGAACCGCGCAGCTCTGCTATTGCCACAATCCGAAAGATAGTTCGTGGGAATAGTACGTTCAATTCGAGAAAATGGACACTTCGTATTTATTTTTAGTGGGGTCTAGCACCATTGAGTGAATAAATCTCATTACAAGATTGAGTGATGGCAGAGCCGTGGTTAAACAGTCTAGGCCCTACTTTATCTTAGATGCTCGCACCTACAACAGGTGGCAAAAATCTAGTAGGCCTATCCAGACAATAGGGTGTTTGCACGTAACGAACGACAAACAATCGTTACTATAGCAATACAGCGAACTGGTGGACTACCAAACATTCTGATTGGTCAGTTCCAACTGGTGCACATTGTTCTCTCTCTTTCAACAATGAGTGACGTCAGTCTAGTAAACCTATTGGGCCTAGGGCATTGGTGGCCAGTATCTTCTTTCGTATGTGCCCATGTTGAAATGAATAGTTGGGCGGACTTGGGCCTACTTGTCACTACTTGAAGTAAGACCACAAACCCAATGACCAATGCCACTGCCAAAACAATTGGGCAAACCTACCAATATGTCATTAATTATATTAATGATCTGGGCCTCAGTCGTAATTTTCAAGTCCTGTTCCATGATTACAAACATAGAAACGTGTTTATGTGGGCACTCATCACCACTTCAACACATTGATCTGTGTACAAAAGCACTATATCAATATTTACTGCATATTTAAAACTGGACGACGCTAATCAACACACCACAGTGTCTACAGCACCGGTATATTTACACTTGGCAGTTGGCACCGGTTCAAAAATGCACCGGTAGTTGCCACTGATCTCTATAACCCAAACGTGGATAGCTGATCGGAGCGGCGCGAGACAGGCGAAGTGAAGCCAGGTGGCCGCCATGTTGCTCGGACCTTCTTGCAGAGCGAAATTCAAAAAATACATAGCGCATAATGGGTTTTATTGCAATAATGTGGTTTTAACTGAGAGATTCAGAAAATACCGATACTAGAATGAACAGACAAAGAGTATCTTTAGCAATGCATATGTAATTCGTCTTAATTTATGAATATATTCATTGATGTAAATATAGAAAGCATAATTATAATTATTGATAATAATTCAACTAGTCAAACGCGAAATATGCGTTGTAAGATGAGCGAGATATCTGAATAGGGTATAAAAGTCCTTGAAGTAGTTCTACCGTTGCTACTTTATCGACTTTGGTATTCTACACACCTTGATATCTGAATAAGCTATTAAAGTCGTTAAAGTAGTTCTACTCTTGTCACTTCATTGACTCTGGTATTCTACACACCTTGACGCATATAAAAAATACTTCATTATTGGTCAACTCTTGAATCTAGAAAGCAGTGAATCTCGACAACTTAATTCTGTCACAATTTTTATGATATATTTTATGAATATTATCAGTCATTTTATTTTTTTTCTTCAAAACGACTGATCAGAATTGCTTAAAAAATCGTAATAATGTGTAAAATTCATGTATACACATTTAGAGAAAATTTCATCCCATTTGGAGAGATTTTATTTTTCAACATTTTCCGCCCAGCCAAATCTTATGGGGTTTTTAGAAACTTTGAGATGATGATTCTCAAAATCGGTCCGACCGATTCATCCCAAAAACTATACAGTTGATGAGTTTGCGTGTACAAAAAAAGTTTCATGTTGATCAGTCAACCCTTGCGACCTGTGGAGTGCTTACAAAAAAAAAAAAAAAAAAAAACACAGACAAAGCCCTATAAGAGTGGGATGGAGACTTCGCTACGCTCATCAATAATACATGATGATATATATTATATACATGATATAATATATGATATATAATACAATATATATACAATATATATATAATAATATAAGAATCAATGGTATAATTAATTATTGATAAATTAATAAAAAATATTGAATATCTCATATTAATCTTCCTTATGACAGTGACAGCATTCCCACAAGACTCCAAGACAATGACACATCATTAGACGTCCGTGAAGTTGAACCCTCACATGTCAGAATTTGGAAATATTATTTCATCATTCGTTAGTACCCGTTAGTGCTGTAAAATTTTTCGTTAGTACCATTTGGGTTCGCGGTTATAACGCGTTGTTCAAGTGACGGGCCAACTTCACGCCAGCCCCTCACATATCACCGATCTTGAACATTTCAATGGCATACGTTAGTGCTTCGTTAGTGCCACAAATGCTTTCGTTGGTATTGCTTTGGTGTCGCCGTTATGAGGTATTCAATTTTCGGAACAAGCCCTTCACATATCTCCGATCTCGGAAAATGAAGATTTTTACGGCACTAACGGAGAACTAACGGTTGCAGTTAGAATTTTCAAGATCGGAGATATGTGAGAGCTGCTGGTGTTGAAAATCGAGTTCGTCATAACGGAGAAACCGAAGCAGTACTAACAAAAATTTTCACGGCACTAACGGGCACCAACGAAGCACTAACGTGTGCCGTTGGAATTTTCAAGATCGGAGATATGTGAGGGGCTGGCGTGAAGGTGGCCCCTCACATGGACAACGCGTTATAACGGCGAAACTAAAGAGGTTATAACGAAAATGTTTACGGCACTAACGGGCACTAACGAATGGTGAAAATTATCACCATATTCTGACATGCGGGGAGTGAGGGGCTAACTTCACGGACTTCATTAATAGCAATATATTAGGCATATTTCACTCACACGTGAAATGTTTCTGAGACATCCTTTTCTTTTCTTCTATTTCATTTTTATATATATTAATATCTACAATATATTTTATATTGATTATTATCCTGTGAACTTTTTGATAAGCCAGGGACCAATACAGGTTATTCATATAATAGAGCTCGAAACCATCGAAAATGTCACATCAAACCACATACGTTGGCATGCAACAAAGCTCGAGATGAGTCCGAGCAATATGGCGCCGTCGGCTCCTACCTGGCTTCAGTCGGTCAACATCGGATCAGCTATCGACGTTAGTTATACAGATCAGTGGATGAGTCCGAGCAATATGGCGCCGTCGGCTCCTACCTGGCTTCAGTCGGTCAACATCGGATCAGCTATCGACGTTAGTTATACAGATCAGTGGATGAGTCCGAGCAATATGGCGCCGTCGGCTCCTACCTGGCTTCAGTCGGTCAACATCGGATCAGCTATCCACGTTAGTTATAGAGATCAGTGGATGGGTCCGAGCAATATGGCGCCGTCGGCTCCTACCTGGCTTCAGTCGGTCAACATCGGATCAGCTATCCACGTTAGTTATACAGATCAGTGGATGAGTCCGAGCAATATGGCGCCGTCGGCTCCTACCTGGCTTCAGTCGGTCAACATCGGATCAGCTATCCACGTTAGTTATAGAGATCAGTGGATGAGTCCGAGCAATATGGCGCCGTCGGCTCCTACCTGGCTTCAGTCGGTCAACATCGGATCAGCTATCCACGTTAGTTATAGAGATCAGTGGATGGGTCCGAGCAATATGGCGCCGTCGGCTCCTACCTGGCTTCAGTCGGTCAACATCGGATCAGCTATCCACGTTAGTTATAGAGATCAGTGGATGAGTCCGAGCAATATGGCGCCGTCGGCTCCTACCTGGCTTCAGTCGGTCAACATCGGATCAGCTATCCACGTTAGTTATACAGATCAGTGGATGGGTCCGAGCAATATGGCGCCGTCGGCTCCTACCTGGCTTCAGTCGGTCAACATCGGATCAGCTATCCACGTTAGTTATAGAGATCAGTGGATGAGTCCGAGCAATATGGCGCCGTCGGCTCCTACCTGGCTTCAGTCGGTCAACATCGGATCAGCTATCCACTTTAGTTATAGAGATCAGTGGATGGGTCCGAGCAATATGGCGCCGTCGGCTCCTACCTGGCTTCAGTCGGTCAACATCGGATCAGCTATCCACGTTAGTTATAGAGATCAGTGGATGAGTCCGAGCAATATGGCGCCGTCGGCTCCTACCTGGCTTCAGTCGGTCAACATCGGATCAGCTATCCACGTTAGTTATAGAGATCAGTGGATGAGTCCGAGCAATATGGCGCCGTCGGCTCCTACCTGGCTTCAGTCGGTCAACATCGGATCAGCTATCCACGTTAGTTATAGAGATCAGTGGATGAGTCCGAGCAATATGGCGCCGTCGGCTCCTACCTGGCTTCAGTCGGTCAACATCGGATCAGCTATCCACGTTAGTTATACAGATCAGTGGATGGGTCCGAGCAATATGGCGCCGTCGGCTCCTACCTGGCTTCAGTCGGTCAACATCGGATCAGCTATCCACGTTAGTTATAGAGATCAGTGGATGAGTCCGAGCAATATGGCGCCGTCGGCTCCTACCTGGCTTCAGTCGGTCAACATCGGATCAGCTATCCACGTTAGTTATAGAGATCAGTGGATGGGTCCGAGCAATATGGCGCCGTCGGCTCCTACCTGGCTTCAGTCGGTCAACATCGGATCAGCTATCCACGTTAGTTATAGAGATCAGTGGATGAGTCCGAGCAATATGGCGCCGTCGGCTCCTACCTGGCTTCAGTCGGTCAACATCGGATCAGCTATCCACGTTAGTTATAGAGATCAGTGGATGAGTCCGAGCAATATGGCGCCGTCGGCTCCTACCTGGCTTCAGTCGGTCAACATCGGATCAGCTATCCACGTTAGTTATAGAGATCAGTGGATGGGTCCGAGCAATATGGCGCCGTCGGCTCCTACCTGGCTTCAGTCGGTCAACATCGGATCAGCTATCCACGTTAGTTATAGAGATCATATCACACACCCCAGGGACTTACCTGGTGCCGCATGTGTTGCCCCCGCCACTAACTCCCGGAGAGATGAGACTCAAATAAAAATATTAAAATAAAATGAAAAACGACTTCCTAGCGGACAATTGTGTGGACTAGGAAGGTCGGTAGGAACTGAAAAATTAGGTTTTTTAGGAAATTAAAAGGTTTAAAATACTTGTGGTAACTCAAATGAAATTAAAATTCAAGATTTACTTGAAACCAAAAAATAAACAAGCTTACACTGAAAAAATCGAAAACATAAAAAATAATCAAATTGTTATTTGCTTGGATAGTTAACCCGTCGATTAACTAAGCAAGCATATAAAAAATAGAAATTAATTTTGACTTTAAAAATCTTTCATTTAAAAAATGTTACAAAAAAAATAGGCCTTTTAAAAGAAAATGAATTGGCGGTACCGTGTACAAAGTTAATGTTGCTCCATGACGTCGGTGCGTGTTCGCCACTGGATGCTCTTATTATCGGCCGACTGGGTTCGTCGTCGCTAGTGCGTCATCGTCTCGTCGCTACTGCGTCGTTGTCGTAATTGTCGTCGATCACATCTTCTTCAAACCGCCTCGGCGTCGTTCTTGAGTCTTGATAGTGGTTCTGATTGTTATGTGTTATTTTTGTTGAACTGGATGAAAGTTATATCTTGACCGTACTGGTACACCCTCCCGGGGACACGTCTGTGTTTGTCGACCAGCCAGAGACTTCTGATGCCGAGCGATGAATTTAAGCCTATATATATGGTCGAACATTGGAAGCTTCTCGAAGTTTTTCTGCGTGGATTTCACCACATGATGAAATCGCCCTCTGACGCTGTTAGAAGTCAAGGGTGTGTATAGTCTGACCACCCTGGCGAATTCCACCCGCTCAGTGACAGTTTCTCCCCGCTTCATACGTAGCTCTTGGATCTTGTTATATCGGCCTAACTATATCTTCGAGCGACTACGTGTCTCGTCTCTTGTCGACAGGAAGTACATACCAGACACTTTGACTGAACAAAATTAGGGGTACCTTTTGGGTTAATATGAAATATGAAATAAATGTAGAAACGAAATGAATTGCATACGACATTAGAAACATGATTTAGAATTTATATCAAATATAGGCCTAGATACTTTGAAATGTCACAATTGCCTCACCAATTAAAGTGGCGAAATTAAACTGAGAACACTTTAATTACAATAAAAATGACATATAATGGCTAGATGAAGTCATATCAATTCGACGTCCTATTCATCTCCATATCCTAATACCGCCTTCACTAATACCACATCTATTGGAGAACAAACCTAAGGCCTAAGAAAATCCTCTAACTCACTACAAACACTAACAGATACTGACAATAAGTGAAAAGATATGACAGAGGTCAAGGTTGAATACAAAATCAAATTAAATAAGAGGTCCTAACAATTGGATCAACTCCCTTCAAAAATCAAATCAACCAAAGCTATCAAGATGTAACAGGTGATGATTAAAACCATTCCAACATTTCCACGAACCAACATCTCCACATGAAACTGCCAAATCGTCTAAATTCAAACTTCACTACTCAAAATATGCGGAACTGCCGCAATAATACTCGATCGAAACTCAAAACTCAAACAACGCTTCATCGCTCCATAACATTACAGGTAAAACATGAGCAAGAGGTACTGACTCGAAAAAAAAATAAAAATAGTAATTATAATTGTTGGTAACTTCATTCCTTCTTGATAACAAAATCAAATAATAAACTTGGGTCTGCCTCACCCATTCTCTAACTCGCCTCACCCATTCTCTAAACTTGTTTCATGACATTTAAAATACTTATCGCCTTCTTCAAACTTTCACTTTGCCTTAAAATTAATTCTCAACTTCTCTTCAAACTCCGATTTCGCCTTAAGATCTAGAAATCTTCTCCATAGTCGCCTTAAACTCTAATATTCATCAATCTCCTCTTCTTTCTTCAAACTCTTCAATTCTCCTCTTACAACCTAGAATTCTCTCACCGTTTCCTTCAAACTTCCACTTCATCTTGAAACTGATTCTCAAATTCCTCTTTTCTCCTATCGAACGCCTTAAAACCTAAAATTCCTCCAATCTCCATCTTGAAATCACAAATTCCTTCAATCTCAGCCTGACAATCTCAAATTCCTTCAATTCTTCTCTTAAATCTAGAATTCTCTCATCCTTCGCCTTTGATCTCAAACTCTCATTTTCGCCTTAAAACCTAAAATTCCTTCAACATCTCATTCAAAATCCAAAATTCCTCTCATCAAACCCCTTAAATCTTTCTAAACTTCAAACTGTCAATTCCTTCCAACATCTCATAAAAAGTCATGAACTAATAAACTAAACTTCACAATGAAAATCACCAACCTTGAATAAAATAAAATGTTCAGTTGTCCTCATAACCGCTTGCATGTCACTTCAATTCCTGTACTTCCATTACCATAATAAATCCCAAAATAACCAACTTCCATTAAATTCGTAATAAACGATAAAACAAGTTTCAAATACGATTAACTTCACTACCATTGTTGACTGAAATAATCACCTGAACATTCATCAATATTACTATTTGTTAATAATTAGGACACTCAAATGCATTATAATATCGAAATCAATCTTTCCTACTCCAATCACTTTTCTAATCTATAAAATAATTTCATATAATCTAAGGGTAGAATATATATTGGTAACAGATGAGTTTCTCCTACATCATTCAAGAAAATTAAAAATCCTGAAGTCATAAATTGTGAACGAAGAAATTACCTGCTCAACCGTAACTGCAACCAACTATCTCTATCCCACTCCTACCCTACGCTCTGCGCATGTCTCTTCACATGGCACCTCGCTTGGCCGACCGTCCACGCGTCGCCGCTGTTCACACAACAATGCTACTAAACTACACGCAGAATATGCACTACCTGCTTCTACACCAAACATCATACTAGAGAACAAACCCTTCTTACTGACTATCACTCGATCAAACTCAAAATCTGAAGAACAATCCTCCTTCTTCTCCACACACTGCAAACTCTCACTAAGTCCAGTAACAAACTCAATACTAGAGAAACAATCAATATAACAGAAATTCTCATCAAAATTAATTTCAGGAAAAAAATCCTCCATTTCTATCACTTTTTCGTGACACTCACTAAATTCAACCAAATTAACATCTTTCGTCTCAATAATTCCTGAACCCAAAAAATCCTCTAGTTCCTTCATTGTTTCGTTACAATCACTAAAATCGATCAGATCACAATCTTCCTTCTCAACAATATCGGAACAGTCAACCAGATTTTCAACTAATACGCCAGATTCAAAACTCACTAAATCTTTCTGAACGTCTTCTTCAAAATTAACCTCGACTTCAATACCACTATCCAAGGCGCTAATACTAGCCTCGAAACTCGCTACACTGTCGAACATTCGATAGACACTTCCATCTATATGATCTAGTTTTTCACCCAAACCGACCATCTCTTTGGACCGGTCCATTTGAAACTGATCCAGGCGATTGCTCATCTGGACAAACAACCCAGATAATAAACCGTAAATACTCGCCTCTACCGCTGTCAAACCGACTTCAGCCATTTTACAATGAAAAAAATGTTGCAACTAAATGAATATTTTGTTACACAAAAAATAAGTGTTGAGCGCCATTAATTAAAGAAATACAAACCAAAGGTACACAAAAAAAAGTTAACCACAAGGGAAAAATCTCAAGGAATGCCAAGGAAGTCGTAAATTTACATGAAATTCGAAATAAAATCACGAGTTATCCGATGGGCCACAAAATTATCGTCGAATGATAATTTTGACTCGAGCCTGTACGTTGGGCCGCCAAATTATCACACACCCCAGGGACTTACCTGGTGCCGCATGTGTTGCCCCCGCCACTAACTCCCGGAGAGATGAGACTCAAATAAAAATATTAAAATAAAATGAAAAACGACTTCCTAGCGGACAATTGTGTGGACTAGGAAGGTCGGTAGGAACTGAAAAATTAGGTTTTTTAGGAAATTAAAAGGTTTAAAATACTTGTGGTAACTCAAATGAAATTAAAATTCAAGATTTACTTGAAACCAAAAAATAAACAAGCTTACACTGAAAAAATCGAAAACATAAAAAATAATCAAATTGTTATTTGCTTGGATAGTTAACCCGTCGATTAACTAAGCAAGCATATAAAAAATAGAAATTAATTTTGACTTTAAAAATCTTTCATTTAAAAAATGTTACAAAAAAAATAGGCCTTTTAAAAGAAAATGAATTGGCGGTACCGTGTACAAAGTTAATGTTGCTCCATGACGTCGGTGCGTGTTCGCCACTGGATGCTCTTATTATCGGCCGACTGGGTTCGTCGTCGCTAGTGCGTCATCGTCTCGTCGCTACTGCGTCGTTGTCGTAATTGTCGTCGATCACATCTTCTTCAAACCGCCTCGGCGTCGTTCTTGAGTCTTGATAGTGGTTCTGATTGTTATGTGTTATTTTTGTTGAACTGGATGAAAGTTATATCTTGACCGTACTGGTACACCCTCCCGGGGACACGTCTGTGTTTGTCGACCAGCCAGAGACTTCTGATGCCGAGCGATGAATTTAAGCCTATATATATGGTCGAACATTGGAAGCTTCTCGAAGTTTTTCTGCGTGGATTTCACCACATGATGAAATCGCCCTCTGACGCTGTTAGAAGTCAAGGGTGTGTATAGTCTGACCACCCTGGCGAATTCCACCCGCTCAGTGACAGTTTCTCCCCGCTTCATACGTAGCTCTTGGATCTTGTTATATCGGCCTAACTATATCTTCGAGCGACTACGTGTCTCGTCTCTTGTCGACAGGAAGTACATACCAGACACTTTGACTGAACAAAATTAGGGGTACCTTTTGGGTTAATATGAAATATGAAATAAATGTAGAAACGAAATGAATTGCATACGACATTAGAAACATGATTTAGAATTTATATCAAATATAGGCCTAGATACTTTGAAATGTCACAATCAGTGGATGAGTCCGAGCAATATGGCGCCGTCGGCTCCTACCTGGCTTCAGTCGGTCAACATCGGATCAGCTATCCACGTTAGTTATAGAGATCAGTGGATGAGTCCGAGCAATATGGCGCCGTCGGCTCCTACCTGGCTTCAGTCGGTCAACATCGGATCAGCTATCCACGTTAGTTATAGAGATCAGTGGATGAGTCCGAGCAATATGGCGCCGTCGGCTCCTACCTGGCTTCAGTCGGTCAACATCGGATCAGCTATCGACGTTAGTTATACAGATCAGTGGATGAGTCCGAGCAATATGGCGCCGTCGGCTCCTACCTGGCTTCAGTCAGTCAACATCGGATCAGCTATCCACGTTAGTTATACAGATCAGTGGATGGGTCCGAGCAATATGGCGCCGTCGGCTCCTACCTGGCTTCAGTCGGTCAACATCGGATCAGCTATCCACGTTAGTTATACAGATCAGTGGATGAGTCCGAGCAATATGGCGCCGTCGGCTCCTACCTGGCTTCAGTCAGTCAACATCGGATCAGCTATCCACGTTAGTTATAGAGATCAGTGGATGAGTCCGAGCAATATGGCGCCGTCGGCTCCTACCTGGCTTCAGTCGGTCAACATCGGATCAGCTATCCACGTTAGTTATACAGATCAGTGGATGAGTCCGAGCAATATGGCGCCGTCGGCTCCTACCTGGCTTCAGTCGGTCAACATCGGATCAGCTATCCACGTTAGTTATACAGATCAGTGGATGAGTCCGAGCAATATGGCGCCGTCGGCTCCTACCTGGCTTCAGTCGGTCAACATCGGATCAGCTATCCACGTTAGTTATACAGATCAGTGGATGAGTCCGAGCAATATGGCGCCGTCGGCTCCTACCTGGCTTCAGTCGGTCAACATCGGATCAGCTATCCACGTTAGTTATAGAGATCAGTGGATGGGTCCGAGCAATATGGCGCCGTCGGCTCCTACCTGGCTTCAGTCGGTCAACATCGGATCAGCTATCCACGTTAGTTATAGAGATCAGTGGATGAGTCCGAGCAATATGGCGCCGTCGGCTCCTACCTGGCTTCAGTCGGTCAACATCGGATCAGCTATCCACGTTAGTTATACAGATCAGTGGATGAGTCCGAGCAATATGGCGCCGTCGGCTCCTACCTGGCTTCAGTCGGTCAACATCGGATCAGCTATCCACGTTAGTTATAGAGATCAGTGGATGAGTCCGAGCAATATGGCGCCGTCGGCTCCTACCTGGCTTCAGTCGGTCAACATCGGATCAGCTATCCACGTTAGTTATAGAGATCAGTGGATGGGTCCGAGCAATATGGCGCCGTCGGCTCCTACCTGGCTTCAGTCGGTCAACATCGGATCAGCTATCCACGTTAGTTATAGAGATCAGTGGATGGGTCCGAGCAATATGGCGCCGTCGGCTCCTACCTGGCTTCAGTCGGTCAACATCGGATCAGCTATCCACGTTAGTTATAGAGATCAGTGGATGAGTCCGAGCAATATGGCGCCGTCGGCTCCTACCTGGCTTCAGTCGGTCAACATCGGATCAGCTATCCACGTTAGTTATACAGATCAGTGGATGGGTCCGAGCAATATGGCGCCGTCGGCTCCTACCTGGCTTCAGTCGGTCAACATCGGATCAGCTATCCACGTTAGTTATAGAGATCAGTGGATGGGTCCGAGCAATATGGCGCCGTCGGCTCCTACCTGGCTTCAGTCGGTCAACATCGGATCAGCTATCCACGTTAGTTATAGAGATCAGTGGATGGGTCCGAGCAATATGGCGCCGTCGGCTCCTACCTGGCTTCAGTCGGTCAACATCGGATCAGCTATCCACGTTAGTTATAGAGATCAGTGGATGAGTCCGAGCAATATGGCGCCGTCGGCTCCTACCTGGCTTCAGTCGGTCAACATCGGATCAGCTATCCACGTTAGTTATACAGATCAGTGGATGGGTCCGAGCAATATGGCGCCGTCGGCTCCTACCTGGCTTCAGTCGGTCAACATCGGATCAGCTATCCACGTTAGTTATAGAGATCAGTGGATGAGTCCGAGCAATATGGCGCCGTCGGCTCCTACCTGGCTTCAGTCGGTCAACATCGGATCAGCTATCCACGTTAGTTATAGAGATCAGTGGATGAGTCCGAGCAATATGGCGCCGTCGGCTCCTACCTGGCTTCAGTCGGTCAACATCGGATCAGCTATCCACGTTAGTTATACAGATCAGTGGATGAGTCCGAGCAATATGGCGCCGTCGGCTCCTACCTGGCTTCAGTCGGTCAACATCGGATCAGCTATCCACGTTAGTTATACAGATCAGTGGATGAGTCCGAGCAATATGGCGCCGTCGGCTCCTACCTGGCTTCAGTCGGTCAACATCGGATCAGCTATCCACGTTAGTTATACAGATCAGTGGATGAGTCCGAGCAATATGGCGCCGTCGGCTCCTACCTGGCTTCAGTCGGTCAACATCGGATCAGCTATCGACGTTAGTTATAGAGATCAGTGGATGAGTCCGAGCAATATGGCGCCGTCGGCTCCTACCTGGCTACAGTCGGTCAACATCGGATCAGCTATCCACGTTAGTTATACAGATCAGTGGATGAGTCCGAGCAATATGGCGCCGTCGGCTCCTACCTGGCTTCAGTCGGTCAACATCGGATCAGCTATCCACGTTAGTTATACAGATCAGTGGATGGGTCCGAGCAATATGGCGCCGTCGGCTCCTACCTGGCTTCAGTCGGTCAACATCGGATCAGCTATCCACGTTAGTTATAGAGATCAGTGGATGAGTCCGAGCAATATGGCGCCGTCGGCTCCTACCTGGCTTCAGTCGGTCAACATCGGATCAGCTATCCACGTTAGTTATACAGATCAGTGGATGAGTCCGAGCAATATGGCGCCGTCGGCTCCTACCTGGCTTCAGTCGGTCAACATCGGATCAGCTATCCACGTTAGTTATACAGATCAGTGGATGAGTCCGAGCAATATGGCGCCGTCGGCTCCTACCTGGCTTCAGTCGGTCAACATCGGATCAGCTATCGACGTTAGTTATAGAGATCAGTGGATGAGTCCGAGCAATATGGCGCCGTCGGCTCCTACCTGGCTTCAGTCGGTCAACATCGGATCAGCTATCCACGTTAGTTATACAGATCAGTGGATGGGTCCGAGCAATATGGCGCCGTCGGCTCCTACCTGGCTTCAGTCGGTCAACATCGGATCAGCTATCCACGTTAGTTATAGAGATCAGTGGATGAGTCCGAGCAATATGGCGCCGTCGGCTCCTACCTGGCTTCAGTCGGTCAACATCGGATAAGCTATCCACGTTAGTTATACAGATCAGTGGATGAGTCCGAGCAATATGGCGCCGTCGGCTCCTACCTGGCTTCAGTCGGTCAACATCGGATCAGCTATCCACGTTAGTTATACAGATCAGTGGATGAGTCCGAGCAATATGGCGCCGTCGTCTCCTACCTGGCTTCAGTCGGTCAACATCGGATCAGCTATCGACGTTAGTTATAGAGATCAGTGGATGAGTCCGAGCAATATGGCGCCGTCGGCTCCTACCTGGCTTCAGTCGGTCAACATCGGATCAGCTATCCACGTTAGTTATAGAGATCAGTGGATGAGTCCGAGCAATATGGCGCCGTCGGCTCCTACCTGGCTTCAGTCGGTCAACATCGGATCAGCTATCCACGTTAGTTATACAGATCAGTGGATGAGTCCGAGCAATATGGCGCCGTCGGCTCCTACCTGGCTTCAGTCGGTCAACATCGGATCAGCTATCCACGTTAGTTATACAGATCAGTGGATGAGTCCGAGCAATATGGCGCCGTCGGCTCCTACCTGGCTTCAGTCGGTCAACATCGGATCAGCTATCCACGTTAGTTATACAGATCAGTGGATGGGTCCGAGCAATATGGCGCCGTCGGCTCCTACCTGGCTTCAGTCGGTCAACATCGGATCAGCTATCCACGTTAGTTATAGAGATCAGTGGATGGGTCCGAGCAATATGGCGCCGTCGGCTCCTACCTGGCTTCAGTCGGTCAACATCGGATCAGCTATCCACGTTAGTTATACAGATCAGTGTGTGGGTCCGAGCAATATGGCGCCGTCGGCTCCTACCTGGCTTCAGTCGGTCAACATCGGATCAGCTATCCACGTTAGTTATAGAGATCAGTGGATGAGTCCGAGCAATATGGCGCCGTCGGCTACTACCTGGCTTCAGTCGGTCAACATCGGATCAGCTATCCACGTTAGTTATACAGATCAGTGTGTGGGTCCGAGCAATATGGCGCCGTCGGCTCCTACCTGGCTTCAGTCGGTCAACATCGGATCAGCTATCCACGTTAGTTATAGAGATCAGTGGATGAGTCCGAGCAATATGGCGCCGTCGGCTCCTACCTGGCTTCAGTCGGTCAACATCGGATCAGCTATCCACGTTAGTTATGGAGATCAGTGGATGAGTCCGAGCAATATGGCGCCGTCGGCTCCTACCTGGCTTCAGTCGGTCAACATCGGATCAGCTATCCACGTTAGTTATACAGATCAGTGGATGAGTCCGAGCAATATGGCGCCGTCGGCTCCTACCTGGCTTCAGTCGGTCAACATCGGATCAGCTATCCACGTTAGTTATAGAGATCAGTGGATGAGTCCGAGCAATATGGCGCCGTCGGCTCCTACCTGGCTTCAGTCGGTCAACATCGGATCAGCTATCCACGTTAGTTATACAGATCAGTGGATGGGTCCGAGCAATATGGCGCCGTCGGCTCCTACCTGGCTTCAGTCGGTCAACATCGGATCAGCTATCCACGTTAGTTATAGAGATCAGTGGATGGGTCCGAGCAATATGGCGCCGTCGGCTCCTACCTGGCTTCAGTCGGTCAACATCGGATCAGCTATCCACGTTAGTTATAGAGATCAGTGGATGAGTCCGAGCAATATGGCGCCGTCGGCTCCTACCTGGCTTCAGTCGGTCAACATCGGATCAGCTATCCACGTTAGTTATAGAGATCAGTGGATGAGTCCGAGCAATATGGCGCCGTCGGCTCCTACCTGGCTTCAGTCGGTCAACATCGGATCAGCTATCCACGTTAGTTATAGAGATCAGTGGATGAGTCCGAGCAATATGGCGCCGTCGGCTCCTACCTGGCTTCAGTCGGTCAACATCGGATCAGCTATCCACGTTAGTTATGGAGATCAGTGGATGAGTCCGAGCAATATGGCGCCGTCGGCTCCTACCTGGCTTCAGTCGGTCAACATCGGATCAGCTATCCACGTTAGTTATGGAGATCAGTGGATGAGTCCGAGCAATATGGCGCCGTCGGCTCCTACCTGGCTTCAGTCGGTCAACATCGGATCAGCTATCCACGTTAGTTATGGAGATCAGTGGATGAGTCCGAGCAATATGGCGCCGTCGGCTCCTACCTGGCTTCAGTCGGTCAACATCGGATCAGCTATCCACGTTAGTTATACAGATCAGTGGATGAGTCCGAGCAATATGGCGCCGTCGGCTCCTACCTGGCTTCAGTCGGTCAACATCGGATCAGCTATCCACGTTAGTTATAGAGATCAGTGGATGAGTCCGAGCAATATGGCGCCGTCGGCTCCTACCTGGCTTCAGTCGGTCAACATCGGATCAGCTATCCACGTTAGTTATACAGATCAGTGGATGAGTCCGAGCAATATGGCGCCGTCGGCTCCTACCTGGCTTCAGTCGGTCAACATCGGATCAGCTATCCACGTTAGTTATACAGATCAGTGGATGGGTCCGAGCAATATGGCGCCGTCGGCTCCTATACCTGGCTTCAGTCGGTCAACATCGGATCAGCTATCCACGTTAGTTATACAGATCAGTGGATGAGTCCGAGCAATATGGCGCCGTCGGCTCCTACCTGGCTTCAGTCGGTCAACATCGGATCAGCTATCCACGTTAGTTATAGAGATCAGTGGATGAGTCCGAGCAATATGGCGCCGTCGGCTCCTACCTGGCTTCAGTCGGTCAACATCGGATCAGCTATCCACGTTAGTTATAGAGATCAGTGGATGAGTCCGAGCAATATGGCGCCGTCGGCTCCTACCTGGCTTCAGTCGGTCAACATCGGATCAGCTATCCACGTTAGTTATAGAGATCAGTGGATGAGTCCGAGCAATATGGCGCCGTCGGCTCCTACCTGGCTTCAGTCGGTCAACATCGGATCAGCTATCCACGTTAGTTATACAGATCAGTGGATGAGTCCGAGCAATATGGCGCCGTCGGCTCCTACCTGGCTTCAGTCGGTCAACATCGGATCAGCTATCCACGTTATTTATACAGATCAGTGGATGAGTCCGAGCAATATTTCGCCGTCGGCTCCTACCTGGCTTCAGTCGGTCAACATCGGATCAGCTATCCACGTTAGTTATAGAGATCAGTGGATGAGTCCGAGCAATATGGCGCCGTCGGCTCCTACCTGGCTTCAGTCGGTCAACATCGGATCAGCTATCCACGTTAGTTATACAGATCAGTGGATGAGTCCGAGCAATATGGCGCCGTCGGCTCCTACCTGGCTTCAGTCGGTCAACATCGGATCAGCTATCCACGTTAGTTATAGAGATCAGTGGATGAGTCCGAGCAATATGGCGCCGTCGGCTCCTACCTGGCTTCAGTCGGTCAACATCGGATCAGCTATCCACGTTAGTTATAGAGATCAGTGGATGGGTCCGAGCAATATGGCGCCGTCGGCTCCTACCTGGCTTCAGTCGGTCAACATCGGATCAGCTATCCACGTTAGTTATACAGATCAGTGGATGAGTCCGAGCAATATGGCGCCGTCGGCTCCTACCTGGCTTCAGTCGGTCAACATCGGATCAGCTATCCACGTTAGTTATACAGATCAGTGGATGAGTCCGAGCAATATGGCGCCGTCGGCTCCTACCTGGCTTCAGTCGGTCAACATCGGATCAGCTATCCACGTTAGTTATAGAGATCAGTGGATGAGTCCGAGCAATATGGCGCCGTCGGCTCCTACCTGGCTTCAGTCGGTCAACATCGGATCAGCTATCCACGTTAGTTATACAGATCAGTGGATGAGTCCGAGCAATATGGCGCCGTCGGCTCCTACCTGGCTTCAGTCGGTCAACATCGGATCAGCTATCCACGTTAGTTATAGAGATCAGTGGATGAGTCCGAGCAATATGGCGCCGTCGGCTCCTACCTGGCTTCAGTCGGTCAACATCGGATCAGCTATCCACGTTAGTTATAGAGATCAGTGGATGGGTCCGAGCAATATGGCGCCGTCGGCTCCTACCTGGCTTCAGTCGGTCAACATCGGATCAGCTATCCACGTTAGTTATAGAGATCAGTGGATGAGTCCGAGCAATATGGCGCCGTCGGCTCCTACCTGGCTTCAGTCGGTCAACATCGGATCAGCTATCCACGTTAGTTATACAGATCAGTGGATGAGTCCGAGCAATATGGCGCCGTCGGCTCCTACCTGGCTTCAGTCGGTCAACATCGGATCAGCTATCCACTTTAGTTATAGAGATCAGTGGATGAGTCCGAGCAATATGGCGCCGTCGGCTCCTACCTGGCTTCAGTCGAACAACATCGGATCAGCTATCCACGTTAGTTATAGAGATCAGTGGATGGGTCCGAGCAATATGGCGCCGTCGGCTCCTACCTGGCTTCAGTTGGTCAACATCGGATCAGCTATCCACGTTAGTTATACAGATCAGTGGATGAGTCCGAGCAATATGGCGCCGTCGGCTCCTACCTGGCTTCAGTCGGTCAACATCGGATCAGCTATCCACGTTAGTTATACAGATCAGTGGATGGGTCCGAGCAATATGGCGCCGTCGGCTCCTACCTGGCTTCAGTTGGTCAACATCGGATCAGCTATCCACGTTAGTTATAGAGATCAGTGGATGAGTCCGAGCAATATGGCGCCGTCGGCTCCTACCTGGCTTCAGTCGGTCAACATCGGATCAGCTATCCACGTTAGTTATAGAGATCAGTGGATGGGTCCGAGCAATATGGCGCCGTCGGCTCCTACCTGGCTTCAGTCGGTCAACATCGGATCAGCTATCCACGTTAGTTATAGAGATCAGTGGATGAGTCCGAGCAATATGGCGCCGTCGGCTCCTACCTGGCTTCAGTCGGTCAACATCGGATCAGCTATCCACGTTAGTTATAGAGATCAGTGGATGGGTCCGAGCAATATGGCGCCGTCGGCTCCTACCTGGCTTCAGTCGGTCAACATCGGATCAGCTATCCACGTTAGTTATAGAGATCAGTGGATGAGTCCGAGCAATATGGCGCCGTCGGCTCCTACCTGGCTTCAGTCGGTCAACATCGGATCAGCTATCCACGTTAGTTATAGAGATCAGTGGATGAGTCCGAGCAATATGGCGCCGTCGGCTCCTACCTGGCTTCAGTCGGTCAACATCGGATCAGCTATCCACGTTAGTTATACAGATCAGTGGATGAGTCCGAGCAATATGGCGCCGTCGGCTCCTACCTGGCTTCAGTCGGTCAACATCGGATCAGCTATCCACGTTAGTTATACAGATCAGTGGATGAGTCCGAGCAATATGGCGCCGTCGGCTCCTACCTGGCTTCAGTCGGTCAACATCGGATCAGCTATCCACATTAGTTATACAGATCAGTGGATGAGTCCGAGCAATATGGCGCCGTCGGCTCCTACCTGGCTTCAGTCGGTCAACATCGGATCAGCTATCCACGTTAGTTATACAGATCAGTGGATGAGTCCGAGCAATATGGCGCCGTCGGCTCCTACCTGGCTTCAGTCGGTCAACATCGGATCAGCTATCCACGTTAGTTATAGAGATCAGTGGATGAGTCCGAGCAATATGGCGCCGTCGGCTCCTACCTGGCTTCAGTCGGTCAACATCGGATCAGCTATCCACGTTAGTTATAGAGATCAGTGGATGGGTCCGAGCAATATGGCGCCGTCGGCTCCTACCTGGCTTCAGTCGGTCAACATCGGATCAGCTATCCACGTTAGTTATAGAGATCAGTGGATGGGTCCGAGCAATATGGCGCCGTCGGCTCCTACCTGGCTTCAGTCGGTCAACATCGGATCAGCTATCCACGTTAGTTATAGAGATCAGTGGATGGGTCCGAGCAATATGGCGCCGTCGGCTCCTACCTGGCTTCAGTCGGTCAACATCGGATCAGCTATCCACGTTAGTTATAGAGATCAGTGGATGAGTCCGAGCAATATGGCGCCGTCGGCTCCTACCTGGCTTCAGTCGGTCAACATCGGATCAGCTATCCACGTTAGTTATAGAGATCAGTGGATGAGTCCGAGCAATATGGCGCCGTCGGCTCCTACCTGGCTTCAGTCGGTCAACATCGGATCAGCTATCCACGTTAGTTATAGAGATCAGTGGATGAGTCCGAGCAATATGGCGCCGTCGGCTCCTACCTGGCTTCAGTCGGTCAACATCGGATCAGCTATCCACGTTAGTTATACAGATCAGTGGTAGTTGCGCATACGACCATAAGCTGGCCTTTCACGAACGTTCTCCAGCGGTTTCGCTATGCGGAACGCGAAAAAGTTGTGCCCAGCTCAAGATTCGCATACCGCGCCGCTCTCGTCGCTGATTCGTTTTACCAATATGGCGGTCAAAAAAACCGCACGGCGAATTCGCTAAAGCTGGCCTTCCATGAACGTGGAATTCGACGAAATTCGCTCAGCGAATTCGCTTTGCGTTTTTTCTGCCGCCATATTGAAAAAACGACCAATCAGCGACGAGAGCGGCGTTGTATCCTAATGTTGAGCTGGGCAGTGGGCCCAACTTTTTCGCGTTCCGCATATCGAAACCGCCGGACGTTCATGGAAGGCCAGCTTAAGCGAATTTTCTCGAATTCCGCGTTCATCCATGGAAAGCCAGAGTAATAATCAAGTCCTACCAGCCACTAGTATAGCGTCGGAGGGTTTCATCACATTGACGGTGTATACATAGTTGAAGCATGTAACAATGCTGAAATGAAGTATGCTTTTGTCGAGCGCAGGTTCGAATCTCAGCCGATACTCATTTTTTTTGTAACACTTTTTTATTTAAACAGATCAATCAAAATTCGAAACACGGAGAGTATTTTGATAATATAAGAAGTTCTAATGAATTACTGAATTAGATATCAGCTTGTAACATAATTTTTATTGGATGAGCGAAGCGAAGACTCAATTTCACCATATTCGAAAAGAAGTGCTTTTTAATAATAATAATAATAATAATAATATATTTATTAGTCCAGAAGAATCAAACATACAAGTATGGTATTGGACAATTCAAACATTAAATCATATTCCACAAACACAGCAAGTTTGCATTTCTTACGGATAAATTAGAATTCATTACTAAGTATAAAATAATGTGATATAATTGTAAAATGATCACTCCATTCATATGAATATGATTACAAATAATAAGAGAATTATTAAATTTTCTGATATGAGAAATTAAAATTGAACGAAATCATTAACTTTATAAAAACATTCCTCAATAAGATATTTCTTTAATGTTGATTTGAATTTGAACTCATTCTCTTCTTTAATGCATTTCGGTAAATTGTTATGAAGAATAGAGACTGCATAGGTAGGGCAATTATCTGACATCTTGAGGCAATGTATTTTTATATGTTGATTGTCCTGTCCTCGTGTAGAATAATCAATTCATGGATATCTTCGTTTGCTAATAAAATATGTTTGTTTTCATATACATACATGATGGACATAAATATATATAGAGAGGGTAAAGTTGAAATATGGAATCTTCTAAACATATCAGCACAAGATATGCACGAAAGCACAAAAGCACGAGCATTTGCTCGTGCTTTACAGGTTGAACAAAAATTTAAAATCAGTTGAAACTTGGCATACACAAGTGTCCGTATCTAATTCGATACTGTTTAGTTTTGAGGCGCAATCGGTTGAACCACTTCTGAGAAAACTCATTTCAAAGTTTTCAAAAATCCCATGAAAATAACCCAGAGAAAAAAAATCGTAAAAAATATTTTCTTCGAGAGAATTCAAATTCTCAGGGAATTTCAATATAATAATTATGCACATTATTCCGAACATTCAGTCAAATAAGATCAGTCGTTTTGATGTAAAATGATATAGTCTAATTTTTTTCAATCAATCAAAGCTATTAAGATACCAATTAAATCCAAGCAACAGGTGCCACCAACAATTGGAAACGATTGAAACAAAGCCTTCTTTTTATCATAGAAATTAATTAGGAAATATGATGGCAGTGACATAATTGATTGGATCTCAAGGTATATTTCCCTATTTCCCCCGCTTCACTGTACACTTGACTGATTCATATGTTTTGTGACATCACGAGGACGGACGATCTACAATGGTCAATTCTTGAAAGTTCGCTTTGATCGTAAACTTTCGTGACAATTCTCGTGCGCGGTCAAATCGTCCCACGAGTAGGAGGGGGGGAGGGGGGGGGGAGCACATCATTTGCAAATATGATATTGGATTCATTATAATTGGCAAATCATGTTGGGCACCGAATCATGCTTTATTATTAGACGAGCTTTAGCGAGGATTTAATTTGACCTACTGAAAAAAATTGGTGTTCGTTTTTATGTTTTTTTTTTTTTTTTTAATGTTTTTTTGTCGGTTCTCCACAGGTCAAACGGCTACAGCTATCAACTTCAAACTTTTTTCATAATGGTTCCTCATCTAACTTAGATCTGTATAGTTTGTGGCATTATCGGATGGTAACTTGTTTTTTTGTGAATTTAAGAAATTTCAAAAATGCCCATTAAAATAACACAACGGAAAAAAAAAATTATTTTCAAAAAGAAGGAAATTTCGCGTGAAGTTGATTTACATTTTGATACACATTTCTGAATTTTTCAGCTTGATCGGGTGAGCCATTTCGAAGATAAACCATAAAATGTGCTAAATTGGTACCACTCGAAGCAGTTTTTACCCATTTCTAACTTAAATGTCACCCAATTGGCGAATTTAGGCAAAAGTTTGGCAAAGAAGTCGACATACTATTACTTTCCGCTCGTCTAACAACGCGTCTATAGCGTTTTCCTAGTTTCTAAAACACTTGCATTAATAATTGAGACTCTTATATTTCACTACTAACCATGACAATCATCAATATAAGTTACTTAACTGACATCAAATGTGTTCTACAAGTTTTCTCCAAAATAATAGCATAATACATAAATGACCTCGCTGTCGATGCGCCTCAAAACCCTAATATTCATTCAATACATTTTCAATGCGTCAGGGAAATGTAGTCAAGTGCGCTTGCGCCTGAATACATAATCAAAATTGTTCAGCCGCTGGATTTCTTAGCATAAAGTTTCCTCAAAAACAACGCTTATGTAGGCCTAAGGGACAATACGTATAATAACTTATTTTTTCATTCCATACATTTTCCATTTTTTTAATCCAGTCGCAGTTCCTACATGGAAGGAAAAAATAACTAAAAACGAACTTGATATAAACATATAGGCAGCTATACTCTTTTTCTATACGAACTCGAACTTTGATTAAATCCTGGTGAAAGACGAACTTGAATTTTGTAAAAGATCGTTCGAATTTTGATGAACTGAACTTCTTGAAAGTTCCATTTGAAGACGAACTGGCACAGCCATACTGAGAAGGAGGCCTAATCACGATTTAGTGATACCAACCTATTTCATCGTAATTAGACGAGCTTTAGCGAGGATTCAATTTGACATACTTAAAAAAATTGGTGTTAGTTTTTATGTTTTTTTGTTTTTTTGTTTGTTTTTATGTTTTTTTTGTCGGTTCTCCACAGGTCAAACGGCTACAGCTACCAACTTCAAACTTTTTTTCATAATGGTTCCTCATCTGACTTAGATCTGTATAGTTTTGTGGCATTATCGGATGGTAACTTTTTTTTATGAATTTAAGAAATTTCAAAAATGCCCATTAAAAAAAAAAAAAAAAAAAAAAAAAGAAATTCCGCGTGAAGTTGATTTACATTTTTGATACACATTTCTGAAATTTTTCAGCTTGATCGGGTGAGCCATTTCGAAGATAAACCATAAAATGTGCCAAATTGGTACCACTCGAAGCAGTTTTTACCCATTTCTAACTTAAATGTCACCCAATTGACGAATGTAGGCAAAAGTTTGCAAAGTTTGGCAAAGAAGTCGACATACTATTACTTTCCGCTCGTCTAACAACGAGTATATAGCGTTTTCCTAGTATAAAGAAGGTGTTCTAACTCGGGTCTTGGAAGTGAAATATTTGTGGGGTCAGTTTCCGAGTCCAGGGTCCCGATTGCCTCTAGCGCAACTATCGCTTTTATATCGAACTATATAAAACAACAATACTCAACAATTCTATACACAGCCCAGTAGAATTATAATGTCAGCAGTTGCATTTGTTTTTAGACGAGCTTTAGCGAGGATTCAATTTGACATAGTGGAAAAAATTGGTGTTCGTTTTTTTTTTTTTTTTTTTTTCATGTTTTATTGTCGGTTCTCCACAGGTCAAACGGCTACAGCTATCAATTTCAAACTTTTTTCAATCATGGTTCCTTATCTAACTTAGATCTGTATAGTTTTGTGGCATTATTAGATATCAACCTTTTTTCATAAATTTCATAAATTTCAAAAATACCCATTAGAATAACACGGCCGAAAAAAAATAAAAAAATTTTATTTTCAAAAAAATTGAAATTTTGTATGAAGTTGAATTACATTCTGATACACATTTCTGGAAATTCTCAGCTTGATCGGCTCAGCCATTTTGAAGAAAAAACATGAAATGTGCTAAATTGGTACCACTCGAAGCCGTTTTCACCCATTTATAACTAAAATGTTACCCAATAGGCGAATTTAGGCAAAAGTTTGGCAATGAAGTCGACATACTATCACTTTTCGCTCGTCTAACAACGCGTATAGCATTTTCCTGGTTTACGAAAATTATAGATTTTGTGAGTTCAACAATGCCACCGGTACCGTAGCCACCCTTATCTACATCTAGGTCACAAGGAAATCCTCTAAATCGCGACAGGCAATCGGAACCAAGTTTGGGTCTGAACTGACCGCAAGAAACCACAAATACCGTCCATATGTGAGTATGGGTCACCTTATTTATCAGACGAGCTTTAGCAAGGATTCAATTTGACATACTGAAAAAAATTGGTGTTCGTTTTTATGTTTTTTTTTTCTTATGTTTTTTTGTCGGTTCTCCACAGGTCAAACGGCTACAGCTATCAACTTCAAACTTTTTTTACTATGGTTCCTCATCTATAGTTCCTATCTGTATAGTTTTGTGGCATTATCGGGTGGTAACTTTTATTTTTATGTATTTTAGAAATTTCAAAAATACTCATTAGAATAACACGGGGGAAAAAAAATTAAACATTTTGTATTTTCAAAAAGATTGAAATTTTGTGTGAAGTTGAATAACATCTTGATACACATTTCTACGAATTCTCAGCTTGATCGGGTGAGCCATTTTGAAGAAAAAACATGAAATGTGCTAAATTGGTACCACTCGAAGCCGTTTTTACCCATTTCCAACTAAAATGTTACCCAATTGGCGAATTTAGGCAAAAGTTTGGCAATGAAGTCGACTCACTATTACTTTCCGCTCGTCTAACAACGCGTATATAGCGTTTTCCTAGTACTAGGAAAACGCTATATACGCGTTGTTAGACGAGCGGAAAGTAATAGTATGTCGACTTCTTTGCCAAACTTTTGCCTACATTCGCCAATTGGGTGACACTTGAGTTAGAAATGGGTAAAAACTGCTTCGAGTGGTACCAATTTAGCACATTTTTTTTTTTTTCTAATAACATCGAAACTTGATACAAAATCATTGTTCCCCAATTAAGGCTAAGAATGAAAAGTATGATCGTTTGGACGGGGCACCACAAGGGCGATCTTACCACCCCATTTTAATTATTTAAAACCAATGAACTTCATTACCAGGACTGCGCTGTTGGTGACCATAACTTTCCGCCGCAGATAACAGTATTTCAGTTTCCGAAAGTCCGGAACCTATTATAAGTAAAAACCGTTTCTGTAATATATATCCGGACATTATCAGCATTGGTATTAAGAGTGAACAAAACACACGAATGTTGATATCTTCCACTTTGAACTAAGTCTCTTGGGCAATGATCACTTATTCTTTCCATTAACAGCAGATGTAAAGTTTGTCATTAGGCCTATACAAAATGGAAAAAAAATGAGTGATGGGCCTATAATGTTATATTTCGGCCTATCACTCTACTAATTAAAGGTCGTGGCCAATTAGTACTTCATCCAAGCATTTGTTTCGAGGACTGTGGGAAACCACGAAAAACCAAATCAGGATGGATACACGAATGTTTGTTGGTCTTTTTTTCCTCTCAACCTCTTCTCTTCTTCTTTTCTTGTGATATTCGATTTTCTTGAAATTATTATCAATCGTAAAGTAGACAAGTCAAAAATTATTTCTTTCTTTTGTTGAAACCTTGATAGTTGTTATGGCATGCATGCAAGAAACACCAGTGGCAGTGAAAAGTCTTGTTGCTCCATAGCCCTCTTGACGTTGATGATATCCTGATGGCCGTGCACACAATTTTTCTTCCAAGGTTCTTGCATTCTATTGAGTGATTTTCAGACTTCTAGGACTCCAGTATCTTGAAAATCCTTCAAATAAGAAATGTGCTTACATAAATCTGCATAAATCTATGCCAAAATACAATATAATTGAACAAAAAATGTTAGAATTACACCTCAAAGTCGTAAGAACTCTGTATGGTCACTAAATGTCATATTAGCTGGATGTCAGCCTTCCTTCTGGATAGCTTCTAGCTAGACCAGAAGGCAAAATCTTGAATCGTAAGTATTTCACAAAATAACTAAAACTATTACTTCCCTTCATGTTCACTTGTACTATGTTGCTCGAGGATCATGTTGACATCACCGAAAATATAATTTGATCACATTAATCACTTCAAAATTAAGCACAAATAAAATTCAAAACAAAATTAGGCACATTTTATGGTTCATCTTCGAAATGGCCCACCCGATCAAGCAGAAAATTTTCAAAAATGTGTATCAAAATGTAAATCAACTTCACGCGGAATTTCATTTTTTTTTAAATACAAATATTTTTTTTTCCGCCGTGTTATTTTAATGGGCATTTTTGAAATTTATTAAATTCATACAAAAAAGTACCATCCGATAATGCCACAAAACTATACAGATCTAAGTTAGATGAGGAACCATTATGAAAAAAGTTTGAAGTTGATAGCTGTAGCCTATGATAGCTGATAGCTGTAGACCTGTGGAGAACCGACAAAAAAACATTAAAAAAAAATAAAAAAAAACGAGCACCAATTTTTTTCAGTATGTCAAATTGAATCCTCGCTAAAGCTCGTCTAATTATGATGACATAGGTTGGTGTCACTACATCGTGGTATAACTGCAAGAGATCGCTATGCCAATAGAAAGCTAACGGATTTCTTGCCACATTGCCAAGTATTCTGCATGTGTCTGTATCGAACATATATGCATATAAATTGATTTGTGGCAAAACTAAGATAACACTAACTAAACTTTTTGTAGCACTGATTGATTGATTATTGTTTGCCTAACGAGCACCAACAGCTATAGGTTACATGGGGAACTAATGAGCAGGTGATTATGAGCCTATAATGAGATGATAAGTGGAAGTACATTTATGAAAACCCATGCCTTATGCGGGACTCAAACCCACGCCCAAAACTAACCAGCACTGTAACGAACACTCAAGTTCATAAACCATAAAAACGCTAGAATCTCTTATAAGCCCAGCACATGTCTTATATCGATTTTTCTCCTAACTAGTGCAGCACTAACAAAAAAATAAACGGTATTAACGAGCACAAACACGATTTGAGATGATTGTGCAGTAAAAATTCAATTTCCGATCATGTGTATATGGCCAGCGTGAAGTTGGCCCTGAACATAAATTGCACCGTCACTAAAATATTTTTCAATTTTGCATATCAATTTGTGGCTAAACTGAGATAGCACTAACGAATATTTTTGTGACACCAACCAGCACTGACGAACACCCAAGTTTATAACGATAAAAAGGCTATAATCTCTCATGTACCGGGCTGCCCCGCACATGGCTTGTGTCGTTTTGCTCCAAACTAGTGCAGCACTAACGAGAAAACTTAAAGGCACTAAAGTGCACTAACACAATTAAAGATGATGGTGCCCCCAAAAAATCAATTTCCGATCTTGTGCAGGGTCAGCGTGAAGTTGGCCTCGCACTTGGATTCGATATAGGCCTATAGTAGCGTCAGCAATAAAAGCTGCGCTAACGATTCTATCTGCAGCATTAGCCTGCACTAACGAAACACTAACGATTGGCATTTGTTTGAATTAAATTTGGCACATGTGCGGAGCCAACTTCACGGGGGTATAGGCCCGACCTACTCGCACATTTTTCAATACCAAGTATAATTAGACGAGCTTTAGCGAGGATTCAATTTGACATACTGAAAAAAATTGGTGCTCGTTTTTATGTTTATTTTTTTAATGTTTTTTTTCGGTTCTCCACAGGTCAAACGGCTACAGCTATCAACTTCAAACTTTTTTTCACCATGGTGCCTCATCCAACTTAGATTTGTATAGTTTTGTGGCATTATCGGGTGGTAACTTTTATTTTCATGAATTTTAGAAATGTCAAAAATACCCATTAGAATAACACGTCGGAAGAGAAGAAAAAATATTTTTATTTTCAAAAAACATGAGATTTTGTGTGAAGTTGAATTACATTCTGATACACATTTCTGGAGATTCTCAGCTTGATCAGGTCAGCCATTTCGAAGAAAAAACATAAAATGTGATAAATTGGTACCACTCGAAGCAGTTTTTACCCATTTATAACTTAAATCTCACCCAATTGGCGACTGTAGGCAAAAGTTTGGCAGAAAAATCGACATACTATCACTATACGCTTCTTTAACAACGCATATATAGCGTTTTCCTGGTTATATTCAACACTGATGTTGAGTGATTACTATAGGCATAGCTCACACTCGTCTACATCACTCTGGCTCAAGGTATTTGCTAACGCGCTCGCTTCATGTGATCCGGTAGGTGAGGGGTATATCGGCCCTCCGTTCGATCCTCGCCACCGTCCATCTTTATATATTTTTTCCGTGGTTTTGGATTTTTAGTCTGAGCTAATTCTGGGATGGTTCCTACTAGAGGCTATAGATACTAGGGAAGAGAGAGTGGTCAACTTGGTGACTGTTTTCTATTGGCTATTGAAATATCTCTCGCATGGACGCCATTTTTTTTGTCCAGAATTCAGATCAGATGTTTGAGAACGTGTGCTGAACTGCGTTACATTCAGTGGTCGAATTGGGAAATTTCTTATGGGGGATGGTAACTCGAGTCACAAAAAGGAAGCGCTGAAAAAATAAATGGGGGAAGGGGGAGGCCCCCCCCCCTCCACAAAGCCCCGCAGGGAAAATGTGAAATCATTTTTTTTATCATGTTTCCCAAGTTTTGGAGTCTGTAGGTAGTCAAACACTATTTCACTATATGTATTTAAGTATTTTATAAATTAAATCAATTGTTAGGATAGGTTTTACGTATAATGAAGCGAGGAGGAACCAATATTTTGTATATAACATAACGATGAGTCACCGCCTAACCGGTGAATTACCGCGAAATGTGCATGTTCTCGCTCAGAAGTAGGCCTACCGCGACACTGGTAAGTTGTGAACTGTGAACTGTGAAGTATAACATGTAAATACACGTAAATTACGCAAGTAAAACGCTAGATTTTCAAATATCTGTGTTAATAGACTATTAATTAATAATCAAGATACTATATAGTAAGAAAACTGATAACTGGAATGGTATCGGTTTTAAAGCACGTAAGAAGAATATGAAAATAGAATAGTAAGAAATATTATTTTAGGGGGAATGGTGTATTATTATTATTATTATTATTATTATTATTATTATTATTTATTTGATACACAATACATTATAATACATATGAATTTTAAATGTTGTGTATCGCTTATTGTGTATTGCCAACTTATCTCTTTAAGGGGATGGTTCAAGCAACGTTTTCTCTTTGGGGGGATGGTGTGAGTGACTATTTCTCTTTGGGGGGAAGGCATCCCCCCGCATCGCTTCCAATCGACCACTGGTTACATTGCTTAGGAAACAACATCAGTTGAAAGTTCTGGCATCTCATCGACTAAAGCTGTCCTTCCATGAACGTCCGGTGGTTTCGCTACGCGGAACGCGAAAAAGTTGGGCTCAGCTCAACAATAGGATACCGCGCCGCTCTCGTCGCTGATTGGTCGTTTTTTCAATATGGCGGCTAAAGCGAATTCGCTAAGCGAAATTCGGCGAATTCCGCGTTCATGGAAAGCCAGCTCAACTGGGTAAGTTTACGACACTTTTACACAAAAAAAATTGGACACAAAATGGCGTCCTGCGCGGGAGTCACAGTACCTAG
>OZ023334.1:33915480-33957980 GCA_964007535.1 Brachyptera risi | reverse complement strand
TAGTGGTCCCCAAATGGATGCGAGAGAGTGAAAAACCAAGTTGATATTGTGGGCCCTGATTTAGTGATCCTCAATATAGTGAACCTCAACATTTGTGTATTGTGGTCCTTGATTTACTGATCCCCATTCGGACGACGACCACATTCATATAGTGAGCCTTAGTTTTCTGAGCCTCGAAAATGCCCGACAACCAAGTTGTGATTGTGAGCCTTGATTTTCTGATCCTCAATATTCTACGTCAGAGCCTCGGTTATACAGCAGCGATCCGTGTTTCTTTTGAGAACTAATATGTTAGCTCCTGCTTTTAGGCACCTTACCTGGCAGTAGTGTTGTATGAGATGCATCTTTACAAAGTGAAGTCATGGAATTAAAATACACAATACTAATCGGATTTCTATCCATATCTGTACTATCAATGAAGATCATTATCTTCATTAATGACCTCAATCAATACTAATAAGTACTATCATCCTAATAATATAATATTAATAATATAATTATAATATTATAATACTAGTCAAACGCGAAATATGCGTTGTAAGATGAGCGAGATATCTCAATAAGGTATAAAAGTCCTTGAAATCGTTTTACCCTTGCTACTTTATCGACTTTGGTATTCTACACACCTTGATATCTGAATAAGCTATAAAAGTCGTTAAAGAAGTTCTACTCTTGCCACTTCATTGACTCTGGTATTCTACACACCTTGACGCATATAAAAAATACTTCATTGTTGGTCAACTCTTGAATCTAGAAAGCAGTGAATCTCGACAACTTAATTCTGTCATAATTTTTATGATATACGGTATTTTATGAATATTATCAGTCATTTTATTTTTTTTCTTCAAAACGACTGATCAGAATTGCTTAATAAATCGTAATAATGTGTAAAATCTATGTATACACATTTAGAGAAAATTTCATCCCATTTGGAAAGATTTTATTTTTCAACATTTTCCGCCCAGCCAAATCTTATGGGGTTTTTAGAAACTTTGAGATGATGATTCTCAAAATCGGTCCGACCGATTCATCCCAAAAACTATACAGTTCTAAGTTGGATGAGTTTGCGTGTACAAAAAAGTTTCATGTTGATCAGTCAACCCTTGCGACCTGTGGAGTGCTTACAAAAAAAAAAAAAAAAAAAAAAAAAAAAAAAAAAAAAAAAAAAAAAAAACACACAGACAAAGCCCTATAAGAGTGGGATGGAGACTTCGCTACGCTCATCAATTAGTATACTAATACTAATAAAGTATACTAATATCACTTCATTGTGAAATTCTAGTATACAGAATCACAATTCTTGTTGGCCACGTCTTGAGCAATATTAATACGAATTTATGACGAATATAGGCCTACTTCACAATATAACTTACGAATATACAAGAAATATATTACAATATCGTGAATATGTAGTATATAGATGATTAGGTGTAATTCTTCATTTGATTGTATCTCTATTGTATAATTAGACGAGCTTTAGCGAGGATTCAATTTGACATACTGAAAAAAATTGGTGTTCGTTTTTATGTTTTTTTTTTTTTTTTTTATGTTTTTTTGTCGGTTCTCCACAGGTCAAACGGCTACAGCTATCAACTTCAAACTTTTTTTCGTCATGGTTCCTCATCTAACTTAGATCTGTATAGTTTTGTGGCATTGTCGGGTGGTAACTTTTTTTTTAATGAATTTTAGAAATTTCAAAAATCCCCATTAGAATAACCGGGAGGAAAATACTTGAAAAATCAAAATTTTTAAAGACCTCTTAAATTTTCGCCGAATATAAAGGAAACTATTAAGCACATTTTGAGAGATTTTTCGCATCAATCGGATGAGAAATAACGAAGAAAACGCATTTATAAAGCATTTCCCATCAATTTAGGCTATTACGGGAACCAATTAAATCTATAGCAACAAGTGTCACCAATTGATTCAAAACGATTGAAATGAATGAAGAGGAAGGCCGTGACATAACTGATTCTCGTAAGGTTTTTGAACGTTTGGAGTGATCCAAGGTCTGTAGATGTAGATTGGGTTGACAAATTATTTTTCATTCTAGATTTCTATACCCCTAAGCTCGTCTAACAACGCGCATCCCGCGTTTTCCTAGTTATTCTAATCTAGAACAGTCTGTCCTGGAAGTTATTGAGAAAATCTATCCATTAGGTGGGTACTCCAATATCTCTTCTTGAATTCTTCACCAACTTCTTCATTAGAGATGGAAAAGAATGGCCACTGAGAATGACAAAGGTCTGAATATGTCTGTTGTGAATCATTCTGTCTAAACATCTATTATATCTTTTATCATCTTTCATAATCTCTTATGTTATTTTATATCCCAATATCTCGTCTTTCAAATACTGTAGACCTACTATTATTTTTGAATAATATCGTTAAAAGGCATTTCTCAACAACTGTGTGATTTGAATCCGAATTCCGCACGTATTTTCTTCCGTTCTGGTTGGACAAAATTGAAACGAGACTCGCATTAGACCAACCACAGGTTGCCGTCGATTAGGCGCGAAAATCTCGGCAAGGATGCATAACTTGTACATCACATGAACCATGATCCATAAACTTCTATGATTTTATACTCATCTGGTGAATAAGAGAATAATATGATGTAATATCACTGATTTTATTCATTTTAAATAATGTCAATTAGTGTAAATGATCGAATACGAAATTAAGTGAAATACATTCTTTTTACTCATCATAAATTGTTTTCGTAAGGACTTTGTATTCATCTTTTGGTGATCACAATGAAATGAGGAACGTCTACAAGGTCTGTGAACCGAGCCCCTCCCACTATCAGCACAAATTCTGGAACTTTGTCCAGAGTTTGTGCTAGGCCTCTATAGATTTTATGCCGAGAGCTCCAGAATTTTGTGCTGGGTAATTTACCGAGAAAATCCGATTTTCAAAACATGAGGGACCAAGTTCACGCAGCCCCTCCAATATCAGCTCAAATTCTAAGTCATTGCATATATTTTGTGCTGGGCTTGTAGATTTTATGCCAAAAGTTTCAGAATTTGTGCTGGGTGATTTATCTAGAAAAAATTGAGAAATGTAAGAATTCGACTTTTTGGAATTTGATGTCGCACATACCTTCTATGAAACTTATATTGAATGAATAATTGTATGATAATCAAAAATTCATTTCTCGGTTGATCACCACGATTGTTATTGGTGTTTTTGAAAACACCAATGATTTTCTCAATTTGATGAGCGACCGCACATACCCTATTTGAAAATCGGGGCCTAGACCCATATTAAATCAGAACCAGAGCCCCGATGAGCTACAGATTCAAATGCCGGTTGATGAAGGATATCAAATATATTCGTGATTAAAAGCTAACCAGGTGGCAGCACTGTCAAAGTGGGCGATTGGCCGTCCGGAGGCAGTTAGGCCTAGATATCATGTTATTGTATGCTTACACACATTATATTTGTAATTAATATTGTAATTTTAATAATCAATAATCTCAGTAATTCTATTCTGTATTGTACTGAAAATCTCTCTTTCATTGATAAACGACTTCTCGATTTCTTGGGTTCTGATCGACGCATAGTTGCGGGTTCAAAGCCGCATTCATCAATTTATCAATGATAATGCAATTTAATTTAATTTTTTCAATATTTTTATTACACATTATGCAAATGTGGCCGAAAAAAATCGTCAGTTTCCTATCGGTATATGAC
The DNA here is from genome assembly GCA_964007535.1 of Brachyptera risi. Lineage (NCBI taxonomy): Eukaryota > Metazoa > Arthropoda > Insecta > Plecoptera > Taeniopterygidae > Brachyptera > Brachyptera risi. The sequence continues at coordinate 33,954,284 of OZ023334.1, read as the reverse complement.
GATCTCTTGCAGTACTCACCGATGAATATTTATTATGCATTTATTAAGTATCCTTTGATTCAATCCATTCTCATCCTGTATCAAGATTTCTGGTCTTGAATGATGAGATTTATATGTAGTAATGTTTTGGTTAATTTGCGAGTAATAAATGCTACCACTGCTACTCTCTGGCCTATACCGTGAGTTTCAGAATTAGTTTCAGTTAAGGTTGTTTTTGGTTAGTTGCAGAGAAAAGTCAAAGTCGAATATGGGGACTAAGTTCACGTTGCACCCCCCTCCCCACATGTATCACTAATTCGGATACTTTGAAAATAATTAATGCATTCACTACCCCAAGTTTCAGAGTCAGTGCTCGGTTGGTTTCGGGAAAGAACGATTATGAATTGATTGAATTGTGTTTCTAAATATCAAACAGTGAATAATATATATATATATATATATATATATATATATATATATATATATATATATATATATATATATATATAATATATAATAATAATGAAATATATATAATTATATATATATATATATATATATATATATATATATATATATATATATATATATATATATATATATATATATACAGATCCAAAGATTCCAAACACTCTGTCAGCTATATGAGCGAGAATGACGAGAAGTGCAAGCAGTTTGTTGAGACCAAGATCCATAGAGGGTTGCGTTGGTTTACAACGGGCAAACGCAACCCTCAATGGATCTTGGTTGGAACATTAAAGGGATTGTAAGGACGCTGCCGGGTTCAAGTTCCAGAGCCTGATTTGTATGCAAATTCCATTCTATTTCATTGCAATTTCTGTGTTGTTAGACTTATTGAACTCACCCAGCATGTATTTTCGTTTTGTAAAAATTTTGAAATGCCAAAATTATGTCCTAGAAGTATGCAATTGTACCATCTCCGAAGTCATACAAAATGCATTGGTGCGGGGCGAAACCTAGCGGGGATTCTGTGTACTTGATGTATCAATTTCAAGGCTCTGTAAAACAAGGCTCACAATACGAATAATCGAGGCCAGTTTGGTGAGGATCACAATATTGAGGCCCACTATATGAACTTGGTCGCGGCGCTTTCCATGCGAAATGAGGATCAGAAAATCAAGTACCACTATATGAATGTGTCGAGGCTCAGTAAAACAAGGCTCACTATATTAATATTAGGGCTCACTAAATCAAGGCTCACAAAACGAATAATGCATCAGCGAACGTATTATTTGGGGATCAGAAAACACATTCTGGGGCTCACAATATCAAGTACCACTTTAGCAGCATTGAGGCTCACAATATCAAGTACCACAATGCGTGTTACCGTCCAAATCAAACCCATGACTGGCTTGATCATCCCATCCTAGCCCAAACTTACTTACACTGACCAAAATAAACCCATTCTGGCTGACTTGTTCACCCAACCCAACCCAAACTAACCAAACTGACCAAAATAAACCCATTCTGGCTGACTTGTTCACCCAACCCGACCCAAACTAACCTAAACTAACTTATCTATAATCAAACAAATATCTTGAACTAATTCAATCTGAACTAAAACCAATCTACACCGACTTCCGGTCCAAGGGAAGCCACTTTTCAAATGAAGGCCAAGTGGGCTTGATAATACCGGCCCTCGAAGTAATGAAAGTACTGCTAGTTGCATCTCGTAGCGCTACCGCACCACTTCTGATTCGCTCATCAGAAGCTCGAGGTGGAAAGAAATAGAATTGATTGCAAATTAAATAACATGCCAATAACATGGCAATAACATGCCAATAACATGCCGATAACATGCCAATAACATGCCGATAACATGCCAATAACATGCCAATGATAAGGCCAATAACATGACAATAACATGCCAATAACAAGTCAATAACAAGCCAATAACATGCCAATAACATGCCAATAACATGCCAATAACATGCCAATTAGATGCCAATAATATGCCAATGATGAGACCAATAACATGCCAATAACATGCCAATAACATTCCAATGATAAGGCCAATAACATGCCAATAACATGGCAATAACATGCCAATGATAAGGCCAATAACATGTCAATAACATGCCAATGATGAGGCCAATAGCATGCCAATAACATGCCAATGATGAGGCCAATAACATGCCAATAACATGCCAATGATAAGACCAATAACATGCCAATAACATGCCAATAATATGCCAATGATGAGGCCAATAACATGCCAATAACATGTCAATAACATGCCAATGATAAGGTCAATAACATGTCAATAACATGCCAATAATACGGCAATAACATGCAAATAACATTTCAATGGCATGCCAATAACATGTCAATAAAATTCCAATGGCATGCCAATAATATGCCAATAACATGCCGATGATATGGCAATAACATGCAAATATTACAGCAATAACAAGCCAATTACATTCCAATGACATGCCAATAACATGCCAATAACATGCCAATAATACGGCAATAACATGTCAATATAACAAGCCAATAACATTCAAATGGCATGCCAATAATATGCCAATAACATGCCAATAATATGACAATAACATGCCAATAATACGGCAATAACATGCCAATTACATTCCGATGGCATGTCAATAACATGCCAATAACATGCCAATAATACGGCAATAACATTCCAATAACATTTCAATGGTATGACAATAACATGCCAATAACATGCCAATATTACGGCAATAACATGCCAATAACATGCCAATAATATGCCAATAACATGCCGATAATATGCCAATAACAAGCCTATAACATGCCAATAACATGCCAATAACATGTCAATATAACATGTCAATGACATGCCAATAAAATGTCAATATAACATGCCAATAACATGTCAATATAACATGCCAATAACATGTCAATATAACATGCCAATAACATGTCAATATAACATGCCAATAACATGCCAATAACATGTCAATATAACATGCCAATAACATGCCAATATTACGGCAAAAACAAGCCAATAACATGCTAATAACATGCCAATAACATGCCAATAACATTTCAATGGCATGACAATAACATGCCAATAACATGCCAATATTACGGCAATAACACGGCAATAACATGCCAATAATATGCCAATAACATGCCGATAATATGCCAATAACAAGCCAATAACATGCCTATAACATGCCAATAACATGTCAATATAACATGCCAATAATATGGCAATAACATGACAATAATATGGCAATAACAAGTCAATAATATGCCAATAACATGCCAATAATATGGCAATAACATGCCAATAATGTGGCAATAACATGCCAATAATATGGCAATAACATGCCAAAGAGATCAGTTTGTGCTCGAAAAAGTGGGAATGAGAAGAGAGGAAGGTTGAACCGTAATCTCACACTCATGTCTCTGAACGATGAAATTCTGATATTGCAAACATCTGTACTTGTTTGGCATTACACTACACCAGGTACTGGAGATTGCGATGTTCAAGACTGCAGCTGGACGAGTAACCAAACTCTGCCTGCACTTGATTGGATCTTGATTCCTGTCGTGAGGAGCGAAGTTGTTCAGGAACAAAACGAAGATATTTCAACAGTCGATTTAGCAAAATATCAATTCATTGTAGATAGTTTATGAACAAAATGAGATATTGAAGTTTTATATCGTAGAAAATGTATGTCATTTTTTTACCTACTGAAATGGCATACAGAAAACGAAGAAAACTAAAGAACTCAAATATCGTATTTTACATATATCATATTTTACATATATCGCACAACTTGAACTTGGTATTGGGAAAAAAAACATGCTTCCACATGTAAAGAATGTAGGATATTTGTGAACAGAATCTGTATACGGATAGAATCAAATGATATAAATTACTTCAGAATGTATTAATCACTTATCAAAGATTAATTTTACTTTTGAGAAAATATTTGGTTACAAGACTGTATATACTGAGACAAATGGACGAGTGGCTAGCCCACTGAACCGTCCTTCGAGAGACCAGAGTTCGATCCCCGCCATGGTCGACCATCCTGACAGGGGTCTTTGTCGTTTTCCACTTTCGCTCAAGTCAATACTGGGATGGTTCTCTAACAACAGGCCACGACCGACTCCTTCCCACCATCCAAAATCACCTAATAAAATGACCTTCCATCTCATCATCACATCATCTTATTTATTATTCACCGACGCCAATAGATCGTAGCCATCAGTATAGTGCGTCGTTAGCCCAATATGAATATATATAATGATGCAAGACAGCGTCGAAGGCTTGGAATGAAAACTGTATATCGGTCTCAATTACTCATCGTCGTAGGATATCACAGCCCTTGCACTATACTTTAAGAAATAATTATGCTATTTATTTCCACTTGCGTCGTAACATGAGCGAGATATCTGGTATTTTGAGAGTCGTAAAGTAGTCTCACCTTTGCTACTTTACTGACTTTGGTGTTCTACACTGGGCAAATATCGAATCTAGAGAGCAATGAATCTCGGCAACCCAATTCTGCCATTATTTTTATCATATATTTGATGAAATATTTTATTATATATTTTATTATATATATATATTTTTTTCTACAAAACGGCTCGTTAGAATTCCGTACAAAATGATGATAATGTGTATTATTCATGTATACACATTAAAAAAAATTCATCTCATTTGGAGAGATTTTATTTTCCAACATTTTCCGCCAAGCCAAATCTTATGTGGTTTTTAGAAAATTTGAGATGATATTTCTCAAAATCGGTCCAACCTATTCATTCCAAAAACCATACAGTTCCAAGTTGGATGAGTTTGCGTTTAAAAAAAAAAGTTTCATGACGATCAGTCAAACCCTGCGACCTGTGGAGTGCATACAAAAAAAAACACAGACAAAACCCCATTAGAGTGGGATGGAGACTTCGCTACGCTCATCTAATGATTTTAGAGAAAAACTAGAAGTCATCATCTCAATTTTAGAAATTTTAATTGATTTATTCATCCTCCAGGAGGCGGCTATTTTTCTGAGTCGTGACGTATACATTACGCGATTCTGTTCATGTTTCTATACAGAATTGGTAATAACTACGTCATGACTCATGGTCTCTTGAGGACATATAAATCAATTAAAATTTCTGAAATTGAGATGATAATTTAAAATTTTATTTCAAATTAGGGGAATAAATATCGTCATTATTCATTGAAATATAGTTCCAGGGTTGTGATGTTCTTCAAGAGTTCACGGGAGTCGATTTATCGAAATATCAGTTTCTTGGTGTTAACTTTTGAACGGTATAAGATATCAAAATTCTCATACTTGAGAAACACAGATAATTATAACAGCTTCAAGATAATATAAGTTAAAACTATTCAAGTCATGTTGCATAACTGTCAAGCGTCGACAGCTGAAAAATGTGTTATTTTTAGCTGTCGACGCTTCACAGTTATGCAACGTGACTTAAATAGTCATAACTTATATAATCTTGAAGCTATTATAATTATCTGTGTTTCTCGCGTATCATAATATTGATATCTTGTACCGTTCAAAAGTTATCATCAAGAGACTGATATTTCGCTCAATCGACTCCCGTGGACTCTTAAGAGGCTGCAGGCGCTCTACACGGGCTCGTTGTTCTCTCGCTTCAGACTCGAGTTCAACATGCATCGTGTGCTAGGCGCAACCTGAAGATTAGCCCGCCTAACTCATATTCACATAGACGCCGTCAATTTCCTAGCTCACACTTTTGATATATTTCACATTTTTATATTTTTTTTCGGTATTCAAAAATATGTATCTAGGTTTTCGCATTCACGAAATTTTTTCATTTTTTTTTTGGAAGAATTTGAAAAATTACAATTCTTTTGTTCAAGTTCTGTAGATGCTGTTACGTTTGTTTTTCAATTATCAACAGAATGCAAAAACAATCATATTGATAACTCAGAAATTACGGCCGTGAGAGTTTGCGGCGTGAAATGCGAGCGCCTGCGGCCTCTTAACACACGTTGGGCAACAATCATTGCTTATCAAGATTTCAATGTTGATGAATGAAAATAATCGAAATATTCAAGACTCGGTCTTACATTATAAGATTGCAAAAACACACAGAAAAAAAATCAATTGATTAAAATATAAAAAAATGATCAATAATAACATTTCAAAGAGAATACAAAAAATTGATTTAATTTGACTAGAAACAAAATATAAGTTAATTTAATCTAAGAATGGTGGTGATCGAAATGAAATGATGATAATGAAAACTTTGAAAAATAAACGAAAATCAATAAATCAGTAGCTTATAATGTTTGAATAAGGAAATGTAGAAGAAAGAAATAATGAAATGATGATAGCGAAATCATACAAAAATTGAAAAAAAAAATGAAAAATAGTATGCAATGAAAACAAAATTGGAAATCAAAGCTGAAGACTGTGAAGATGATGTCGTGAAATTCGTAGGGATCCTCGAAGGGCGAGTAAAACGAGGCTATAAATAAATTTGTTATTGAGTCTGAATTTTTTACAAAATTGAACAAAGAAATTGTGAATTGTGCCTCGAGCCACCACCACTAACCCTATATAATCATAATCGTTTATATAATATAATTGTTTATAATCATACGAAATCACAATTTCGCTCCAGTGGAAGGATGCCTTTTCGTTCGTCCAATTACGTCTGGACGCAAACATTTTACTTGATTGATTAGTTAATTTCCCGCATCGACATGTCGAGATCCAGAGCCGGCATTCTATGACTGTGAAACGGCTGAAAGCGACACATTTCGTTTAGTTCCGAAGATTATTCTCAAGCTTCAACATGTTGTGTCATATGCGCTCTTACACGGGCTTTCATTTCGTTTGCAGTTATGGAATAATAACCCAGACCTCTTCGAACCTAGCGATGTTATACAGGTTTTTACCGCAGTATAATTGTAATATCTTCCTTGTCTTATAGCAACGTTTTCATCATCATAAATGAATATGACTGTATTGAGTACAGCATCTTGCAGAATGTAAACTATATAATAAAAGTAATATAAAATGCCTAATGCATAAAATAAACACATAGACAAGTCTGTTTCATTGTGTTGTTGATAGATTCTGAATGATAATTATTTTATTTCTGAATTTATTCAAATGTTTCTCGCAAGAAATATATTCTCATGCAGGTGGATGGATAATAAGGCAATACAGCATCATATATTCTATGATGAACAAATGTACTACATGAAGCATCAATACTCATCAGGGTTTTCTATATTTGAGTGGACCAGTACATGAAGATTTCATATGTGAATTTGACCAAATCTAGGAACATTTTGTGGTGAATCCTGACTGTATTTCCGAATGGATTTTTTGTATGTTATGCCTCAAAGTGTTATTCATATGATATGCTGGATAATTTTGATTGTGTTGATATGCAGTGGGTAATGATTTTTTTTACTGTAAGTGAATTTTGACGTTTATTTTTATAGCACTCTTTAGTATTGCCATGAACATAACATTCTTATTATCGGAGCCATATAAAAGATCCTTGAAAGCAATACAGATAGAAGATCAATAAGTGTATGGTGAGAATTTCAGGGAAATGGCTCCAATAGGTTCTGAGATGTATGTACCTATAGCAGCAAAAACAAATATATTCATGAATAACGAGCTTTAAAGTTTAAGATGGTTTACCGGTGATGTTTGAACTAGGCTATTCAAATGGACATTGAAGTAATCAATTGTGTGGAAGGTATTGAAATATTTTTTCTGAGACCCAAACAACGTGATTGTATTGGGAGTGTGGATGTGATCATATTTTCAACATGTCAAATAAAATTATTCCAATTTTTCAATTTTTTTATCATTTTTTTTCTTGATGTACTGGTCTTCTTTTTGAGTATTCATAAGTGATTCTGCGAAACCCCAAAAATACATTGTTAACGGATTTTGATATCATATTCCAGATTCAGGGTGTTAAGATCGCCCTTGTGGTATCCCATTCAAACATTCTCACCTTGCCATTCTTAGCCTTAATTGGGAAAAATTACTTCACGTCATGTTGTCAATTTAATCAAAATGATACAGATTCATTACTATAAACATTAGTGAATTAAACTAGAATAGTTATGGAATAATGCACGTCTATAATATTTTGTAATATCATAATTATATCAATAACAGATCACCAAATTAATTAGGACCAGTGGCGGATACAGGGAGATACGATAGGGATGATCCTCCCATGAATTAAAAGCGACGAAAATGAGTAGAAAGAAGGAAAGAAAGAAAATAGGAAGATAGAAAGGAAGGAAACAATTATCGTAATATCGTAATATCGTATGAATTCATTGTTTACATAATTGAATTTGAGAATAAATTTGGCGTAGCCTACTGTTTAAAATGTCAGATCTAAAGTATGTATAGTTAAGTAAGCAGAAATCAACACACATCACTATGCTTCTTTTAGGTAGAGGCATGAAATTTTAGCATTAGCTATAAGCGCTTTAGAATTGAGTCATCTGAAACCATCATATTTGGTGTTTTCTTCATGTTTTGTGATGTTCAAAACCATTTAAGACCAAGTTCTTTTTTGATATTTAAACCAATACAGTGGAACCTCTTTAGTAAGTTTCTCTTTAGTACATTTTTCACCTTAGTGAGTTGTATTTTCTGATCCCATCCATATGCTCACATGTTAGATAGTTTCTTTATTAAGTTTTTCACTTTAGTATGTTTTTTTGTCTGGTCCCCTGAAAAACGTACTGAAGAGGCTCCACTGTATATACCCTTCACAATGATGAATCAATATTTACACGAAATAAGCGCTATTTGTGAGAAATTAGCAATTTTCCTAAAAACATTGTCTGTTACACTCATTTTTTTTGAATTAGATTCAAGTGCCATGTAAACTCGAAATATTTCATTCCAATACGTTTGAATAAAATATTTAGTTATCAACATTCATTGGCCTGTGGCAGTCACACTATGCTCTTAAATGTGAATTAAATTAGTGTTTTAACATGGGGCATATTGACGTCAATGTATAAATGTACCGTCTTTTCAGAACTTGCTCACTGCTCAAGCTGAGAATAATGTAGAAAATAGCGTATATCATTTATATCTCGGAACCTTCACATTTGTCCGAAGACTTGTTGGTGCTAGATTACTGCTGATTTCAAATTTCACTGATGCTATAAAATGCTATTTTTGGACTATCTAATGCTAAAAAACTAAATAATTAATGCTATAATTTCATGCCTCTAGGTATAAATTATATTTCATGGCTTGTGAATTCACTAAATTGACAACAGTCGTAACGTTGAAAAAGAGATTGAATGGAGAAAGGGAACTTCCAATAAGGGTCGTTCTTGGGGATGGACAAGAAGGGTGACTGCCCCGGGCGCCAAATTCAAGGGGCGTAATCGGCTCTCATTGTGACGTTATATTAATGATAATATTATATGGATCAAATTCTATTCAATTTACATTATTAGATGGAGGAAATATTCTTGTTGAAGATCGTTGTGAGTTAATTAATTAACTAGTTGATGAATTAATTAATTAAGTGAGTTGATTAATTAGTTTGATGTGAGTTGTGGGTTCATTAATTCAACGTTTCATTTGCTTGTATAACAGTCATTTGGCAAAATCAGCCTTCTTACCACACCAAATGATCTATGTATTCCAGAGGTTCCGTGCTGTTCTCTAACCCCTCATTGAAAGAGAAAATGTCCGAAATTTATCTGCGGGCCCCAATTCTCCCCTTTCTCGCATTTACTTCCACTATGCGCACTCAAGTTTGGGGGCTCACAATTTGAGTGTTACCCGGGGCGCTAAAATGACACCGAACGACCCTGATGCAGTTACCTATAATAGCTGTGATTGATAAATATCAGTTGAGCATCTTTCGTTCTATCAGAAAATAAATTTTGGCATCCAAATCTCATCTGAAACACGTGTCAAACCATATCAAAAGAGGGTATGATTTGAAAATTCGAAAAGTTATCCGCAGGGCAAAAAAGGGGTCTTCTCCCCTCTCCCCGGGGGGGCACCGACTTCACGTGCACAACTGATCTAATATTATGGCATTTTCTTTTCCGAACTGAAATGGCTTCCCGCATGAATGTGACCTGGATCCACGTGGCTCTGATCGGGATCGGGGGGTGTACCACCACATGATCTAGTGCAGACGTCTCAATGTACGATTTCTGTCAACTCCGGGCCAATCTCTCTTCTTTTTTTCAATATCGTCCGTTTCATCATCTTCTCTTCCCACTAGGTTTCTCCAACTTTTTCTATTCTTCCACCATTCTTTCCCTCGATCGGCTACTCCATTCTTCACTACTTCTTGGGCCTCTCACCTTTCTCTTGGTCTTCCCACCTTTCTCTTGGTCTTCCCACCTTTCTCTTTGTCGTGTTGCTTGAACATCTCTTTCGGAATTATCTCACCTTCTATTCGCATCATCCGCTCATACCACATTCCATTCCATTTTCAAATATAATTAAATAACAAATGATATATTTTGATAGATCTGTTACCCATCTTTCACTCTCAAAACATTGAGAACATAACATTTTCCATGCGCCAATTGATAAAATAATGAATGAAATGATATATTTCGCACAAACATACACACAAAATTTGAAACGCATTTTTTCATTTTCTAAACTAGGACAATACGGCTTCATTTTTCACTCAAACTCATACTGAAAAATAATACAAACACTCTCTCGGAAAAATAACACTCAGCAACATAATTACGTCTATATTTTTATTAATCCATTTTGACTGAGTTTAACAACGCACTTCAATGACAGCTATAAGATCTATTGGTGTGGAATGAATGATAAATGAGGTAATGGGATGAGAAGATGAACTATAAAGGAATTTCTTATATAATGGAGAGGATAGTGTGAAGCAAGATGAATTGAGGGTTGCGTTTGCCGCAAACAAACGCAACCCTCAATGCATCTTGGTGTGAAGTAAGCGGTCGTAGCCTACATTGCATAGGAATCATCCTGGCAACAGCCTTATAGACGACTGATGGAAACCACGGAAAACCCATGTAAATATGGACGGTTGCGGAGATATCGAAGCATGACTCGATATGCCCCTCACCTCTCGGATCACATGCAGCGAGCGCATTAGCAACTGAACTACATGTACCGATCAACGCAAGGCTATGAGATTGAAAGTTCCATGTTTAGAAGGCGGACACACATTAAACTTTATGATCGTAAATACATTATACTACTTGACCTGGTTCATTCGAATAATTAGGTTACAAATTGAAAGACTAGTCTAATAAAAATGGTGAAATATTCTAATCAGAGAGAAACATGTGCATACTCTTGCGGTCACATAATAATGTTTTTTTTTTTTTTAATAACATCGAAACCTGAAACAAAATCATTGTTCCCCAATTAAGGCTAAGGATGAAAGATGAGATCGTTTGGACGGGGCACCACAAGAGCGATCTTACCACCCCATTTTGATTATTTAAAACCAATAACTTCAACACCAGAACTGCGCTGTCTGTGACCATAATTTTCCACCGTAGATGAAAGTCTTTCAGTTTCCGAAAGTCCGGAACACATTATGACCGTTTCTGTGATATACATCCGGACATTTACAGCATTGGTAACAAAACACACGAATGCTGATATCTTCCACTTTGAACTAAGTCTCTTGGGCAATGATCACTTCTTTCCATTAACAGCAGATGCAAAGTTGTGGATAAAAAATGTCGGGCCTAAGGGTGTGAAATATCTTGATACAGCCCTGGTTGTGTTTAAAATCTTCCAGAATAGAATTATTTTGATAGTTAATTCCAATAAGATTGATGTTTCACCGTTTCCTCTCCTCTACTAATATGCAGCACTCGAAATAAGAGATGAAATCTGAACTGTCACAAGTTATAATATAATATCCATATAATATATATAATATATATAATATATAATATCCAGAAGGGTTTTTGTTAAATGAATGAGGGATTCAAAATCTATTTTTCTGTTTACCATACGAGTTAGTGGTGAGTGGCTCTGATAATAATGATAATAATAATGATCATTTGTACTATCGGAGACTGTATAAACAGTATGATATAGGCCTACGTCATTAATTACATAATATGAATATAGTATTTTCACACATTGTTCAAGAATAGCTGGAAGCTAAAAAATCGTCAACAAAGTGAAAAGCATTTTCACATTACAGTTTCTAGTTTTATTCTAGTTTTAAATGTAGGTTTGCTGGAAATCGATTTAATGTCTATTGGTAGGTTGTTAATTGTTATATTAATTTTTGATTGTGACATTGAATATTGCGGTCCTCTCATACAGCAAATATGACGTACAGAAGGCTGTGATATTCCCACTAGAAACAAGAACTTGTGAAAAAAGCCCTTGCTATTTCAACACTTGACAAATAAAATTGATGATGTACAATTTTTTGGTCAAGTTTACTCTTTCAGAGAGGAAGAATTCATATAAAACTCTCAAACCAGCTAGATGTATACTTCCCAACCTACACCCCCTAAAACTCGAATATATGTGTATGTGTGGATCTGATATCACGCGTATAATGCAAACGTTTCGTAATGAATAGGGATAGTAATTTTTGACATCATTTGTTCATTTCCAGGATTTTTTTGTTTTTAAAAAAGTTGTGTAAGTGCATGAACTAGGGCAAAACATGTCAACTTGGGTTTGCCAGACCCAAGTATTCTTCCTTCTACTTCTTCTCGGCCTGCTTCTCCTTCTCCTCCACCCTCCTCTTCTATCTCAATTCTTCTCACCATTTCCTTCCATCTCTCTTCACCCTTTCACCACACACAGTCTCCACTTCAGTCCATATATCCCCTCCCTCTCTCTCTCTCTTTCACAGCGCTTCTCACTTCCATCTTCATCTCTCCCTCGGTCTCTACAGCTTTTCACAGAATGAAATAAAATTTCACTTCCACAAATTTTCACATAATGAAATAAAATTTCACTCCCACAGCTTTTGACATAATAAAATAAAATTTCTCTCCCACAGCTTTTCACATAATGAAATAAAATTTCACTCCCACAGCTTTTCACATAATGAAATGAAATTTCACTCCCACAGCTTTTCACATAATGAAATGAAATTTCACTCCCACAGCTTTTCACATGATGAAATAAAATTTCACTCCCACAGCTTTTCACATAATGAAATGAAATTTCACTCCCACAGCTTTTCACATAATGAAATGAAATTTCATTCCCACAGTTTTTCACATAATGAATGAAATTTCACTCCCACAGCTTTTCACATAATGAAATAAAATTTCTCTCCCACAGCTTTTCACATAATGAAATAAAATTTCACTCCCACAGCTTTTCACATAATGAAATGAAATTTCACTCCCACAGCTTCTCACATAATGAAATAAAATGGCACTTCCACAGCTTTTCACATAATGAAATAAAATGTGCTCATACCAATTCAATTTCACCATGCCGAAAGCTATTCAGCCCAGTTATAATTACCGAGCGTTTGTGTTATATTTGTACTTTTATCAGTGACGTATCCCCACCAAAAACAAAAACTTGTAAAAACAGGGAGCCAAGCCAGCTTACTATTCAGTAAGGATTAAGTAGTGATGTATATGTTTTGACCTTCAAGAGACCTTCATTATAGCTCTTCAAGAGAGGGAAAATGCATATGTGTAGATAGATATTCTGGGCATAATATCTTTTGACATGATGTAGTATGTGCATAGCAATTTTATTCCATCATGTCAAAAGCTATCAAATCCAGTTATAATTACCATACGTTTGCATCATATGGCCAATATCTATCTACACACATGCATTTTCTCTCTTTTGGAGAGTAAACGTGGGTAAAACTTTTCATACCACCACTTTCATTTGCCAAAGTGTTCAAATAGCCAGGACATTTCTAATTTGTGTGTGTGTGTGTGTGTGTGTGTGTGTGTGTGAGTGGGTGGATAAATAATACAAAACTCTAAAATGTTATTCCGGCGAATCAGATGGTGCCCTCAATACGCCCTCTTACTCTGTTCCAGATCCACATCGTGGTGAGCCCATTGGGTGGGACCGACGTCACAGTGAGCGGGGGAACTGGTAGCTCAGTACAGAGTCGGGTCCCCAGAGACCGTCTTCCCCCCATTGCCGTGCCGACCCAAGGTCAGATACGCCTTATTTATAGCCTCATCATTCATATCCAATCTATTTATTACTGGTTGATTGTGCAGATAATAGAATACCAGCAAGTCAGTATAATAAGCTTGCGTCATGGCAGCCCTCGTCTCAATGATATTGTTAGTAATTTATTGATTAAGTTATAAAAAGCCTCAAAAGGGAGTCAAACTATCTATAGGCTCTTCATTGATGAGCGCAGCGAAGTCTTCATCCCACTCTTATGGGGCTCTGTCTGTGTGTTTTTTGTTTGTTTTGTTTGTTTGTTTTTTTGTTTGTAAGCACTCCACAGGTCGCAAGGGTTGACTGATCAACATGAAACTTTTTTTTGTACACGCAAACTCATCCAACTTAGAAATGTATAGTTTTTGGAATGAATCGGTTGGAGCGATTTTGAGAAAAATTATATCAAAGTTTCTAAAAACCCCATGAGATTTGGCTGGGCGGAAAATGTTGAAAAATAAAATCTCTCCAAATGGGATGGAATTTTCTCCAAATGTGTATACATAGATTTTACACATTTTCACGATTTTGTATGCAATTCCAATCAGCCGTTTTGAAGAAAAAAAAATGATAATATTCATCAAATATATCATAAAAATTGTGACAGAATTAAGATCGAGATTCACTGCTTTCTAGATTCAAGAGTTGACCAACAATGAAGTATTTTTTATATAGATCAAGGTGTGTAGAATACCAGAGTCAATGAAGTGGCAAGAGTGGAACTACTTTAACGACTTTTATAGCTTATTCAGATATCAAGGTGTGTAGAATACCAGAGTCGATCAAGAAGCAAGGGTAGAACTACTTCAAGGACTTTTATACCTTATTCAGATATCTCGCTCATTTTACAACGCATATTTCGCGTTTGACTAGTTGCTAGTGAATCAAAGTGGCTTATAGTTGGTATATATAACAACACGAGGATGATGCTGGGAATATATTTTTTTCCGTGACATCATTCATTCATTAAACTAGGAAAGCGCGGGATGCGCGTTGTGAGATGAGCTTAGAAGTATGACAATCTAGAATGAAAAATAACTTGTCAGCTCAATTTACATCTATGGGCCTTGGATTACTTCAAACGTTTAAAAACCTTACTTGCAACTTGTTGATATTTATAGTAACCTGCAACCTGTCGCATAAACACTTTGCAAAACCAATTGATCCAAATATTCAATAAAATGTACACGTTTATTGCGTTTTCTTCATTATTTCTCATTCGATTGTTGTAAAAATCTTTGAAAAGGTGTATAATAGTATTTTACATATTCTGTGAGAATTTGAGAGCTTTTGAAAAATTCTTGTTTTCCAAGTATTTTTCCTCCGGGTTATTCTTATGAGGATTTTCCAAATTTTCCGATTATTTTCCGGAAAAATCTTTAGACCGATTCCTCTGAATGACAATCCCAACCTATTCTGGTGACAGCAACGTTCAGAAAAAGTTTCAAGTTGATTGATTCATTTCTCTGACCTGTATGCCGCGTACATAATTACAAAAAAAAACAAAAAAAAAAAACATGAAAACAAAGCCCATTTTTTTTCAGGGTGTGAAATGGAAAGCTTCGCTACGCTCATCTGATAATATCAATTTAATATTATATATTATATTGTTATGTCTATTATATGCAATCATATTTTATATCATTTAAATCATATGATATTGGATTATATCACATTACATAATTATAATATATCATTGAACTCAATTAAATTGTATCATAATGATACCAATTTAGATTATATTATAACCTAGTATATTATATTACACTATATTTTGATACCGTACATCATGTCATTATTATATCATATTAAATCAGTATCACATTTTATAATCATAATATGCCCATATCACACTATGGCACACTATAAATTGAATTATTCTTCATAACAGTATCAAAATCATAAGTATGTTTCATAACAGAATCATAAGTATGTTCCATAACAGAATCATAAGTATGTTTCCTAACAGAATCAAAAGTATGTATCGGAACAGTGTGAGTTGTGTGCAGTCGAGGGTGGGGAGATCGGAATGGTTCAATATAAGTGAAGGGCTACGACAAGGCAGTGTATTGTCACCGATACTGTTCATCATTGTAATGGACGAGTTGCTGAAGAAAGTGGAGCCAAATGAGAGTGGTGATACTCGAACTTTGATTAATGCTGATGATGTGGTGGTTTGGGGAGAAACTAGAGAGGAAGTGCAGTGCACGATTCATAAGTGGAGTGGAGAGACGGAGAAGATGGGTTTGAGAATGAGTGGAGAGAAGAGCGAAGCAATGACCATGGAAAGGAAGAAGAATAGACACAACCACACGGTAATGCTCGGATAAAACTTAGAGACGGATGGTTGAAAGTGGTGAAAGAGTTCAAGTACCTTGGGAGCCTACCCACCAATAAGGCTGAAGTAGATAAAGAAGTGCAGGAAAGGAGAAAAAAACAGTCATTTTATCAGGCAGTGAGGAAAGTTCCTGTGGAATGATATGAATAATAATGAGCTTAGAAGTATGAAAATCTAGAATGAAAAATATTCTGTCACCCACTCTACATTTATACAGACTTTGGTTTACTTCCAACATTTAAAACCCTGCCTGCTACTTGTCATATAGTGCAACCTGTTGCATGTCCACCTTGCAACACCTGTTGATCCTAATATTCAATCAAATGTGTATACTTTTAAGAGGTTTTCTTCTTCTTTTTTATACGATTAATGTGAAATACACTGAAAATGTGTATGATAGTTGTTTTTGAATTGAGTAAAACTCTAGAGCTTTCGAAGAATTTTTGTTTTCCGATAATTTTTTCTCCGTGTTATTCTCATGAGAAGTTTTCAAACTTACTGAATGTTGTCCCTAGCCGTCCAGCCGATTTGCCTGAAAAACGATCACAACCTATTCTAGTGTGGCACCAATATGGGCGGGAAAAGTTACAAGTCGTTTAAAGTGACCAGTCAGCTTGTCACTCCGGTTTCGAACTAGAATAGGTTGGGATTGCTTTTGAGGAAAATTATTTTCACTGTCATTTCAGGAAAAATAGTTGAAAATACCCTCAACCATATATATATATTTTTTTCTTTCAATAATATCGAAACTTGATACAAAATTATTTTTCCCCAATTAAGGCTTTGGATGAGAGGTAGGATCGTTTGAACGGGGCACCACAAGGGCGATCTTACCACCCCATTTTGATTATTCAACACCAGGACTGCGCTGTCTGTGACCATAAGAACGATAAAATATATAGTGTAGGCCTACACATAGTACACGGTAAAATGATAAAATGTTCAGTTTTATCCAAATGCCTTACAATTTCCACATGATGTTGACATCGATCTGACAGACTGATAAATATTCTACCAAGTTTGAACAAAATGGTCGAATTATTTTCGAGAGAATGCATTATTATATTGAAAAAACATCAAATATTTGGTATAAAATGTTCAACACTTTAATTAACAGTTTGTTTTAAATCAAGTGAGCTGTAAGTTATAATTGGTAGGCTTGATGATTTCAAAATCATTAGGTGTTCATGATAGATTCCGAATACATCTCGTGTGAATATCCAGCTCATCTCACAGCACACGTGCTTCCGTGTTTTCCCAGTAATATTTCCAAATGGTTAAATTCCTTAGGGAAAAGAAAATGATCGATGAACGAAACTCTGGGAACATGCACACATTTTCTCTGAAAGATGTTATTACTGAAAAATTATTACGACGTATTACGATTATCACCATTTCCATCAACTCATTCAAACTTTCTCAACAGTCGAATGAATATTGTTTCAGTGGAATGAAGGTTCTTCAACCTAAATTAGAACGCTATGAAATTCTGAGCCTGATTGTGCGTCGGATCGATCAAGCGAAATATCAGTTTTTTGGTGATGACTATTTTTTTAGTAGCAGTAGTGATCATTCCTTTAACCCTCTCTCGAGGAAACGGTACACACTTAACATATTTTACAATACGACTTATGAATAGCATTACAATTGAGTATAGCAGTAACTCATAATTTATAATTTATCAACGAAATAGTATTATAGTATAACAAACAAATGATACAACAGATTTAAGATTTTTGAAGATTTCAGATTGATCGATGTATGAATCGATTTAATTTAAATTATTCTGATTACTTTCACCAAAATATAGACACTTTGAATCAGATATACAGACAGATAGCT
This sequence comes from Brachyptera risi, assembly GCA_964007535.1. Classification (NCBI taxonomy): domain Eukaryota; kingdom Metazoa; phylum Arthropoda; class Insecta; order Plecoptera; family Taeniopterygidae; genus Brachyptera; species Brachyptera risi. The sequence goes on along the minus strand of OZ023334.1, from coordinate 33,935,948 downwards.
GGATATATGAACACTTTGATTCAGATATATAGACAGATAGCTGGATAATATAGACACTTTGATTCAGATATAAAAACAGATAGCTGGATAATATAGACACTTTAATTCAGATATATGGACAGATGGCTGGATAATATATACACTTTGATTCAAATATATGGACAGATAGCTGGATAATATAGACACTTTGATTCAGATATATAGACAGATAGCTGGATAATATAGACACTTTGAATCAGATATATAAACAGATAGCTGAATAATATAGACACTCTGATTCAGATATATAGACAGATAGCTGGATAATATAGACACTCTGATTCAGATATATAGACAGATAGCTGGATAATATAGACACTCTGATTCAGATATATAGACAGATGGCTGGATGATATACACACTCTGATTCAGATATATAGACAGATAGCTGGATAATATATACACTCTGATTCAGATATATGGACAGATAGCTGGATAATATAGACACTCTGAATCAGATATATAGACAAATAGCTGAATAATATAGACACTTTGATTCAGATATATAGACAGATAGCTGGATAATATAGACACTCTGATTCAGATATATACACAAATAGCTGGATAATATAGACACTTCGATTCAGATATATAGACAGTTAGCTGGATAATATATACACTTTGATTCAGATATATGGACAGATAGCTGGATAATATAGACACTCTGAATCAGATATATAGACAGATAGCTGGATGATATAGACACTTTGATTCAGATATATAGACAGATAGCTGGATAATATAGACACTTTGATTCAGATATATACACAAATAGCTGGATAATATAGACACTTTGATTCAGATATATAGACAGATAGCTGGATAATATATACACTTTGATTCAGATATATGGACAGATAGCTGGATAATATAGACACTCTGATTCAGATATATAGACAGATAGCTGGATGATATAGACACTTCGATTCAGATATATAGACAGATAGCTGGATGATATAGACACTTGGATTCAGATATATAGACAGATAGCTGGAAAATATAGACACTCTGATTCAGATATATAGACAGATAGCTGGATAATATATACACTTTGATTCAGATATATGGACAGATAGCTGGATAATATAGACACTCTGATTCAGACATATACACAAATAGCTGGATAATATAGACACTTTGATTCAGATATATAGACAGATAGCTGGATAATATATACACTTTGATTCAAATATATGGACAGATAGCTGGATAATATAGACACTTTGATTCGGATATATAGACAGATAGCTGGATAATATAGACACTTTGAATCAGATATATAGACAGATAGCTGAATAATATAGACACTCTGATTCAGATATATAGACAGATAGCTGGATAATATGGACACTCTGATTCAGATATATAGACAGAAAGCTGGATAATATAGACACTCTGATTCAGATATATAGACAGATGGCTGGATAATATACACACTCTGATTCAGATATATAGACAGATAGCTGGATGATATATACACTCTGATTCAGATATATGGACAGATAGCTGGATAATATAGACACTCTGAATCAGATATATAGACAAATAGCTGAATAATATAGACACTTTGATTCAGATATATAGACAGATAGCTGGATAATATAGACACTCTGATTCAGATATATACACAAATAGCTGGATAATATAGACACTTCGATTCAGATATATAGACAGTTAGCTGGATAATATATACACTTTGATTCATAGATATATGGACAGATAGCTGGATAATATAGACACTCTGATTCAGATATATAGACAGATAGCTGGATGATATAGACACTTTGATTCAGATATATAGACAGATAGCTGGATAATATAGACACTTTGATTCAGATATATACACAAATAGCTGGATAATATAGACACTTTGATTCAGATATATAGACAGATAGCCGGATAATATATACACTTTGATTCAGATATATGGACAGATAGCTGGATAATATAGACACTCTGATTCAGATATATAGACAGATAGCTGGATGATATAGACACTTCGATTCAGATATATGGACAGATAGCTGGATGATATAGACACTTGGATTCAGATATATAGACAGATAGCTGGATAATATAGACACTCTGATTCAGATATATGGACAGATAGCTGGATAATATACACACTTCGATTCAGATATATGGACAGATAGCTGGATAATATAGACACTCTGATTCAGACATATACACAAATAGCTGGATAATATAGACACTTTGATTCAGATATATAGACAGATAGCTGGATAATATATACACTTTGATTCAGATATATGGACAGATAGCTGGATAATATAGACACTCTGATTCAGATATATAGACAGATAGCTGGATAATATAGACACTCTGATTCAGATATATAGACAGATAGCTGGATAATATAGACACTCTGATTCAGATATATAGACAGATGGCTAAATAATATACACACTCTGATTCAGATATATACACAGATAGCTGGATAATATATACACTCTGATTCAGATATATGGACAGATAGCTGGATAATATAGACACTCTGATTCAGATATATAGACAGATAGCTGGATAATATAGACACTCCGATTCAGAAATACAGACAGATAGCTGGATAATATATACACTCTGATTCAGATATATGGACAGATAGCTGGATGATATAGACACTTTGATTCAGATATATGGACAGATAGCTGGATAATATAGACACTCTGATTCAGATATATAGACAAATAGCTGGATGATATAGACACTTTGAATCAGATATATAGACAGATAGCTGGATAATATAGACACTCTGATTCAGATATATACACAAATAGCTGAATAATATATACACTTTGATTCAGATATATAGACAGATAGCTGGATAATAAAGACACTCTGATTCAGATATATGGACAGATAGCTGGATATTATAGAAACTTCGATTCAGATATATAGACAGATAGCTGGATAATATATACACTTTGATTCAGATATATGGACAGATAGCTGGATGATATAGACACTCTGATTCAGATATATAGACAGATAGCTAGATTATATAGACACTTTGATTCATATAATTAGACAGATAGCTGGATAATATAGACACTCTAATTCAGATATATAGACAGATAGATGAAAAATATAGACACTCTGATTCGGATATATAGACAGATAGCTGGATAATATGAACACTCTGATTCAGACATATAGACAAATGGCTGGATAATATAGACACACCGATTCAGATATATACACAAATAGCTGAATAATATATACACTTTGATTCAGATATATAGACAGATAGCTGGATAATATAGACACTCTGATTCAGATATATGGACAGATAGCTGGATATTATAGACACTTCGATCCAGATATATAGACAGATAGCTGGATGATATGGACACTTTGATTCAGATATATACACAAATAGCTGGATAATATAGACACTTTGATTCGGATATATAGACAGATAGCTGGATAATATAGACACTCTGATTCAGATATATAGACAGATAGCTGGATGATATAGACACTTCGATTCAGATATATAGACAGATAGCTGGATGATATAGACACTTTGATTCAGATATATAGACAGATAGCTGGATAATATAGACACTCTGAATCAGATATATAGACAGATAGCTGGATAATATATACACTTTGATTCAGATATTTGGGCAGATAGCTGGATAATATAGACACCCTGATTCAGATATATAGACAGATAGCTGGATGATATAGACACTTTGATTCAGATATATAGACAGATAGCTGGATAATATAGACACTATGAGTCAGATATATACACAAATAGCTGGATAATATAGACACTTTGATTCAGATATATGGACAGATAGCTGAATAATATTGACACTCTGATTCAGATATACAGACAGATAGCTGGATAATATGGACACTTCGATTCAGATATATAGATAGATAGCTGGATAATATGGACAATTCGATTCAGATATAAAGACAGATAACTGGATAATATAGACACTTTGATTCAGATATATGGACAGATAGCTGGAAAATATGTACACTCTGATTCAGATATATGGACAGATAACTGGATAATATAGACACTTTGATTCAGATATATGGACAGATAGCTGGATAATATAGACACTCTGATTCAGATATATAGACAAATAGCTGGATAATATAGACACTTTGATTCAGATATATAGACAGATAGCTGGATAATATAGACACTCTGATACAGATATATACACAAATAGCTGGATAATATAGACACTTCGATTCAGATATATTGACAGATAGCTGGATGATATATACACTTGGATTCAGATATATAGACAGATAGCTGGATAATATAGACACTCTGATTCAGATATATACAAAAATGGCTGGATAATATATACACTTCGATTCAGATATATGGACAGATAGCTGAATAATATAGACACTCTGATTCAGACATATACACAAATAGCTGGATAATATGGACACTTTGATTCAGATATATGGACAGATAGCTGGATAATATATACAATTTGATTCAGATATATGGACAGATAGCTGGATAATATAGACACTCTGTTTCAGATATATAGACAGATAGCTGGATGATATAGACACTTTGATTCAGATATATGGACAGAAAGCTGTATAATATAGACACTCTGATTCAGATATATAGACAGATAGCTAGATGATATAGACACTTTGATTCATATATTTAGACAGATAGCTGGATAATATAGACTCTCTGATTCAGATATATAGATAGATAGCTGGAAAATATAGACACTCTGATTCAGATATATAGACAGATAGCTGGATGATATATACACTTTGATTCAGATATATAGTCAGATAGCTGGATAATAAGAACACTCTGATTCAGACATATACACGAATAGATGGATAATATAGACACTCTGATTCAGATATAAACACAAATAGCTGAATAATATATACACTTTGATTCAGACATATAAACAGATAGCTGGATAATATTGACACTCTGATTCGGATATATGGACAGATAGCTGGATATTATAGACACTTCGATTCAGATATATAGATAGATAGCTGGATGATAAAGACACTTTGATTCAGATATATACACAAATAGCTGTATAATATAGACACTTTGAATCAGATATATAGACAGATAGCTGGATTATATATACACTTTGATTCAGATATATGGACAGATAGCTGGATAATATAGACACTCTGATTCAGATATACAGACAGATAGCTGGATGATATAAACACTCCGATTCAGATATATAGACAGATAGCTGGATGATATAGACACTTTGATTCAGATATATGGACAGATAGCTGGATAATATAGACACTCTGATTCAGATATATAGACAGATAGCTGGATAATATATACACTTTGATTCAGATATATGGACAGATAGCTGGATAATATAGACACTCTGATTCAGATATATAGACAGATAGCTGGATGATATGGACACTTCGATTCAGATATATAGACAGATAGCTGGATGATATAGACACTCCGATTCAGATATATACACAAATAGCTGGATAATATGGACACTTTGATTCAGATATATAGACAGATAGCTCGATAATATATACACTTTGATCCAGATATATGGACAGATGGCTGGATAATATAGACACTCTGATACAGATATACAGACAGATAGCTGGATGATATAGACACTTCGATTCAGATATATTGACAGATAGCTGGATAATATGGACAATTCGATTCAGATATATGGACAGATAGCTGGATAATATAGACACTTTGATTCAGATATATGGACAGATAGCTGGAAAATATATACACTCTGATTCAGATATATAGACAGATAGCTGGATAATATGGACACTCTGATTCAGATATATAGACAGATAGCTAGATAATATAGACACTCTGATTCAGATATATAGACAGATGGCTGGATAATATACACACTCTGATTCAGATATATAGACAGATAGCTGGATAATATATACACTCTGATTCAGATATATGGACAGATAGCTGGATAATATAGACACTCTGAATCAGATATATAGACAAATAGCTGAATAATATAGACACTTTGATTCAGATATATAGACAGATAGCTGGATAATATAGACACTCTGATTCAGATATATACACAAATAGCTGGATAATATAGACACTTCGATTCAGATATATAGACAGTTAGCTGGATAATATATACACTTTGATTCAGATATATGGACAGATAGCTGGATAATATAGACACTCTGATTCAGATATATAGACAGATAGCTGGATGATATAGACACTTCGATTCAGATATATAGACCGATAGCTGGATGATATAGACACTTTGATTCAGATATATACACAAATAGCTGGATAATATAGACACTTTGATTCAGATATATAGACAGATAGCCGGATAATATATACACTTTGATTCAGATATATGGACAGATAGCTGGATAATATAGACACTCCGATTCAGATATATAAACAGATAGCTGGATGATATGGACACTTCGATTCAGATATATAGACAGATAGCTGGATGATATAGACACTTGGATTCAGATATATAGACAGATAGCTGGATAATATAGACACTCTGATTCAGATATATAGACAGATAGCTGGATAATATATACACTTCGGATCAGATATATGGACAGATAGCTGGATAATATAGACACTCTGATTCAGACATATACACAAATAGCTGGATAATATAGACACTTTGATTCAGATATATAGACAGATAGCTGGATAATATATACACTTTGATTCAGATATATGGACAGATAGCTGGATAATATAGACACTCTGATTCAGATATATAGACAGATAGCTGGATAATATAGACACTCTGATTCAGATATATAGACAGATAGCTGGATAATATAGACACTCTGATTCAGATATATAGACAGATGGCTGGATAATATACACACTCTGATTCAGATATATAGACAGATAGCTGGATAATATATACACTCTGATTCAGATATATGGACAGATAGCTGGATAATATAGACACTCTGAATCAGATATATAGACAAATAGCTGGATAATATAGACACTTTGATTCAGATATATAGACAGATAGCTGGATAAAATATACACTTCGATTCAGATATATGGACAGATAGCTGGATAATATAGACACTCTGATTCAGATATATAGACAGATAGCTGGATGATATAGACACTTCGATTCAGATATATAGACAGATAGCTGGATGATATAGACACTTGGATTCAGATATATAGACAGATAGCTGGATAAGATAGACACTCTGATTCAGATATATAGACAGATAGCTGGATAATATATACTCTTTGATTCAAATATATGGACGGATAGCTGGATAATATAGACACTCTGATTCAGACATATACACAAATAGCTGGATAATATAGACACTTTGATTCAGATATATAGACAGATAGCTGGATAATATATACACTTTGATTCAGATATATGGACAGATAGCTGGATAATATAGACACTCTGATTCAGATATATAGACAGAAAGCTGGATGATATACACACTTTGATTCAGATATATGGACAGATAGCTGGATAATATAGACACTCTGATTCAGATATATAGACAGATAGCTGGATAATATAGACACTCCGATTCAGAAATACAGACAGATAGCTGGATAATATATACACTCTGATTCAGATATATGGACAGATAGCTGGATGATATAGACACTTTGATTCAGATATATGGACAGATAGCTGGATAATATGGACACTCTGATTCAGATATATAGACAAATAGCTGGATGATATAGACACTCTGAATCAGATATATAGACAGATAGCTGGATAATATAGACACTCTGATTCAGATATATACACAAATAGCTGAATAATATATACACTTTGATTCAGATATATAGACAGATAGCTGGATAATGAAGACACTCTGATTCAAATATATGGACAGATAGCTGGATATTATAGAAACTTCGATTCAGATATATAGACAGATAGCTGGATAATATATACACTTTGACTCAGATATATGGACAGATAGCTGGATGATATAGACACTCTGATTCAGATATATAGACAGATAGCCAGATTATATAGACACTTCGATTCATATAATTAGACAGATAGCTGGATAATATAGACACTCTAATTCAGATATATAGACAGATAGATGGAAAATATAGACACTCTGATTCGGATATATAGACAGATAGCTGGATAATATGAACACTCTGATTCAGACATATAGACAAATGGCTGGATAATATAGACACACCGATTCAGATATATACACAAATAGCTGAATAATATATACACTTTGATTCAGATATATAGACAGATAGCTGGATAATATAGACACTCTGATTCAGATATATGGACAGATAGCTGGATATTATAGACACTTCGATCCAGATATATAGACAGATAGCTGGATGATATGGACACTTTGATTCAGATATATACACAAATAGCTGGATAATATAGACACTTTGATTCGGATATATAGACAGATAGCTGGATAATATAGACACTCTGATTCAGATATATAGACAGATAGCTGGATGATATAGACACTTCGATTCAGATATATAGACAGATAGCTGGATGATATAGACACTTTGATTCAGATATATAGACAGATAGCTGGATAATATAGACACTCTGAATCAGATATATAGACAGATAGCTGGATAATATATACACTTCGATTCAGATATATGGGCAGATAGCTGGATAATATAGACACCCTGATTCAGATATATAGACAGATAGCTGGATGATATAGACACTTTGATTCAGATATATAGACAGATAGCTGGATAATATAGACACTATGAGTCAGATATATACACAAATAGCTGGATAATATAGACACTTTGATTCAGATATATGGACAGATAGCTGAATAATATAGACACTCTAATTCAGATATACAGACAGATAGCTGGATAATATGGACACTTCGATTCAGATATATAGATAGATAGCTGGATAATATGGACAATTCGATTCAGATATAAAGACAGATAGCTGGATAATATAGACACTTTGATTCAGATATATGGACAGATAGCTGGAAAATATGTACACTCTGATTCAGATATATGGACAGATAGCTGGATAATATAGACACTTTGATTCAGATATATGGACAGATAGCTGGATAATATAGACACTCTGATTCAGATATATAGACAAATAGCTGGATAATATAGACACTCTGATTCAGATATATAGACAGTTAGATGGATAATATAGACACTCTGATACAGATATATACACAAATAGCTGGATAATATAGACACTTCGATTCAGATATATTGACAGATAGCTGGATGATATATACACTTGGATTCAGATATATAGACAGATAGCTGGATAATATAGACACTCTGATTCAGATATATACAAAGATGGCTGGATAATATATACACTTCGATTCAGATATATGGACAGATAGCTGGATAATATAGACACTCTGATTCAGACCTATACACAAATAGCTGGATAATATAGACACTTTGATTCAGATATATGGACAGATAGCTGGATAATATATACAATTTGATTCAGATATATGGACAGATAGCTGGATAATATAGACACTCTGTTTCAGATATATAGACAGATAGCTGGATGATATATACACTTTGATTCAGATATATAGACAGATAGCTGGATAATATTGACACTCTGATTCGGATATATGGACAGATAGCTGGATATTATAGACACTTCGATTCAGATATAAAGATAGATAGCTGGATGATGAAGACACTTTGATTCAGATATATACACAAATAGCTGTATAATATAGACACTTTGAATCAGATATATAGACAGATAGCTGGATTATATATACACTTTGATTCAGATATATGGACAGATAGCTGGATAATATAGACACTCTGATTCAGATATACAGACATATAGCTGGATGATATAAACACTCCGATTCAGATATATAGACAGATAGCTGGATGATATAGACACTTTGATTCAGATATATGGACAGATAGCTGGATAATATAGACACTCTGATTCAGATATATAGACAGATAGCTGGATAATATATACACTTTTATTCAGATATATGGACGGATAGCTGGATAATATAGACACTCTGATTCAGATATATAGACAGATAGCTGGATGATATAGACACTTTGATTCAGATATATAGACAGATAGCTGGATAATATAGACACTATGATTCAGATATATACACAAATAGCTGGATAATATGAACACTTTGATTCAGATATATAGACAGATAGCTCGATAATATATACACTTTGATCCAGATATATGGACAGATGGCTGGATAATATAGACACTCTGATTCAGATATACAGACAGATAGCTGGATGATATAGACACTTCGATTCAGATATATTGACAGATAGCTGGATAATATAGACAATTCGATTCAGATATATGGACAGATAGCTGGATAATATAGACACTTTGATTCAGATATATGGACAGATAGCTGAAAAATATATACACTCTGATTCAGATATATGGACAGATAGGTGGATAATATAGACACTTTGATTCAGATATATGGACAGATAGCTGGAAAATATAGACACTCTGATTCAGATATATAGACGAATAGCTGGATAATATAGACACTTCGATTCAGATATATGTACAGATAGCTGGATGATAAAGACACTCTGATTCAGATATATACACAAATAGCTGGATAATATAGACACTTCGATTCAGATATATAGACAGATAGCTGGATCATATGGACACTTTAATTCAGATATATAGACAGATGGCTGGATAATATATACACTTTGATTCAAAATTTATATGGACAGATAGCTGGATAATATAGACACTTTGATCCAGATATATAGACAGATAGCTGGATAATATGGACACTTCGAATCAGATATATACACAGATAGCTGAATAATATGGACACTCTGATTCAGATATATAGACAGATAGCTGGATAATATAGACACTCTGATTCAGATATATAGACAGATAGCTGGATAATATAGACACTCTGATTCAGATATATAGACAGATGGCTGGATAATATACACACTCTGATTCAGATATATAGACAGATAGCTGGATAATATATACACTCTGATTCAGATATATGGACAGATAGCTGGATAATATAGACACTCTGAATCAAATATATAGACAAATAGCTGAATAATATAGACACTTTGATTCAGATATATAGACAGATAGCTGGATAATATAGACACTCTGATTCAGATTTATACACAAATAGCTGTATAATATAGACACTCCGATTCAGATATATAGACAGTTAGCTGGATAATATATACACTTTGATTCAGATATATGGACAGATAGCTGGATAATATAGACACTCTGATTCAGATATAGAGACAGATAGCTGGATGATATAGACACTCTGATTCAGATATATAGACAGATAGCTGGATAATATAGACACTTTGATTCAGATATATACACAAATAGCTGGATGATATAGACAATTTGATATAGATATATAGACAGATAGCTGGATAATATATACACCTCGATTCAGATATATGGACAGATAGCTGGATAATATAGACACAATAATTCAGATATATAGACAGATAGCTGGATAATATAGACACTTTGATTCAGATATATAGACAGATCGCTGGATAATACAGACACTCTGATCCAGATATATATACAGATAGCTGGATAATATAGACACTCTGATTCAGGTATATAGACAGATGGCTGGATAATATACACACTCTGATTCAGATATATAGACGGATAGCAGGATAATGAAGACACTTCGATTCAGATATATAGACAGATAGCTGGATAATATAGACACTCTGATTCAGATATATAGACAGATAGCAGGATGATGGAGACACTTCGATTCAGATATATAGAAAGCTAGCTGGATAATATATACACTTTGATTCAGATATATGGACAGATAGCTGGATAATATACACACTCTGATTCAGATATATAGACGGATAGCAGGATGATGTAGACACTCTGATTCAGATATATAGAAAGCTAGCTGGATGATATGGACACTCTGATCCAGATATATAGACAGATAGCTGGATAATATATACACTCTGATTTAGATATATGGACAGATAGCTGGATAATATAGACACTCTGAATCAGATATATAGACAAATAGCTGAATAATATAGACACTTTGATTCAGATATATAGACAGATAGCTGGATAATATAGACACTCTGATTCAGATTTATACACAAATAGCTGGATAATATAGACACTTCGATTCAGATATATAGACAGTTAGCTGGATAATATATACACTTTGATTCAGATATATGGACAGATAGCAGGATGATGTAGACACTCTGATTCAGATATATAGAAAGCTAGCTGGATAATATATACACTTTGATTCAGATATATAGACAGATAGCAGGATGATGTAGACACTCTTATTCATATATATTGAAAGCTAGCTGGATAATATAGACACTCTGATCCAGATATATAGACAGATAGCTGGATAATATATACACTCTGATTCAGATATATGGACAGATAGCTGGATAATATAGACACTCTGAATCAGATATATAGACGAATAGCTGGATAATATAGACATTTTGATTCAGATATATAGACAGATAGCTGGATAATATATACACTCTGATTCAGATATATAGAAAGATAGCCTGATAATATAGACACTCTGATTCAGATATATAGACAGATAGCTGGATAATATATACACTCCGATCCAGATATATGGACAGATAGCTGGATAATATAGACACTCTGATTCAGATTTATACACAAATAGCTGGATAATATGGACACTTCGATTCAGATATATAGACAGTTAGCTGGATAATATATACACTTTGATTTAGATATATGGACAGATAGCTGGATAATATAGACACTCTGATTCAGATATATGGACAGATAGCTGGATAATATAGACACTCTGAATCAGATATATAGACAAATAGCTGGATAATATTGACATTTTGATTCAGATATATAGACAGATAGCTGGATAATATATACACTCTGATTCAGATATATAGACAGATAGCTGGATAATATCGACACTCTGATCCAGATATATAGACAGATAGCTGGATAATATATACACTCTGATTCAGATATATGGACAGATAGCTGGATAATATAGACACTCTGATTCAGATTTATACACAAATAGCTGGATAATATGGACACTTCGATTCAGATATATAGACAGTTAGCTGGATAATATATACACTTTGATTTAGATATATGGACAGATAGCTGGATAATATAGACACTCTGATTCAGATATAGAGACAGATAGCTGGATGATATAGACACTTTGATTCAGATATATAGACAGATAGCTGGATAATATAGACACTTCGATTCAGATTTATACACAAATAGCTGGATAATATAGACAATTTGATTCAGATATATAGACAGATAGCTGGATAATATATACACTTTGATTCAGATATATGGACAGATGGCTGGATAATATAGACATCCTGAGTCAGATATATAGACAGATAGCTGGATAATATAGACACTTTGATTCAGATATATAGACAGATCGCTGGATAATACAGACACTCTGATCCAGATATATAGACAGATAGCTGGATAATATACACACTCTGATTCAGATATATAGACGGATGGCAGGAAGATGTAGACACTCTGATTCAGATATATAGAAAGCTAGCTGGATAATACAGACACTCTGATCCAGATATATAGACAGATAGCTGGATAATATAGACACTCTGATTCAGATATATAGACAGATGGCTGGATAATATCCACACTCTGATTCAGATATATAGACGGATAGCAGGATGATGTAGACACTCTGATTCAGATATATAGAAAGCTAGCTGGATAATATAGACACTTCGAATCAGATATATAGACAGATAGCTGGATAATATAGACACTTCGAATCAGATATATAGAAAGCTAGCTGGATAATATAGACACTTCGAATCAGATATATAGACAGATAGCTGGATAATATAGACAATTTGATTCAGATATATAGACAGATAGATGGATAATATATACACTTTGATTCAGATATATGGACAGATAGCTGGATAATATAGACACTCTAATTCAGATATCTAGACAGATAGCTGGATAATATAGACACTTTGATTCAGATATATGGACATATAGCTGGATAATATAGACACTCTGATTCAGATATATACACAAATAGCTGGATAATATAGACACTCTGAATCAGATATATAGACGGATAGCTGGATAATATAGACACTCTGAATCAGATATATAGACGGATAGCAGGTTAATGAAGACACTTTGATTCAGATATATAGACAGGGAGCAAGATGATGTGGACACTCTGATTCAGATATATAGAAAGCTAGCTGGATAATATAGACACTTCGAATCAGATATATAGACAGATAGCTGGATAATACAGACACTCTGATCCAGATATATAGACAGATGGCTGGATAATATAGACACTTCGAATCAGATATATAGACGGATAGCAGGATATCATAGACACTCTGATTCAGATATATAGACAGATAGCTGGATAATATAGACACTCTAATTCAGATATATAGACAGATAGCTGGATAATATAGACACTTTGATTCAGATATATAGACAGATCGCTGGATAATACAGACACTCTGATTCAGATATATACACAAATAGCTGGATAATATAGACACTTCGATTCAGATATATAGACGGATAGCAGGATAATGAAGACACTTCGATTCAGATATATAGACAGTTAGCTGGATAATATAGACACTTCGAATCAGATATATAGACAGATAGCTGGATAATACAGACACTCTGATCCAGATATATAGACAGATACCTGGATAATATAGACACTTCGAATCAGATATATAGACAGATAGCTGGATATTATAGACACTCTGATGCAGATATGTAGACAGATAGCTGGATAATATAGACAACCTGATCCAGATATATAGACAGATGGCTGGATAATATAGACACTCCGAATCAGATATATAGACAGATAGCTGGATATTATAGACACTCTGATGCAGATATATAGACAGATAGCAGGATAATATAGACAACCTGATTCAGATATATAGACAGATAGCTGGATAATATAGACACTCTGATTCAGATATATGGACAGATAGCTGGATAATATTTACACTTTGATGCAGATATATAGACAGATAGCTGAATGATATAGACACTTCGATTCAGATATATAGACAGATAGCTGGATAATATATACACTCTGATGCAGATATATAAATAGATAGCTGGATAATATAGGCACTCTGATTCAGATATATTGACAGATCGCTGGATAATATAGACACTCTGAATCAGATATATATACACAAATAGCTGGATAATATAGACACTTCGATTCAGATATATAGACGGATAGCTGGATAATATATACACTTCGATTCAGATATATAGACAGAGAGCTGTATGATGTAGACACTCTGATTCAGATTTATAGAAAGCTAGCTGGATAATATAGACACTTCGAATCAGATATATAGACAGATAGCTGGATAATACAGACACTCTGATCCAGATCTATAGACAGATGGCTTGATAATATAGACACTTCGAATCAGATATATAGACAGATAGCTGGATATTATAGACACTCTGATTCAGATATATAGTCAGATAGCTGGATAATATAGACAACCTGATTCAGATATATAGACAGATAACTGGATAATATAGACACTCTGATTCAGATATATAGACAGATAGATGGATAATATTCACACTTTGATTTAGATATATAGACAGATAGCTGGATAATATAGACACTTTGATTCAGATATATAGACAGATAGCTGGATAATATAGACACTCTGATGCAGATATATATTCAGATAGCTGGATATTATAGACACTCTGATTCAGATATATAGACAGATGGCTGGATAATATAGACACTCTGATTCAGTTATATAGACAGATAGCTGGATAATGTAGACACTTTGTTTCATATATATAGACTGATTGCTGGTTTATATAGACACATTGATACAGATATATAGACAGATGGCTGGATAATATAGACACTCTGATTCAGATATATAGACAAATTGCTGGATTCTATAGACATTTTTATTCAGATATATAGACAGATAGCTGGATAATATAGACACTCTGATTTGGATATATAGACAAATAGCTGTATAATATAGACACTTCGATTCAGATATATAGACAGTTAGCTGGATAATATGGACACTCCGATTCAGATATATAGACAGATAGATGGATAATATAGACACTCTGATTCAGATATATAGACAAATTGCTGGTTTATATAGACACTTGATTCAGATATATAGACAGATAGCTGGATAATATAGACACTCTGATTCGGATATATAGACAGATTGCTGGTCAATATAGACACTTCTATTCAGATATGTAGACAGATAGCTGGATAATGTAGACACTTTGATCCAGATATATAGACAGATGGCTGGATAATATGGACCCCTCGAATCAGATATATAGACAGATAACTGGATGAAAAAGACACTTTCATTCAGATATTTAGAAAGATAGCTGGATAATGTAGACACTTTGATTCAGATATATTGACAGATAGATGGATAATGGAGACACTCTGATTGAGATATATAGACAAATAGCTGTATAATATTGACACTTTGAATCAGATTTATAGACAGATAGCTGGATAATATAGATAATTTCATCCAGATATATAGACAGATGGCTGGATAATGTAGACACTTTGAATCAGATATGAAGACAGATAGCTGGATAATATAGACACTCTGATTCAGATATATAGACAAAAAGCTGGATGATATAGACTCTCTGATTCAGATATATAGACAAATAGCTGGATAATATAGACACTTCGAATCAGATATATGGACAGATAGCTGGATAATATAGACACTCTGATTCAGATATATGGACAGATTGCTTGTTAATATAGACACTTTTATTCAGATATATAGACAGATAGCTGGATAATGTAGACACTTTGATTCAGATATATAAACAGATAGCTGGATATTATAGACACTTCGAATCAGATATATAGACAGATAGCTGGATAATAAAGTCACTTTCATTCAGATATATAGACAGATAGCTGGATAATGTAGACACTTTGATCCAGATATATAGACAGTTAGCTGGATAATGTAGACACTTCGATTCAGATATATAGACAGATAGCTTGATAAAATAGACATTTTGATTCAGATATATAGGCAGATCGCTGAATAATGTAGACACTTCGATTCAGATATATAGACAGATAGCTGTATAATGTAGACACTTTGATTCAGATATATAGACAAATAGCTGGATAATATAGACACTCTGAATCAGATATATAGACAAATAGGATAGCTGGATAATATAGACACTTTTATTCAGATATATAGGCAGATAGCTGGATAATATAGACACTCCGATTCAGATATATAGACAGATAGCTGGATAATGTAGACACTATGATTCAGATATATAGACAAATAGCTGGATGATATAGACACTCTGAATCAGATATATAGACAAATAGCTGGATAATATAGACACTTTTATTCAGATATATAGACAGATGGCTGGATAATATAGACACTCTGATTCAGATATATAGACAGATAGCTGGATATTATGGACACTCCAATTCAGATATATAGGCAGATAGCTGGATAATATAGACACTTCGATTCAGATATATAGACAGTTGGCTGGATAATATACACACTCTGATTCAGATATATAGACAGATAGCTGGATGATATAGACACGTCGAATCAGATGTATAGACAGATAGCTGGATAATATAGACACTTTTATTCAGATATATAGACAGATAGCTGGATAATATAGACACTTTGATTCAGATATATAGACAGATAGCTGGTTAATATAGACACTTCGAATCAGATATATAGACTGATAGCTGGATAATATAGACACTTTTATTCAGATATATAGACAGATAGCTGGAATGTAGACTTTTTTATACAGATATATAGACAGATATTTGGATAATATAGACACTTCGAATCAGATATATAGACAGATAGCTGGATACTATATACACTTCGAATCAGATATTTAGACAGATTGCTGGATAATATAGACTCTTTTATCCAGATATATAGACTGTTAGCTGGATAATATAGACACTTTGATTCAGATATATAGACAGATAGCTGGATAATATAGACACTTCGTATCAGATATATAGACAGATAGCTGGATAATATAGACACTTTTATTCAGATATATAGACAGATAGCTGGATAATATAGACACTTTGATTCAGATATAGAGACAGATAGCTGGATATTATAGACACTTTGATTCAGATATATAGACAAATAGCTGTATAATATAGACACTTCGAATCAGATATATAGACAGATAGCTGGATAATATAGACACTTCGAATCATATATATAGGCAGATAGCTGGATAATATAGACACTTCGACTCAGATATATAGACAGCTAGCTGGATAATATAGACACTCTGATTCAGATATATAGATAGATAGCTGGATAATATAGACACTTTGATTCAGATATATAGACAGATAGCTGGATAATATAGACATTCTGAATCAGATATATAGACAAATAGCTGGATAATATAGACACTCTGAATCAGATATATAGACAGATAGCTGGATAATATAGACACTTCGATTCAGATATATAGACAGATAGCTGGATAATATAGACACTCCGATTCAGATATATAGACAGATAGCTGGATAATATAGATACTTTGATTCAGATATATAGACAGATAGCTGGATATTATAGACACCTCGATTCAGATATATAGTCAGATAGCCGGATAATATAGACACTCTGATTCAGATATATAGACAGATAGCTGGATAATATAGACACTTTGATTCAGATATATAGACAGATAGCCTGATAATGTCGACACTTTGATTCAGATATATAGACAGATAGCTGGATAATATAGACACTCCGATTCAGATATATAGACAGATAGCTGGATAATATAGACACTTTGATTCAGATATTTAGACAGATAGCTGGATAATATAGACACTTCGAATCAGATATATAGACAGATAGCTGGATAATATAGACAGTTTGATTCAGATATATAGACAGATAGCTGGATAATATAGACACTTCGAATCAGATATATAGACAGATAGCTGGATAATATAGACACTTTTATTCAGATATATAGACAGATAGCCGGATAATGTAGACACTTTGATTCAGATAAATAGTAAGATAGCTGGATATTATAGACAATTAAATATGTCAATATTAAATAAAATTAATAAATTATAATAAAATTAAATAAACCAATATGGTTCGGTTTCACCAATCTCAGTTAGGGTGCTAATCCAATAACTATCAATTAAAGGTACTGAAATAACATATGTAACCAATGGTGATAACAAGGTTATTCACTCGACTCCGCCTAATCCAGTTTCGTAATACCGGGCCTAAGTAATATGAATTCACTGAAATTCAGCATCTACAAACTCTTGCACAGAATAGAAACTATTGATTGTGAGGTGTTTTTTGAGGAGTGATTATAATTGATTCAAAGGTGGAATTTTAATACTTGAGAGAATATTATAGAGTTTACTTCCTGAAACTTGAAGACCTTTGCCGTATAGTGAACGATTATAGGCTATTTGTTTGATTGATATGGGTTTGAGCGGTGATATACCAAAATTTTGATTCAGGGAAAGCAGAGACTTTCAATTTCTTCATAATTGTTAGGTGAAACTATTCTACTTATATCGCATGATTGCCAAAACTCGTAAATAGATAGCTGAAAAATACACTTTCAGATGTATATTTTCGAAAATTTTGTGATGGGCCTATGAGTTGAATAGTTCTTACTAGTAGGCCTATTGTCTCGAAAGTATTAATCAACTGATTTGTCGCTAAATAGAACATTGTGAGTAATTTTGTTTTCATGTTGAAATAATTCGGTCTATTCTCGACTGATCGTCGAGAGATTTGTTTGAGAAACGCATACAGTTCAATTACAATCACATTTTCAGTTATGCATGACAACACAATATCAAAGGATGCCAAATTCTATTGTTGTATATGATTGTTCTGTAATAAATACAAAAAACATCCTTCTCAAGTGGAGAATGGAGTGAGAAATTCTCATCTTGGGTTCAAATATTTTCTTGAACCCAAGATGAGAATTTCTCACTCCATTCTCCACTTGAGAAGGATGTTTTGTGTATTTTGGTTCAAACATTTTCTTGCCACCCTCGGTAGCTCGGTCAGCTGAGGCACCGCTTCAGAAACTGAAGTCGCCGTTGGGCGTGGGTTCGAATCCCGCATAAGGCATGGGTTTTTGTAAATGTCCTATCACTTATCATCACTTCATAAATTCATAATCACCTGCTCATTCGTACCC
>OZ023334.1:33905480-33910480 GCA_964007535.1 Brachyptera risi | reverse complement strand
CGTGAAATATGAAATGGAATTATTTCCATCATATGTGAGATACCCTTAAGGAGGCTAGCAGATTATGGCCAATAGCAGCCCGTGAAAATGTAAACAAATAGGATGCTTTGCCTTCTCTAGTCAATTATGCCAGTGGCAGTGATGCTAATGGCCCGTTCACACGAGGCACGATCGTGCCAATCCTACGTTGTGGAGCAATGAAACACCCAGTGTGAACGCGTCAAGGTCAACACTGAGCGCCTGAATCACGTCGACTTTCGGATAGACATGAGCTCTATATTTCAATCCTATCGTGTTGGTTTATGCATGACTGACCAATAGGAGAACAGTATTTGTGATTTGAGTGATCGATAGTCACATCAAAGCAAATCGATTGAATATGGCCGCCCAGACAGAATTTTCTATTGGTCCATTTATCACCTGACTGAGACTTTCCAGCAACGCGATGCGTGGTGCCAAACTTGTGTGTGAATGCCCCAAAGCTCGCATTGTATTGCTCGACAACATAGGATAGACACGATCGTGCCTCATGTGAACATGTCATCTCGAGTGCTATGCACAATATTTTACAAATCACGTTGACATTTCACTAGCTAAATGGGTGGTAGATTCCCAAATGAAATGTGGAATGACATGAAATTGGAAATAATATTTCAGGAGTATCAATCAGTCATTTTCAGTGGAATTATTGGAATCTCGCCCAAATTCTACTCATTCAACATTTCATAAATCTCGAGAATTCCAGCTGACTTCGAGAGGCTAGGACGTCTATTGGTTGATGTTTACTAAAACAGCTACCAACAATGACATTATATTATATAATGAAACATTCACGGTCTCTTGGACTGAATAATTCATACCATTTCCTAGCTTATAAGCAGGGCTAGGATTTTGTGCTAACAACAATGGAAATACACAGAGACAGGTACAGGACAGTCATGACAGGTAGCTCTCCTAGTAATCATCAACCAATCCAATTGTCGTAGCCTCTTGTAGCTAGCTAGCACTAGCACGGACTGTATCAGGTAAGGGCTTAGGAGGCTAGATACTTGGGAATAAGAGACTACTTGGGAGAGAGTGGCCAACTCCCGCGCAAGACGCCTTTTTTTGTCCAATCTCTCGCCCAAAAGTGTCATAAACATATCACTCAGCCAATAAGATGTCAGAACTTTCAACTGAAGTTGTTCCTAACCGATGTAATGAAGTCTAACACACGTTCTCAAACATCTGATCTGAATTCTGGACAAGAAATGGCGTCCATGCGAGAGATATTTGAGTAGTCAATAGAAAACAGTCACCAAGTTGACCACTCTCTCTTCCCCATGTATCTATAGCCTCTCTCGTTTCATTGAACGGGAGGTGCTCGTTATAGTCTCAAGCAAGATGCATTGAAGGTTGCGTTGGTTTGCCGCTTCTTTTTGGTGACTTCACTCTACTCTAGAATTCGTTCCATCTCATAAGTACTTTAAACATAACTAACGATCGCTGCTCTATCTGGTGTTGTTTTCTAGAAATTCGATGGCGTGCCTTATATATATATATATATATATATATATACATATATATCAAATATTTGCATCTAAAATGCAGTGCATGTTGTCATCCAAGATGCAGTGGAAGGAAACAAATGTGCTAGGCTTATGAAAGAGGATATTTACTGATTTTGCTGATAATTCAAGCAAATCAAATATAAATGCTCATTTGTTTGGGACTTCTCACACGATTTTGATTACATATAATGTAAGTTTTACTTGCAATATAACTTGCGATATCATTAATTACTTCGACAATTATTCAAGAAATGCACATTTAAACTCATATCTCTGTTCTACTTCAATACTGTTTCAGACAACTGAGCAAAAGTGAACGTCATTAACAAAGTTAGTTCTTTTTATCACTACTACACTACGCACGATCGGTACTTTTGAAGATTTGGCCGGTATATTCGGTACAAATTTTCAACATGGAAGGGATGGGAAGTGAAATCATCATATCAAACCGTCAAACCGACGCAACCCTCGATGCATCTTAAACAGGGTGGTTAAAAGAGTTGAGTTGAGGGGGTCCACCCACAACGTGATATTTTCATTGTCAACGTGACACATAAACAATCGTAGTGACTTTCCGTTTGAAAATATTGGAGTGAAACTGTTTCACACTATTCAGAAAGGTATCTTATAAAACAACTTTTGAACTACAATAAACAATTCACAATAATGTTGCATGTTATTTGTATGTGACCGTGTACGTTGAGGTAAAAACAGATGACTGAAATATATCGAGTGTTACTAGTATAGTCACTAGTCAAACGCGGCATATGCGTTGTAAGATGAGCGAGAGGTATGACAATTGAGTCGTTAAAGTAGTTCTACCTCTGCTATACTTTATGGACTCTGGTATTCTACACACCTTGACGAATATAAAAAATACCTAATTTCTGGGCAAATATCGAATCTAGAAAGCAGTGAATCTTGGCAACATAATAAAAAATGAGTTATGTTTGAGGAGTATTTTATTTAATTATACGTTTTTTTTTTGGATAGTATAGTAGGCCTATACAAAACAGTTGTGTATATTTTTTGTATAATAGGTCCTATTTGCAGTTAACCCAGAATATATCATCAGTTGAAATGGACAATGACAAATAATTATTTACAGTTAAATGTTATTTACAAAAATAGTATTTACAATTACCCTAAGGCCTGGAATTACCAAGTACAGTTAGCCTTTATCTGACAATTCAAACTTGTTATCACCATGGTTACCCATGCTATTTGTTTTCATCAACTCCCAGATAAATACTAACTGGACTTGGTAATACCGGGCCTAAATGTTACAGGCACATAGTATTTGCACTTTTAAAACCTGAAATGTATCAATAATTGCAATGAATGATGACAGATAATTAATCAATTACAGTTGAATGCTATTTACAATTAATCTAAAAAGATACAGGTAGGTAAATAATTTCCAATTAACCTAAAATGTTTCATCAATTGAAAAGTATTGCTGCATTTCGGGAATAAATGAAAAGAACATTCGCGGTCTTTTCCTGCCACAAAATTACACTGTGGTACGCAACAATTTCGTGGTGAAACACAAGTCATTTCTCGTTTGGCGGGAAAGTAGTCATGACCAAAACATACAACGTTGTAACGAAGACACGAGCGAATATTATCCTCCAAACTCTATTCACGGTAGTCGCCGCTAGAGCGCATGACTGCAACTTTTTATGCCGGATTGTTTCGACATATTTGATGAATAAAAACAGTTGGTTGAATTTTTTCTCCAAAACGACTGGTTTGAATAACATGCAAGATGATGATAATGTGTATCATTTATGTGTTCACATTCACAGAGCATTTTATTTTATTTGGAGAGATTTTATTTTTCAATTTTTCTTGCCCAGCCTAATCTTATGAAGTTTTTATAAACTTTGAGATGATGTTTCTCAAAATCGGTCCAATCGTTTCATTCCAAAAACCTTTACAGTTCTAAATTTAAAGAGTTTGCCCGTACAAAAAAAAAGTTTCATGTCGATCAGTCGAACCATGCGACCTGTGCAGTGCTTGAAAAAAATACAGACAAAACCCCATGAGAGTGGGATGGAATCTTCGCATACGCTCATCCAATAAGTTACCTTCCACAATTATTATTATTAAATAATTGAGTCATTGGTATTTTAGACAAATATTGTCTGCATCTTGTGATCTGTTTGTTAGCTTGTTATCTCGCAGGGTGCTAGTTGCATGATTTATCAGAATATTCACCAGGCAAACGCGAAATATGCGTTGTAAGATCAGCGAGATATCTGAATAAGGTATACAAGTCGTTAATGTAGTTCTACCCTTGCTACTCTATCGACTCTGGTATTCTAAACACCTTGACGTTTCATTGTTGGGCAAATATTGAATCTAGAAAGCAGTGAATCTCGGCAACCTAATTGACGACTAGTGATTGACCCGCCCACAAACTTGACAAAACAAAACATCCAATCAAATGGGCTGTTTGTTATGTGGGTAAATTGACATTGCCTATCAGAGAATCTCTATAAATATATATATTGTTATATATTATATAGCACTATATATTAGTGATTTTTATTAACGTCTTCTGATTGATAATTCTTTAGAATATGAGATTGGATTGTCAGCCCTGAAGAATTCCATTCGAATATTCAGAAATCATCCTCATAATCAAGTATCATCCATCGACGTTCACATCCATTCTTTCCAATCATCATTAGTGTCATAATCTTTGATGTTATCGTTATTACTTCAATAATATTTCTATTTCCTTTTTGCATCATTTCAATATTTGGTTATTTGATCTTGTTTCATTATGTTTTCCCAATACAATAGTCTAGCTCATGATTGCGCCATGACTTTTTAATTACACATCTCACTTTATTGATTAACTGTGGATCATTAATCTCCAATTATACTTCACTAAAACATGATTGTTTTCTTCGATTATATCAGCGGTTGCCAGAAGATTAGCCTCGCTCGGACCGCTGAGAAATTGAGACATGATTGGATGTAATCGGTTTTTGATGGGCTGTGTAAGATTAGAGACAATCTGAACGGTAACAATAATCTGGCATGAGAGGTCCAATACCGAGCTTGTGACGCACATCGACAACTCGATTCGTGAACGCAATGTTCAGTCCACGATGCCAACCTTTTTCGTCATAGTATAAAGAAGGTGCTCCAACTCGGGTCTTGAAAGTGAAATATTTCCGGGGTCAGTTCTCGAGTCCAGGGTCCCGATTGCTTGTAGCGCAACTACCGCTTTTATATCGAACTATATAAAACAACAATACTCAACAATACTATACACGGCTCAGTAGAATTATAATGTTAGAAGTTGCATTTGTTTTTTCACTAAATTCATAAATTTTGTGAGTTGAACAATGCCACCGGTACCGTAGCCATCTTATCTACATCTAGTTCACAAGGGAATCCGCTAAATCGTGACGGGCAATCGGGACCTTTGACTCT
>OZ023334.1:33899256-33901756 GCA_964007535.1 Brachyptera risi | reverse complement strand
ATATATATATATATATATATATATAATATATATATATATATATATATATATATATATATATATATATTATATATATATATATATATATATATATATATATATATATATATAATATATATAGTATATATAGTATATATATATATATATATATAATATATATATATATATATATATATATATATATATTGAAGCGAAGCTCGCCTACATCATCCATCAAAGACACACTTAAATTGCACTCCAAGTATTTATTGAATAATTGTACATAGATCATACCTCTATTACATCGCGATACAGACTGCCTTACACTCTGTCTCACCCCCTTTGCAGGTAAACTCTAGAAGGCTAAATTACGTCAGCTCAGCTGATAAGTTCAAGGTCGAGACTCGACCAGGTTGAATGACACACATTGCAACATCCTCCCTCCCTTTGGGGGGGGGGGGGGGGAAGGAATAAAAATAAAATGCAATTCGATCAAGGACAAATAATGACAGTCAAAACGATAATAATCAATGTTATTAAGATATGCGTTCACCCAAATATGCGATGGCTGTTTAACTATTTGATTTTCTTGTAATCTGTACAAAATAATAATGACAAACATGGTAGGCTATGAACAATAACACTAGCTCGACAAGAGATGACAATTCAGTTCCTGGCGTAATACGGTTTGCATTGCGAAACGTGAACTTTCTTTCTGACTCCTGTTATTACATCATTGCACTCAATATTGACAGGAGATGTCAGGCGGGTCACGCGCATGGGTCCGGCCCAGTTAGCACTGAATTTACTGGTCACATTGCTTCCCGCGGCACTGAGATTGTGAGCTTTCACTAAGATTAGTTGACCGACGGTAAACGCATGGGGGCGGCGATTTGTGTTATATTGTCGTTCTGACCTTTTGTGCGCTAGTCGGGTGGCGGCGATGGCGGCGTCGCGGGACGTTTCTCTTCGTTCGGGCGTCGTCGGGAAGGGGTTCACCGTGTAGAAAGCCCTCGATGTTCCACGCATTACGCAATGGGTCTGATAATTGGCGGGAAGAAATAATGTGGCAGGTGATTGTTGGGTAGTCTCGTGCACGGATGAATTAAATGCGTATGATAGAAATGGTAAAAATAAATTCCAGCGTGTATGGTCTTCTTCTACATACATCGTTAGAGCATATTTTAAATTACGATTAACTCTTTCAACGGCATTTGCTTGGGGGTGGTATGCGCTGGTTTTAACATGATCGATTCCCCACGAATAACACATCTCTCTGAATTTACTCGAACGGAAAATGGAAGCGTTGTCGGACACTAAGTGTTCTGGGGGGGCCGTATTTCAAAAATTGTTCGGAAATGAGAACTTCGTTTGTTTTATCGGCGGTCACTTTTTTCACGGGAAACATATTGACCCATTCAGAAAAGGCGTCGATAGTGACTAATATATGCCGATGTCCGCCTGAAGCTTTAGGCAGCGGACCGAAGTAGTCTATGTACAGTCGTTCGTTACATCTTGTTGCCGGGGGTAGATGCCATTAATCCTAACGGGCCGGTGTTGATAGGTTTGGTCCGTTGACATGTGGCACATGTTTTCACATATTGCCATATATCCCTACGCATGTTTGGCCAATGATACTCTCTCTTGATTTTACTGAGGGTTTTCATCTGGCCCCAGTGCCCTCCCATGGGGGAATCATGGAAGAACTTGATTACTACACCCTTAAGATCAGTAGGGACGGCAACTTTGCGGCACTCGTTTGGGTTCGACGTAAACATTAGCGTTTCCCCCGAGAGATAATACCCTGGATGGGGTCGGTTGTTGAGGATGTCGCGTTTGATTTCGGCCAGGACGGGGTCCGCTGCTTGTTCGTCCACTAGGGCGTTGAGTAGGGTTGGGAACTGAAACAATGCGTTTGCGTGGATGACGTTTTCGGATCCTATCACTGAATCTTCTTCCGTAAACATGCGGCTAAGACAGTCGGCTACTTTATTGTTTTCGCCTCTTACATGTTTGAACGTAAATTTATAACGAGAAAGGCGCATAATCCACCTGGCTAATTTGTCAGCGCGTTGGGGCGAGTTCACCAGCCACGAGAGGGCAGCATTGTCGGTCTCCAGAATAAATTCTCTAGACTCTAAGTACGAATGGAATTTCTCGACTGCGAATATTGCTCCTAGGCATTCTAATTCGTATATACTATATTTTCTCTCGGCGGGGGTTGAGAGAGCGGCTCGCATAAGCGATGGGGACAAGTTCCCCTCTTCGGGTTTGCTGAAGAACTGCGCCGAGGCCGGACAGACTTGCGTCGACGGAGACGGTAAAAACTTCGTCGAAATTAGGGAACTGTAACACAGGGGGGGACGATAGAGCCGCCTTAAGTCTGTCAAAGGCCTCCTGCTCGGGATATCCCCATTGAAACGGGATCCTTGTTCTTTTCAGGCGATTAAGGGGAAGAGCGAGGGAGGAGTAGTTTGGGATGAAGCGACCGTAAAAACTTGTCATTCCTAGGAAACGACTC
>OZ023334.1:33889256-33894256 GCA_964007535.1 Brachyptera risi | reverse complement strand
GATAAGCCTAGACTAAAACAATTATCAAATAGAATTCCATGGAAATACATTTTTAATGGACATGATATGAGGAATATCACAACATGAAGTATATTGCTATGATGGATTTGGTATGCGATTTTTATGTGAGTTTTGGTTACATGGCTTCATTTTTAATGCGATTCCCGTTACATAATTGCCGCTGTGGTTATTCACATTCACTACAGATAATTTGTAACTAATTACTTTTTATTACTTAATAGTAATTACTAATTACTTATTCTCTAGAATTATATTGAGTACACTTTATGATGCCATGATGGAACCTTCGCGACTCGTCGTTCATTGCTTCGATCTTCTTGAGCATCATTCATCGCTTTATATTTCTGACACAATTAGTTCAAGTTAGATAATTCAATTGATCCTATGTAAGTCCATGTTATGATAACACTTTATTGTCCACTAAATTTTCTCTCATTTAGTGATAACCGTACGTGAAAAGTATTGCAAACTTTTGCAGTAATAAATTCACCTGAACATTATATAATATTTGTATTTCCAAGCAGGATAATAACAACATAGAAATCCAGTTTGTATTGCCTAATACTTCACTGAGTGTGTTGGACTTATTCAGCAATTATCCTAATTAGCCAACAAGATAACAGCAGACCCAAGTTAAACAATTACACCACTGTTTAACTTGGCAAGAAAAGCCGACCAAGGTCGAGTTAACGTGCGAGTATACTTAAATCACTTGATCCTCATTAGCTCACTATTATCCATTGGTAATAAATCCAGGTGTGGGAATGCGTGTTACGGCAGCGGGTGGCTCGCGCAGAAGCGTCCCGCCAGAGAGAAAGGAACAGCTGCTGGGATAGTGGCGATCCGATCGGGAAGCGGTCAGGACGTCTCTATCGCGTCGTGTAGGCAGTTCCTTACGAGAGCACGACGATCTGTTCGCTTCTCGGTCGAGTCGTTTACCAGTCATTGTTGACTAGATATTCATTGGCTGGGTCCGTTATTGTGAAACAATATCTTCAACATGAATTATGTTTATGACTAGGATTCAACGATATGAATAGTAAGGTTTAGGTTAGGGTTTTATAGTTGAGAAGGAAATTATTTGATTCGTCGTGGTTTCGATGACTATATCTGCGATACAGTCAATGAATATCGTCAACAATTCCTGCAAATCTTCCTATTAACGTTCCTCGTGTTGTTTCTTCAGTGGAGTATTGAAATAGCAGTGCGATCGACCGTAACAAGCAACAAACCGTAGCTATTTCGGTGGACGAATAAATACTTTTGTCAATTGCCAAACTTGATCTATAAATATAAAGTTTGAAACACAGAACTGAGCGAATGGCATGACTATAGGGTCGGATTGACTGTCATTACGTCATCGACAAATATTCTCGCAGTCAATTTTTGACCGTAGAGACAAATATGTTTGATCTTCGATTAAAATAACTATATTCGCATTTGTTTAAACCAGTATATTTGAAAAAGTGTACCAATATTTCTGTCATTTTATTTTGAGTCGACATTAATCCAAAAGATGTATCAGAATAATAATCATGATGATCATCTTTGAATTTCATAATAAAAATGCATCCAATAATCGAGTATTTTACGTCTTGTTATAATCTTGTACGTCAGACACGTGTTTTGACCTTCACGGCCGGTGGTTTCTGTCACCCATACAGCAGATCACGGTCTGCTCACGTTGTTGTTGTTGTTGTTGTTGTTGTGTGATGCTAGGTAGTTTCGTCCGTCACTCGATGTCACACGTGTCTAAAGTGCGTGTGCCTGGAATGCGTGTGTGTTATGTTGTGTCATGAAGATAATAAGCCTATTGTATAAATGAAACATGATAAAGTGCGTTTATTCTCTTCAAGTGAATGTGAATTGTATATGGATTGTAAAAAGTCTTTTTTCGAACAGTTAGTGATTCGTTTTATCATTTTGTTGTCGTAAATCAACAAGATGTGATGAACTAGAACAATCAATTGACATCAACTATGTGAAAACTGGTCATGTTATGCCAATGATATATAGGCCTATGTTTAATTAATTTTTTCACCAATCTCTTCGTTTATTTGTTGTTTCCAACCAATAAAAACATTTACGTCCAATTAATACCAATTCCGTTCTCGTATTCATGATTCAACCGTTGTCAAAAGTTTAATTAAAACCAGCGGCTCGTTAATTTCCTATCGGTCGAGTTCCGGTAGCTCGCTCGTGGGAAGAAGAGAGATAGAGGGGGGGGGGGGGGGGGTGGCGTCGCGACGCTTTGTCTGCAACAAGTGGCGTGGTTGACGAGGATAATTGGCTCGTTCAGACCATGTGGAACAGCGTCGCGCACAACTTGGCCAAAGTTTGGAGGCGCAGAAGGACGCGGCGTAAGTCACCTCTAATAATACCTCATAATTCAACAAAGTCAAGCAAATTGAAACCAAATCATTGTGATATTCCATTCGTGTGGGTGATTTGAATCATAGTGTTGTAGGCCTATTACAGTATATTACCGAGACGCTTGGCCGAGTGGTAACACACTGAACCGTCATTCGGGAGACCGGTGTTCGATTCCCGCCATGGTCGACCATCCTGACAGGGGTTTTACGTGATTTCCCTCTGTCGTTCAGGTTAATACAAGGATGGTCCCTTAACAACAGGCCACGACCGACTCCTTCCCACAATCCAAAAACACCTGATAAAATAACCTTTCATCTCATCATCCCATCATCTCATTCATCATCCACCGATGCCAATAGATCGAAGCCGTCAGTATAGTGCGTCGTTAAAACCCAATATAAATAAAATAAATTACAATATACTATAATTATATGATCTGGAATATGCTGAATTAAAGTGCCATCGTAAAGTGCTGTGATTGGTTGATTGGGCCTATTGTTTGCTGATGACTGCGTGGTTATACGGGGGGGGGGGGGGGGTAGGGGGGGGTACGAATGAGCAGGTGATTACGAGAAACTATTTGGAGTGATGATAAGTGAAAGGACGTTCACAAAAATCCATGCCTCATGCGGGACTCGAACCCACGCCCAACGGTGACTTTAGTTTCTGAGGCAGTGCTTCAGGTGACCGAGCTACCGAGGGCGACATAAAGAGCTGTGAAGAAGAGATAAAAGCATGCTGACATGCTGATACAAACGATAGGCCTACTTCATGGTGGAGTACTATCCACTCATTTTATATTTACGTGTCATTGCACTTACGGTCGTATCAAATGCTTTAATCCAAAAATTAAAATTTTAATTCAAATGAAAACTACGCCCACCATTTAACCGCTAACTTTCTAGCTCATGCGACTATAGAGAATAGAATGGGATAGAATATACTTTATTGGTCCAAATTGATCTTATAGAGATATCAGCCTTGTCAATATAGTATAAGGTAATGATAATACACAATGCAGTAATGATGAACAATTAAAGAAACAATGATGAAAAACACATTAGAACATTATGAAAACAGTGAACAGCAATAAATTATTCAATCATCCAAAAACTCTCTTACACTATAATAACATTTAGCAATCAGATGTTTTTAAGTCTCAATTTGAATGAATCCGTTCTATTACTTTTGAGTGCAAGAGGTAGTGAATTATATAAGTGAATGCCAGCATGTATGGGTCTAGTTTTGATAATAGATAGATTACACTTCACTACTTTTATATTATTTTTCCTGGTGTTATGGTTATGTTCTTCACCGAAATCGTGCATAAGATATTTATTTTCCAAAACATATAAAATTGTATTGAAAATAAATAGAATTGTATAAAATATGCGTAGGCTATGTAGACATATACATCATCTATACGTAGACATAGGCCCAGACTATGCGTGGAGTGCGTACATGCACATTTTGTCTTCTAGATAATATACAAGTTCACTTTCTTCAGAGTGCATTTCAATGCAGCTTGATCGACCAAGTTATGTGATCGCAACCGTGAATAAATGACCTTATGATTTATCACAAGGAACAAATTGGTGAGGGGAGGGGGGGGATAATAAAACCATGCAAATACAGAATTAGAATACTGAACTTACATTTTTTTTATAGGGTTTTAACGACCCACTATACTGATGGCTAAGATCTATTGGCGTCGGTGGATGATGAATGAGATGATGGGATGATGGGATGAAAGGTTATTTTATTAGGTGTTTTGGATGGTGGGAAGGAGTCAGTCAAGCCTGTTGTTAAGGAACCGTCCCAGTATCAACCTGGACGACAGAGGGAAGACACGAAAAACCCCTGTCAAGATGGTCGACCATACTTACATTTAGAAATCATCTGAATATATTACGAGAAGATCACGCTTAGCTTCGACATACAGTTCTCATAAATGGGTCATCCTTTTGATATTAAAAAAAAATCCTTAAGAGCATCTGAAACAACCCGTATTATATGTATGCCAATTATATCGTTTTCCTCCAATTGTTTTATCATATATTCAAATACATATTCGTTACTGTCGATAACTAAGCCCCCTTCAGCCGCTCGTCCCGATGTTATAGGTCGCAGTAAAGCTGAATTAAAACCAAAATACCGACCTTGAGATGCCAACCTTCAATTGCTCCAATTGCTGTAATTGAAGTTTATTTGGCTGCTTAGATTATAGCTATCGTACAGAACCCTTACCTAGTACATTCCGTGCTAGTGCTGGCTGGCTACAAGAGGCTAGGACTTTGATTGGTCCATGTTTACTAGGAGAGCCAGCTGTCATGGCAACGCGTCTGGTCTCTGTGTATCTCCATTGTTGTCAGCACAAAATACCAGTCCTGCTTATGAGGTAGGCCTCAAAATGTGATAGAATTATGCAGTCCAAGAGACCGTGAATTTGTTTGTATAATATTTTGTCATTTTTGGTAGCATTTTCTAGTGAACATTGATCAATCAGAGTCCTGGCATCTTGGAGCTAGCTAGCCCTATAGCAGAACATTTAAAGTGGTTTATTAGGTAAGGGTCCAGGGCCTCCGTGCTAGGCCTAGCTTGCTACA
>OZ023334.1:33791756-33884256 GCA_964007535.1 Brachyptera risi | reverse complement strand
ATATATATATATATATATATATATATATATATATAGATATATATATATATATACAGGTTTATGAATATATATATATATATATATATATATATATATATATATATATATATATATATATATATATATATACAAACATATATAAATGAATATATATATATATATATATATATATATATATATATATATATATATATATATATATATACATATACATATATATATATATGTATATATATATATATATATATATATATATATATACAAACATATATAAATAAATATATATATATATATATATATATATATATATATATATATATATATATATATATATATATATACATATACATATATATATATATATATATATATATATATATATATATATATATATATATATATATATATATATATTCATATAAACATATATATATTTATCTTTATCTATGTATATATATATATATTCATATATATATATATATATATATATATATATATATATATATATATATATATGTATGTATATATATATTTATATTCATGTTTATATATATATATATATATATATATATATATATATATATATATATATATATATATATATATATATTCATATATATATATATATATATATATATATATATATATATATATATATATATATATATATATATATATATATATATATATATATATATATATATATATATATATATATACATGTTTTCATATATATATATTATTACATATCTGTTTGAAATTGACTGTGAGTGAAATTGACAGTGATTGATTCGGTCCATATATTCGCATTTCCCAATGTTTAATCACGAAGGCATATTTATTGGAGGATTTTAATCATATCAATCAGTGATTCTTCCACTCAGAAGCTCACGTGATCTGAGTGACGTACTGATAAGCCACGCCCATCATTAGTAATCAATTATAGTGATGGAGTACAAAATGAATCTTCATTCTTTATCCCTACTTTTTTTCTATCATTAAACTTTTTTCATAAGCTATTCGAGCTAGTTCAATCTACAGTGATATATACATTGATTTCATGAATATCACAATGAGAATTGTTTGAACATTAACCATAGACGTATATTATAACTAATTTTAAGTCTATTCGTGTAGGGTGTAGTGCATAATTTAGATACCTTCAATAATCAAGTATGAACATTTTTTCGTTTGTAGCCTCTTTAATAAATGTAGGCAACTAACTCATTGAATTGCCTGACACCACGGAGTAAGATTCCATTTATTCCGTGATTGATGTTGACGATATTGTTTGTGCTTTTCAAGAATCCATTATTCACATCGTATTACAAATCCTGACAGGCTCATCTCACCAGATACATATCAATATTTCTTCATTTCACTGACTTAATTAAAAGTAAAAATAATCAAGAGATGAGACTGTGTAAAGTTCTCGCAGAATATTCCGAGTATATTTCACAGTTTACAGTCGACTTAATCAAGTCTTTCTCCAGATTAATTAACAGTGGCATTATTAGAGCGCTTGACTGAATAATGAAATGGAGACGTTCTTCATGCCAGTTCGTTGAGAATACAGTTCTTCTGGAAGCGACTTGTCTGATCGGTCAGGTGGACGAACAACATCCAGCGTTCAACGGAATTAATCAGCGTTTATTTCATACGACTTATTATTTCCTACGTTTCCATGAATGAAATGTGGTGAAGAAAGTTCAACCCACACACTTTCACTTGTATACTGGGGAATCATGAACTTCAAAGCTGGAAGAATATAATGATACAAATATATAGATATACTGTTCGGAAAATAGTTGATCAATAATTATCTACCGAGACGCGTGGCCGAGTGGTAACATACTTAACCGTCATTCGGGAGACCGGGGTTCGATTCCCGCCATGGTCGACCATCCTGACAGATTTTTTTTTGTGGTTTCCCTCTGTCGTTCAGGTTGATACTGGGATGGTTCCTTAACAACAGGCCACGACCAACTCCTTCCCACCCTCCAAAACAGTTAATTGATGAGCGTAGCGAAGTCTCCATCCCACTCTTATAGGGCTTTGTCTGTGTTTTTTTTTTTTTTTTTGTAAGCACTCCACAGGTCGCAAGGGTTGACTGATCAACATGAAACTTTTTTTGTACACGCAAACTCATCCAACTTAGAACTGTATAGTTTTTGGGATGAATCGGTCAGACCGATTTTGAGAATCATCATCTCAAAGTTTCTAAAAACCCCATAAGATTTGGCTGAGCGGAAAATGTTGAAAAATAAAATCTCTCCAAATGGAATGAAATTCTCTCTATATGTGTATACATGGATTTTGCACATTATTACGATTTTTTAAGCAATTCTGATCAGTCGTTTTAAAGAAAAAAAATAAAATGACTGATAATATTCATAAAATATCTGGTATTCTACACACCTTGATGTATATGAAAAATACTTCATTGTTGGTCAACTCTTGAATCTAGAAAGCAGTGAATCTCGACAACTTGATTCTGTCACAATTTTTATGATATATTTGATGAATATTATCAGTTATTTCATTTTTTTTCTTCAAAACAGCTGATTGGAATTGCATACAAAATCGTGAAAATGTTCGAAATCTATGTATACACATTTAGAGAAAATTTCATCCCATTTGGAGAGATTTTATTCTCCAACATTTTCCGCCCAGCCAAATGTTATGGGGTTTTTAGAAACTTTGAGATAATTTTCCTCAAAATCGGTCCGACCGATTCATTTCAAAAACTATACAGTTCTAAGTCGGATGAGTTTGCGTGTACAAAAAAGTGTCATGTTGATCAATCAACCCTTGCGACCTGTGGAGTGCTTACAAAAAAAAAAAAAAAAAAAAAAAAACAACACATAAACCCTATAAAACCCCATAAGAGTGGGACGCTACGCTCATCAACTAATCTTCATATTCGTCAAGGTGTGTAGAATACTAGAGAAGATAAAGTAGCAATTGAATGAAGGCAAAGTGTGTAGAATGCCAGAGTCGATTAAGTAGCAAATGTAGGACTGTTATTATACCTTATTCAGATATCTCGCTCATCTTACAACGTATATTTCGCGTTTGCCTAGTAATTAATATATGGTTAATCCATTTACGTCATACCATCATAATTCGAACGTACGTGTGAGAGTATTCGTCTGGCTGAGAAAATGAAATCAAATGCAGCCTCTCACTTGTTCAAGATGATTGCGTTAATGTTGATACGTTGAGGAAAAAATCTTGTAATTTTCAAGATGGAACAAATCTTTTTTTATATAACTACTTGATGATGTAACTAGAAAAAACAATTGGTAATATATTGATATTCTTATTTTCTCCATTGTGGAGAATTTATAATAATGCAAAAAACATACGTAGTTTCCAAACATGATAACTCATACAAAAAGGGTTCTAGCAAGATTCCAAAACATTCAGTCTGTTTTTATAGGTCTATTACATCTTGTGAACTAGAATATATCATTTTCACCGAAAACTGTGATTTTCACAAAAGTTTTCTTTTCAGATCTTATATTTTTGAATGA
Organism: Brachyptera risi; assembly: GCA_964007535.1. NCBI lineage: Eukaryota > Metazoa > Arthropoda > Insecta > Plecoptera > Taeniopterygidae > Brachyptera > Brachyptera risi. The sequence goes on along the minus strand of OZ023334.1, from coordinate 33,880,720 downwards.
AAACACTCACCTGAATGTTCTTCTTAAATTCACCAGTTGACCGTTTGGAAATATCCTGATTCACAAGATGCAGAATTCTATAAGCTTTTCTTTACCAAAAAAATCAAGTTGATAGCTCAATTTGAAGTGATCATTTTCATGTTTAAAATGTGTAATGCGTACGAAAAACTAGTTTTGAGATATGAGCATATATAAAGTTGGGCACAAGTTTTGAAAAAATATTTATTCCAGCTTTTCTTTTTTTTTCAAAAACATCGAAACTTGATACAAAATCATTGTTCCCCAATTAAGGCTATGAATGAAAAGAAGGATCGTTCGGACTGGGCACCACAAGGGCGATCTTACCCCAGCCCCCCCCCTTCAAAAAAAAAAAAAATTGGCTTTTTCCAATTTGAAATCTATACAATGGTACACAATGAATGATACAATTATTATTCATGGTACAAGTGAAAGGAATAAAGCAAATACAAATACAGGTGAATGAAGAGAAGACAACAGATAATATTTAGATAATAAAATATAGAAACTTTTTTTTTTTTAAAGTACATGGTTGCAACGTATGGTAGTACCTTAATCAACATCCATGGTATTACAATACATCTACCAGGTCTATATTTGAAAAACAGAAACTGTTTTACGTCAGTCATTCCAGATATTGAAATATACACGTCAAATTTTACCGAGCTTCACCGTTCAAAGTTGAAAGACAGAACATTTTTATCGAACACAATGGCCTCTTAATTGGAATACTTGTAAGGAATGAATTCTCCAGCAAACTTCTGATAGGCCTACTCTAACAAGACCAAGTCTGCGAAGTCTTGAAGGCTGATGAAGACATAGACGCATAGAAAGTGAAGGGTATATGAAAACATAGATGTAGAAAAGAAAAAGAAAGGCTCAGAAATACATTAATTCTATCCATATCTATAAACTTTTATCTGGGGGGAGGGTGGGAGCTAGGGTTCTCAGGGAAGAGCAGAATTACATTGTGATAAGAGCAAGATTGTATATGAAATGTACTGGCAAAGATGGTACAGTTGTACACAACTTGATTTCAAATCTATCAACTCACTGCCCACGTGATTCACCTGTTGAAAACGTGAATCGCTTCACGGTCCAATGGGTTCTGCATGTTGATCATATTCCAATGGGTTCAGTCGAGTGATTGATTGTTGTTTGCTCAACGACCCCACCAACAGCTAGATCGTACGGGGGAGGTTCAGTCGAGTGATTGATTGTTGTTTGCTCAACGACCCCACCAACAGCTAGATCGTACGGGGGAGGTTCAGTCGAGTGATTGATTGTTGTTTGCTCAACGACCCCACCAACAGCTAGATCGTACGGGGGAGGTTCAGTCGAGTGATTGATTGTTGTTTGCTCAACGACCCCACCAACAGCTAGATCGTACGGGGGAGGTTCAGTCGAGTGATTGATTGTTGTTTGCTCAACGACCCCACCAACAGCTAGATCGTACGGGGGAGGTTCAGTCGAGTGATTGATTGTTGTTTGCTCAACGACCCCACCAACAGCTAGATCGTACGGGGGAGGTTCAGTCGAGTGATTGATTGTTGTTTGCTCAACGACCCCACCAACAGCTAGATCGTACGGGGGAGGTTCAGTTGACGAAATAAAATACATAGCGATTTTTATCTTTGATACGAGTGATCTGATTTACTTAAAACTTTGGAATTGGGTGTGCAAAAACGTGATGTAAAACAGTGGCTATACATAAATAATATCAGTTGCTAATGTTATTGAATCTTCAACTTTTTTTCAATTTGTCCCATTTGCCATTTCAATTTTCGATTTTCATTTCAATTCCAATTTTCATATTCAATTTGTTATGGAAATGAATGTGATGTCATTTCATTTATTTCTCGCTCGTTTTTATCTAATTGATTGTCTGTTGTCAATATGTATACTAGGGTACCTTGACTCTTCGTTTTATTCTTCACCACAAGTGTAGTTTGTATTTGTTCAATTTAGATAACTAGACAAACGCGAAATATGCGTCGTAAGATGAGCGAGATATGCGAATAAGGTATAAAAGTCGTTGAAGTAGTTCTACCCTTGCTACTTTATCGACTCTGGTATTCTATACACCTTGATATCTGAATAAGCTATAAAAGTCATTAAAGTAGTTCTACTCTTGCCACTTCATTGACTCTGGTATTCTACACACCTTGACGCATATAAAAAATACTTCATTGTTGGTCAACTCTTGAATCTAGAAAGCGGTGAATCTCGACAACTTAATTCTGTCATCATTTTTATGATATATTTGATGAAAAAAAACAGTTGTTTTGTTTTTTTCTTGAAAACGGCCGATTGGAATTGCATACAAAATCGTGATAATGTGTAAAATCCATGTATACACATTTGGAGAAAATTTCATCTCATTTGGAGAGATTTTATTTTTCAACATTTTCCGCTCAGCCAAATCTTATGGGGTTTTTAGAAACTTTGAGATGATTTTTCTCAAAATCGGTCCGACCGATTCATTTCAAAAACTATACAGTTCTGAGTTGGATGAGTTTGCGTGTACAAAAAAAGTTTCATGTTGATCAGTCAACCCGTGCAACCTGTGGAGTGCTTACAAAAAAAAACACACACACACTGACAAAGCCCTATAAGAGTGGGATGGAGACTTCGCTACGCTCATCAATAATCTAATATCCCACAGATCAGCATTTCAGGCTTTGTAGACCTTCGGAGAATGTGTATATGTATTCATTACTCTTTTTGGGTCAATAAAAAAAATCATGTACTCAAATTCCGTAGAAATCTGAATTCAGTAGTCTATATAAAAAAAAAATTGCGATAAATTAAATTTCTTCAAAATTCAAGAAGATGAGTGAAAATCAAGGTGTATGAATGTTGCTGTCATAGTGTCAATTCATATAGCACTCCCATCACCTTCTTACGATCTGCCAATCCAGATGACAGCTGATAAAACTTAACCATAAAGTTTCATGTACACAATAAAATAGTGAACGAATCAACTTCTATCGTCATAGCACGTCAGAGAATCAGCTTCCATTGCTTTAATATAACCTCGAATTCCCTTCCCGCAAACGAATAAAGTGCAATACGACATCCCCAAGCCATCCCCATCCCTCGGGATGTTAAGCCTATTCCCGACGGACGTGTAAATACGCGAAGTGAAGACCTTCACCCTTTAATACCCCCCCCCCCACTTAATACCCCCTTCCCCTGGCATCCACACTTCTTGGAAAGATATGAAATATACTTATTCCATGGGAAAATACTTTTCTCGAGACCTTTATATGAACTGGTAATGGAAGGACGCCAGGATTGTCTTCAGAACAGTAGTCAACCTCGTGTGTTAGTTTATTTACGAGGGGTGAACAACTGAAAAAATCAGGTATACATTAGCAGAAACATCAAAAAAAAATCACGAGAATCAAAAAAAAACAGCCGGATCAAAAAAAATCAAGCGAATCAAAAAAAATCACGTGAATAGAAAAAATCACTCAAATCAAGCAAGAATCATGCGAATCAAAAAGAATCACGTGAATAAAAAAAAAACACGCGAATTAAAAAAAAATCAACCCGAATCAAAAAAAAATCACGCGAATCAAAGAGAATCACACAAATAAAAAAAATCAAGCGAATCAGAAAAAAACACGCGAATCAAAAAAAATCAAACCGAATAAAAAAAAATCACGCGAATCAAAGAGAATCATCCGAATCAAGCAAGAATCACGCGAATAAAAAAAATCACGCGAATAAAAAAAATCACGCGAATAAAAAAAAATAACCCGAATCAAAAAAAAAATCACGCGAATCAAAAAAAATCACCCGAATACAAAAAAATCACCCGAATAAAAAAAAAATCACGCGAATCAAAAAGAATCACCCGAATGAAGCAAGAATCACGCGAATCGAAAAAATCACGCGAATCAAAAAAAATCACAAGAATAAAAAAAAATCACCCGAATCAGAAAAAGATCACGCGAATAAAAAAAAATCACCCGAATAAAAAAAAAATCACGCAAATCAAAGAGAATCACCCGAATCAAGCAAGAATCACGCGAATCAAAAAAATCACGCGAATAAAAAAAAATCACGAGAATAAAAAAAATCATGAATCAAGTGTACAAAAAAATATTAGTTGTTCACCCCTCGTTTATTTATTTATATTGGGTTTTAACGACGCACTATAATGATAACTAAGATCTATTGGCGTCGGATGAATGATTAATGAGATGATGGGATGGAGGTTTCTTAGGTATTTGGAAGTATAGTGGGAAGGAAGCGGTCGTTTGATCGATGATGGATGGTCGATTTGATATATGATCATGATCGTTTGATGATGGATATATATATATACTAGGCAAACAAGGCATTATGCGTTGATGCGCGAGATATTCATGTATCTTATAAACTTCAAACGAAAACTCTACACACCTTGACTCGTATAAATATACTTGACTTAGGCCCGGTTTTATCAATCTTAGTTAGGGCACTAATCCACTAACTATTAATTAAAGGTACGAAAATAGCATATGTAACCAATGGTGATAACAAGTTAATCCGCTAACTATTGCCTAATCCAGTTTCGTAAAACCGGGCCTTAGGTCCGGTAAATTACCAAGTCCAGTTAGCCCTAATCTGAGAGATGGTGAAAACGAATATCAAGGGTAACCATAGTGATAAAAACTCTAAACTGCCAGTTAGAGATCTCACGCTGGTGATTCCGGCCTTGGTGCATGGTTATCGAGTCTAGAAAGTCATTTCCATCTATTTGATGAATAAAAAACATTCATCGAACTATTTTGTTCGAATCGGCTGATCCGAATTGCATGAGAATTCGCAATAATCTATCAATATATTTTTTTATTTTTATATTGGGTTTTAACGACGCACTATAATGATGACTGAGATCTATTGGCGTCGGATGAATGATTAATGAGATGATGGGACGATGAGATGAAGGTTTTATGGGTAATGGGAAGGATGGTGGGAAGGAAGCGGTCGTGGCCTATATTATGGGAACCATCCCGGCATTAGCCTAGACTACAGAGGGAAACCACGAAACACCCCTGTAAAGATGGACGGTGGCGGGGATCGAACCGGGTCCGATATGTCCCTTCACCTCCGGGGTCACACGAAGCAAGTGCGCTAACCACTCAGCTACTGTGCCGGTAATCTATCAATAATCGAATTTAATTAACATAATTGATCAATAATTTAATTTATCAATAATCAAATTCAATCAATATAATTGATTAATAATGATTTAATTTATCAATAATTATTAATAATATGTGATAGAAATATCAATATCTTCTATGTGTTTTCATATTCAGTGAAAATTTGAATGTTTTTTGATATTTTTTTCACGCCCAGCTTGATCTAATGTGGTTTCTCGAAACTTTGAGATAGTGTTTCTCAAATATGGTCTCACCAATTTGACAAAAAAAACTATACAGTTCTAGGTTGGATAAATCTGCGTGTGTAGACAAAGTGTCCTGTCGACCAATGGAAGCCTGCGACCTGTGCAGTGCTTACAAATGAAAGAAAAAAACACACAGACAAAGCTCCATAAGAGTAAGATGGAAGTCTCCGTTATCGCTTCGGGCTAACCTATAACTACCCGATCGCAGCATATATGCGTTGCAAGATGGGTTATCGATATGAAACATCATTGAAAACTTCACGCAACTTGACTCATATGCATACTCTATTCGCCAGCTATGAATATAGAAAGCCGGGTGAAGCTCGGCGATATGGTTCTGCTATCATTTATATCTATTCGATGAATAAAAACATTCATTGTTGGTCCACGATTTTCTTCAAAACTGCTGGTTCAAATTGCATATACAAATCTGTGATAATGTAGGCTATATCATTTATATATCTACATTCGGTAAATTTTTCTTAGAGAGATTCGTTTTTCACATTTTCCCGCCAAGTCTAATGAGGGATTTTAAAAAACTTTGAGATGGTGTTTCTCGAAAATGGTTCTACCGATTTGACCCAAGAGCTCTACCACGATGTAGTGACACCAACATACTTTACCACAGTATAAAGAAGGTCTAAATAAGGTGTATAAGAAGTAAAAAGGACTCATATACTGATTACCGAGACGGTATATATTTGTCTCCTGCGGTCAGTTCGGAGCCAAAGGTCCCGATTGCCTGTCGCGATTCAGCGGATACCCTTGTGAACTAGATGTAGATAAGAGTAGCTTCGGTACTGGTGGCATTGTTGAACTCATACAAAATCTATAATTTTCATGCAAAACAAATGCAACTGCTGACATAATAATTATAAATAATAATAATAATAATAATAATTATAATAATAATAGCATTGTTGTTTAATAAGGTTCGATATAAAAGCGATAGTTGCGCTACGAGCAATCGGGACCCTGGACTCGGGAACTGAGCCCGGAAATGTTCCACTGTGAAGAAGCAAGTCTTTATACCATGATACAGTATGTTGATATCACTGCATCGTGACTCTTTATACAGCTCAACACAGATGTGTTCCCAAGATGGATCGAGTCCATGTGGTGATTTCACTCAGCTCAGGGGCGTCGTCAGGATGTGTGTATTGGGGGGCGCACAGGTTACATGTGCATAAAATGACCGCCCAGCTGGACACCTGCCATGCGCGAAAAGGGGGTCTGGGGGTGGAAGCCCCCCAGCAGAGCCCCGCAGGTGAATTTTGAAAATATGGACATTTTTCAAGAGATTTTTGCGATTCACGAGTGGTTTTGGGGTCTTATCAGCATCAACATGGACATTTCGAAGCTATACTTTTGCGATTTCTCCCAGCAAAGACCCACAGGGAGTTTTTTTAAATAGACTCATGTCATTTTCAAAGTGATTTATGCAATTTATAAGCGGTTTTGTAGTCCAATGATTGAATCACTATGGACATTAACCAAGTTATTCTGAATAGTATAATTATGGACATTTTCGAAACTATTTTCGCGATTTCTCCCAACAAAATTCCCAGCAGTGACTTTTTTTTAAATATGGTCATTTTTCAAGTGATTTTTGCGATTCACGAACAGTTTCGGAATTCAATAATTGAACCATCATCGAAAAACAAAAAGGAAGTGTGAAGTAGTAGAGTGTATACTGATACAATTCATATTAGTAAGTCATCAACTCATCATATATCAATGTGTGTTCATTCGTAGGTCAACATTGAATATTTTTGAAGGATGATTAGTTATTGTGTGGCGGGGGGGGGGGGGGGGGGCGCAAATGTCGATTGGGGGGGCGCGCGGCCCTCCTGAGACCCCTTAACAACGGCCTCGACTCAGCTGTCAGTCTTGTTCTATTTCACGATCGTCCTTGAACCTACCGTTCGCTGCTCTACCTATAGTGTACAATATGGAAATATGTGTCATTCCTTCTGCGATTGTCAAATATTGGCATTTCATGTGACTGTTGCTACAGCTGAGCCGTCGTAAACGTAATTTTGTGAACAAAGTTGGTTCCTTGTGTCATCACTAGATTACTCATGAATGGTAGGTTCAGAGATTTGAATGCTGAATTGGTACATATTTTCAACATTGGTGGAATAATAGGGAATTGAGCGTCCCCAGTCTTCATAGAGCAAACATATCCCACCAGGAAGATTTGACAGATCTAAATGATAATAAAACTTGAACCGTTCAAGATACAGAATTAACAAATATACTTACTTCTTCTCTTTTTCATATATTCGCTGATAATGGACTATATATATATATATATATATATATATATATATATATATATATATATATATATATATATATATACATATATATATATATATATATATATATATATATATATAAATATATATATAAATATATATATATATATATAATCGCCACACCATCGACTTTGAGAATACCAAGTCTTTAGCTTCGATAAACCATCATTTACCTCGTCTATTCAGAGAAGCAGTGGAAATGGAAAAAAAGACCACAAAATATAAACAAGAGAGATGACAGCATCCACATTTCAGATAGTCGGAAACCAGTTTTATCTCGAGGAAATTTTGATACTGGAACGCAATCGAACATCCGTCAGAACAATGGTCAATTATTGACTGATCGGCCCTCATCATATGTCGGACCAATTACGAGGTACCAGAGTAGAATCATGGGTAACAACAAATCATGAGAAGAACACACGTTATTCTAGGATCTGAATATTGTAACAATTTTCATATATTCTGTTACTTGATTGATTTTTATTTATTTTATTTCATCATCATTTTTTAGACCTTGTTTTTTGTTGTTTTTTTGTGTGTAATTTGTAATGTATGAATCTTATTGGCTCTATGTTTTCTCATTGAACAATTTTACCTCATTCTTCTGTTTCCATTTCCACTTCTGTCATATGGATTTGATCTGTTAACATCGTATTTTATATTATGAACTGATTTTATAATTATGATATTTTAAAAGTGTGTTTTTAGTCTCTTGATCATGAATTTTGTAATAAATTCGAAACGTTGAGATAAAACATATTAACATGGATTCCGCAAATCATTATAACATATATATATATATATATATATATATATATATATATATATATATATATATATATATATATATATATCTATATATATATATATATATATATATATATATATATATATATATATATATATATATATCCCGGTCGAGGCGTATCTTTTTCGACATAACTATAGAATCCCATATATATATATATATATATATATATATATATATATATATATATATATATATATATAATGAATCACAGCAATTAAAACAATCACTATATTCTCAGCATCCCACAAAATTTCAAAATGTAGTTTATCTGTGAGTTAACCAAATTTTATGCCATCGGTCATATTTGTAGATGAAATTAAATATGAAAATAATTAGGAAAGAAACACGGTTTGATGACATCCCCAAGTAAAACATATTTGGATCAAATTGACGCTATGATTATGATTCATTCCCAAAAATTGAACAACATATGCTTTTGTCTGAGTCAACTCCACCAAACCTAGCTTAACTTGTAGACAATACTTGTCGAAAATCCTGACGAGTCAAATGTTATAATAACAAATGTGGTAAGATCACTTGTATGTAACAGTAACACTCGCTATTTTTGTCATTCATTGTTTCCTCGCAGCGTACCGTTAGATACAAATAAAACACATAACATATTGTGAACGTTCATTATATAGATCAACAATACTTTAAAATATTGTACGGTGTGGAACAGTTTATATCACAACAATATGTTCCACCGGAAGTGACTGCGATCGTTTACATGTTACCTGTGGGTTTCTGTCGACAGGTGGCGCTAGTCCCCATGCTCAGCCCATGAACGGCGGCACCCACGCCGCGGAGGTCGAGGACGAGGCGTCCGGAGGTAAGACTCCATCGGGGGCGCTGAAGAGCGAATACTGGAATAGAGATAGGTCTACTACCAGAAATGAAGGTGGCTTGGCGTATATGTATACATATTTATTGGACTACGTCATGGTATACATGATTGCCTTTTGGCACATAATAATAATCAAATACAAAATTAATGAATTAGAAAAAAACATATAATAATAATAAATCACACATGAATGATTGATAAAAAATGATCCTAGAAAATAATGAAAGAGTAATAAACAGTGGCTTGATATGAAAAAGTATTAGTATATACAGAGATATGAAATAATATAAGAATATTTAAAAAATGGAGAATAATTATGCAATGAATGTGAGTACAAATGGTTTCTCAAAATAGCAATAGATCCTTTCAGAGCTAAAATTCCTATCAAATTGATGAAATCACAATTTAGACTAAATTTCTCACATAATTCTACATTAATTTGTGATAGTTTTACCGTACAAGCTCTTATTTCGGGGAAGTCGTGGCTGGGGTTATTTGGGTCAGGATATGATCGTTTCCTCGAGTAGGCACATCCTCCTTCTCAGTCAACACGCCAAGCCCACGTTCACTGTTGGTAGTGTCTCTAATCCAGTATACTCTCTTCAGGCGCCCCGACTTCATTCCGACGCTTCCCAGCATTTTTCAGAACATCTGTATTCCCAATTTCCAAATCAAATTTCCAGTCAATTATGTAATCTAGCTGTCTACTCATCATTGAAAATATATATTCTTCTTGATCAAAACGATACATCATAACCACATCATATGTTATAACAAAGGGTTCGATTACTAGCTTATTTACTATCATTATTGATTCCAGATGGAATTATCTCTGTTTTAACTTTCACATTTTTGAACTTTCACATTTCAGCTATTCTAATATTTGGGAAAGTATTCAGAACAAGTCAACTATTGTTATTATTGCTATTGTTGTTATTACGTTTGTTATTTGTTATTGTTGTTCTTACTAGGCAAACGCGTTATGTGTTTCCGCGTTGATGGATGAGCTGGAACATATCAACTTATCTTTGGATTGGTTATTGGATGAGCGTAGCGAAGACTCAATTACACTGTACTTGAAAAATCGAAGGTGTTTTTTTTTTTTTTTTTGTTTTTTTGTTCGCGCTCTACAGGTCAAACAAAAATTCAGATCATGATGAAACTTGGCACACATATGAACCCCTATCTGACTTGATGCTGTATAGTTTTGAGGCAAAATCGGTTAAACAATTCTTGAGATAAATCATTTTGAATTTTTCAAAAAACCCATATGAATAAGCCAGGCGGAAAAAATGACAAAGTGAATGTTCTCCGAAATTTTTCAAATTCTCACAGAACTCGAACAACATAATAATACACATTATTCCGAACTTTTACTCAAATCGGATCAGCCGTTTTGATGTAAAAGAATATATAATGTTATTTGTGTCAATTATTTAAAGCTATTAAGATACCTATTAAATCAAAGCAACAAGTGTCACCACTTGATTATAAACGATTAAAACAAAGCCTTTTTTATTATAACATAAATTATTAGAGTAAAGTAAGATGGCAGTGATGTAATGGTTTGGATCTCAAGGTGTATATATATATATAATAACCAATCCAAAGATAAGTTGATATGTTCCAGCTCATCCATCAACGCGGAAACACATAACGCGTTTGCATAGTTATATATATATATACACCTTGAGATCCAAACCAATACATCACTGCCATCTTATTTTCCATTAATAATTTATATAATAATGAAGAAGGCTTTGTTTTAATCGTTTACAATCAAGTGGTGACACTTGTTGCTTTGATTAAATAGGTATCTTAATAGCTTTGAATAATTGACACAAATAACATTATATATTTTTTTACATCGAAACGGCTGATCCGATTTGAGTAAAAGTTCGGAATAATGTGTATCAATTTCAATTCAATTCAATTCAATTTCAATTCAAAAATCATTTTATTCCATACAATATGATACATCAGGAATTACAATGAGAAATTATTCATTTTTCACATAGCTATCATTATTCACACACCTTCGATATCGATAGACTAAACCCTTGAAAAGAAAAATTAAAAATTGAGTAAATAAAGATGGTGTTCCTTGAATTATGGTAATATCCAAATCTAATCAATGAATAATACATTCAATTCATGTAATGTAACTGTGTTTAGAGTTGAGTATTAAAGATAAATGAAAAATGAAAATGAAATAAAGAATGTATAGAAGCCCGCATCATTATCAGATTGAAGTTCTCTGAGAATTTTGATCCTCTCAGATGAAATATTTTTCACGAATGTTTTCCTCTGGCTTATTCTAATGAGATTTTTGAAAACTTTGGAATGAGTTTTCTCAGAAGATGTTCAACCGATCGTGCCTCAAAACTATACAGCATCAAGTCAGATAGGGGTTCATGTGTGTGCCAAGTTTTAACTGATTTTGAATTTTCGTCTGACCTGTGGAGCGCGAACAAAAAAACAAAAAAACAAAAAAAAAAACAGGCACTTTTTTTTCGGTATAGTGTAATTGAGTCTTCGCTTCGCTCATCCAATTATTTTGTATTTGTTAATTCTTACTACGGTATAGCTGTTTGGATTCTGATTACACATGAATATAAGTGGGTGGCTATTATCATCAAATAAGGGTAATGATGATTATTGTTTGCTTAACGACCCCACCAACAACCAGTTTGGAGCTATGGTACTATGTTAATGGAGATAATACGAAGTGATGATATGTAAAAGGATGTTCAAAAATCCATGCCTTATACGAGACTCGAACCCACGCCCAATGGTATCTCAATTTTCTAAAGCGGTGCATCAGTTGACTACAAGCTATATAATATGAAGGGTGGCAAATATCAAAATTCTATCTCATTATGAGGAATCATGACGCCATTATTCTGTTTTGGAAATTTTAAAACAAAAAGTGGGCATCATATTGGGTGATAAGATCATCCTTGTGATGCCCCGTCCGAACGATCCTACCTTTCATCCTTCGTGTTGATTTGGGAAACAAGATTTTGTATCAAGTTTCGATGTTCAAAGGACAATACAACTCTGAAACTAGATTTCAATAGACCATTTTCATAATTCAATGCGCAGGCGCGTCCCGCCTCCTAGCAGCCGAGATCGCTGGTATTGCATTTTGGGAGTTTTAGTACTGTTCAAAAAGTCAAGCCGCTTATCCACAGGGTTAGAGGCAAAACACCAAGATATAAAACCTGCACTAAATCTCATCTTACTCACTCTGACAGTGTAAATCTCTCAGTACATAGTAAACATATGAATGTTGAAACTAGTATCATATTATAACTTAATACGTTCACCGTAACGCACAATGATATAAATCAAACGTGCTAAACAGCATTAGCAGCAAAAGACTTTCGATCTCGGGTAACATAATCCCGTTCTAGTTCAAACGATCGCCACTAGATGGCTCATTCATTTCGGAAATGGTCCATTATAGTAATGACGGTATTCATTTCCTGAATTCTAGAGAAAAACAGAAACCATCATCTGAATGACATAAATGATAATCAGTCCGTTTGTCCTCCAGGTACCATGAGTCAAGACCTACATGGAAACAAACAGAATCGAGCAGTGTCTAAGTCACGACTCAGATAAAGGGCTGGTCTTAGAGGACAAATTGATTGATTGTAACTTCTGATATTGAGATGTTGATTCCTAGTTTTCCCCAAAATCAGGGAAATAAATATCGTCATAATTTGTCATTAATTTGAAAAATGTAGTTCTTCTATATATTGGGTTTAACGATGCACTTTACTGATGATCAAGATCTACTGGGGGGGGGGGGGGACATCCCAATACGATATTAAAACAGTTTTGAAAGATAATACCAAGAAAAACAGCAGAGAAGCGGTATTATCCTATAGGCTTCTGTCAAGTGTTGTCACCCATTGTTGAAAGAGACAGACAACAATGTCCACCAGTTGGAATTGACCTATCAGAATATTTGGTAGTCCACCAGTTCGCTGTATTGCTATAGTAACGATTGTTTGTCGTTTGTTACGTGCCAACACCCTATACTAACAGCATGGTCACAGCCTCCTTGAACACTGGATAAGTTAAGACTGGGTTTACCTTGTACAGGAATGCACCCCCTGGAGTCGGTGAATGACATCATGCTGAAAATAATGAAAAAATAATAATCATAATAATCCTCAATCATAATCCTGAATAACAGTTCAGTGCACAATCCACTCGACCACTCATCACAATACGTTTCTTCTCCCAACAGACGACACCATCTCATCCGACCAAGTAACCTCCTATCTGCGCTCCCATCCCGACTTCCTGGAGCGTTACGTGATGGAGGAGATCGACGTCGAGCGTCTGGAACGGTGGGTAATCCGCGGGTCTCAGCGCTCGCGTCACCGCCAGGGCGACGCCAAGAACTGTCGCAAGTCGAGCCTGTCGCGGTGGAGGTTCTGCGTGCACGCCGACAAGCGTCACATGCTCCAGGAACTGACCAAGTCTCTGCAGCTGCGTCCCACCAAGGCGCACGTCCTGTGGGAACTAGCAGCTTGCATCGCGTCGGCTGTGTCGGCAGACGGCTTCCAGTTGTATATCAGCGAGCGGGGAGATCCCGAACAGCTGGGATTGTATCTGGAACACGATGCCAAGACGGAGATTGGGGACTCGAGGCTGGAACCGTTGAAACCGGGTTCGGCACCTGGTTATGTGGCGAAAACTAGGGAACCGTTGAGGCTGTCGAGAGATGTGCCTGATGTGAGGTTTCTGGACAACTCACCCTTCAAGGTATGTTTGACATTTCATATATATATATATATATATATATATATATATATATATATATATATATATATATATTAAATATTTATATATTTATATTCATATATATATATATATATATATATATATATATATATATATATATATATATATATATATATATATATATATATATATATATATATATATATATATATATATGTAGGCCCCATATATATATATATATATATATATATATATATATATATATATATATATATATATATATATATATATATATTCATATGTATATTTACACAGTTATAATGTGTTCCGAACGTTCGGAAATGAAACACTTTTATCTAATCAAAATGGGGTGGTAAGATCGCCCTTGTGGTGCCCCGTCCAAACGATCCTATGCATCTTTCATCCATAGCCTCGATGGGGAACAATGATTTTGTATCAAGTTTCGATTTTATTGAAAAAAAATGTATATTTCCCCATTACTTTTGTATTTTTTTCTTAACGTTTCGACTTTTACTGGGATTCTTTTACTTCAAGATCTTCTTGAGTGCAGCTTCATAAAGATAACAAGATTCACAAATATATAACCAAAAGCATTTCAATTCATAGATCTGTTATATATTATATTTTGTTTCACTTTAGTTAATGATGGAAGCTCTTTCGGATGGATCATTAATTCTTTCGAATATAAAAATATTGATCAATATAACACTAAAAGAGTTGTTTTCAGGAAATTACAATTTATATGTTTCTGGTTTCTTGACATGTTGTTTCATATTGGCCCGCAATACCCATGTTGAGGTCAAATCCCATTAACAGCGGTATTATATATTGGGCTATTATTATTATCATTATTACTCTGTTATAACCATTCCTTCAAGTGGTCGTTAAACCCTATTTATAGCACTCACATTAGGGTGGTTTGTTCAACGACTCTTCCAACTACTGTCGCTCATGCATGATGTATGTTGTCATAAGCAACACAGTATAACATGTTTAAAGTTAAGTTATATAATACACTATAGTCCAATAACAATGCATCTGAAAGTCTTCAATTGAGTGAATTGCTGTTTTCAATTCATTTTATTTGCATTTCATTGAATCATTCATGGGATTTATTCTGTGCCCTTGTTTTTTCCGCGTAATCAGGAGCCTAGTGTTTGTATGCGCAATAAGGGGCCTCCCATTCAATGTTTGTATGCGTAATCAGGGCTCCCTAGTGTTTGTATGCACGATCAATGCCTCCTTTCTTCACATTTTATATCGGGTTTCAACGACGCACTGTAATGATGACTGGGATCTATTGGCGTCGGATGACTGATTAATGAGATGATGAGATGATGAGATGAAGGTGTATGGGTGATGGGAAGGATAGTGGGAAGAAAGCGGTCGTGGCCTATAGTGTGGGAACCATCCCGGCATTAGCCCAGACTACAGAGAGAAACCACGAAAAAAACCCTGTAAGGATGGACGGTGGCAGGGATCGAACCGGGTCCGATATGTCCCTTCAAGTCCCAAGTCACACGAACCAAGTGCGCTAACCACTCAGCTACTGTGCCGGTTCATGGCCACCCTAATGTTTGTATGCGCAATCAGGGCCTTCCTAGTGTTTGTATACGCAATCAGGGGCTCCCTAGTATTTGGATGCGCAATCAGGGCCTCCTTAGTGTAGCTATGCGCAATCAGGGCCTCACTAGTGTTTGTATGCGCAATCAGGGCCTTCCCAGTGTTTGTATGCGAAATCAGGGCCTTCCTGGTGTATGTATTCGCAATCAGGGCCTCCCTAGTGTTTGTATGCGCAATCAGGGCCTTCCTGGTGTATGTATTCGCAATCAGGGCCTCCCTAGTGTTTGTATGCGCAATCAGGGTCTTCCTAGTGTTCGTATACGGGATCAAGGCCTCTCTAGTGTTTGTATTCGCAATCAGGGCCTCCCTAGTGTTTGTATGCGCAATCGGGGCCTCCCTAGTGTTTGTATGCGCAATCAGGGTCTTCCCAGTGTTCGTATACGGGATCAAGGCCTCTCTAGTGTTTGTATTCGCAATCAGAGCCTTCCTAGTGTTTGTATGCGCAATCAGGGCCTCCCTAGTGTTTGTATGCGCAATCAGGGTCTTCCCAGTGTTCGTATACGGGATCAAGGCCTCTCTAGTGTTTGTATGCGCAATCAGGGTCTTCCTAGTGTTTGTATGCGCAATCAGGGCCTTCCTAGTGTTTGTATTCGCAATCTGGGCCTCCCTAGTGTTTGTATGCGCAATCAGGGTCTTCCCAGTGTTCGTATACGGGATCAAGGCCTCTCTAGTGTTTGTATTCGCAATCAGGGCCTTCCTAGTGTTTGTATATGCAATCAGGGCCTTCCTAGTGTTTGTATGCGCAATCAGGGTCTTCCTAGTGTTTGTATGCGCAATCAGGGCCTTCCTGGTGTATGTATTCGCAATCAGGGCCTCCCTTGTGTTTGTATGCGCAATCAGGGTCTTCCTGGTGTTCGTATACGGGATCAAGGCCTCTCTAGTGTTTGTATTCGCAATCAGGGCCTCCCTAGTGTTTGTATGCGCAATCAGGGTCTTCCTAGTGTTCGTATACGGGATCAAGGCCTCTCTAGTGTTTGTATTCGCAATCAGGGTCTTCCTAGTGTTTGTATATGCAATCAGGACCTTCCTAGTGTTTGTATGCGCAATCAGGGTCTTCCTAGTGTTTGTATGCGCAATCAGGGCCTTCCTGGTGTATGTATTCGCAATAAGGGCCTCCCTAGTGTTTGTATGCGCAATCAGGGTCTTCCTGGTGTTTGTATGCGCAATCAGGGCCTTCCTGATGTATGTATTCGCAATCAGGGCCTCCCTTGTGTTTGTATGCGCAATCAGGGTCTTCCTAGTGTTTGTATGCGCAATCAGGGCCTTCCTGGTGTATGTATTCGCAATCAGGGCCTCCCTAGTGTTTGTATGCGCAATCAGGGTCTTCCTAGTGTTTGTATGCGCAATCAGGGCCTTCCTGGTGTATGTATTCGCAATCAGGGCCTCCCTTGTGTTTGTATGCGCAATCAGGGTCTTCCTAGTGTTCGTATACGGGATCAGGCCTCTCTAGTGTTTGTATGCGCCATCAGGGTCTTCCTAGTGTTTGTATGCGCAATCAGGGCCTTCCTAGTGTTTGTATTCGCAATCGGGGCCTCCCTAGTGTTTGTATGCGCAATCAGGTTCTTCCTGGTGTTCGTATACGGGATCAAGGCCTCTCTAGTGTTTGTATTCGCAATCTGGGCCTCCCTAGTGTTTGTATGCGCAATCAGGGTCTTCCTAGTGTTCGTATACGGGATAAAGGCCTCTCTAGTGTTCGTATTCGCAATCAGGGCCTTCCTAGTGTTTGTATATGCAATCAGGATCTTCCTAGTGTTTGTATGCGTAATCAGGGCCTTCATAGTGTTTGTATGCACAATCAGAGCCTTCCTAGTGTTTGTATTCGCAACCAGGGATCCTTAGTGTTTGTGTGCGCAAACAGGGCCTTCCTAGTGTTTGTATGCGCAATCAGGGCCTTCCTAGTGTTTGTATGCGCAATCAGGGCCTTCCTAGTGTTTGTATTCGCAATCAGGGCCTCCCTAGTGTTCGTATGCGCAATCAGGTTCTTCCTAGTGTTCGTATACGGGATCAAGGCCTCTCTAGTGTTTGTATTCGCAATCTGGGCCTCCCTAGTGTTTGTATGCGCAATCAGGGCCTTCCTAGTGTTCGTATACGGGATCAAGGCCTCTCTAGTGTTTGTATGCGCAATCAGGGCCTTCCTAGTGTTTGTATGCGCAATCAGGGTCTTCCTAGTGTTTGTATACGCGATCAAGGCCTCTCTAGTGTTTGTATGCGCAATCAGGGCCTTCCTAATGTTTGTATTCGCAATCAGGGCCTCCCTAGTGTTTGTATGCGCAATCAGGTTCTTCCTAGTGTTCGTATACGGGATCAAGGCCTCTCTAGTGTTTGTATTCGCAATCTGGGCCTCCCTAGTGTTTGTATGCGCAATCAGGGCCTCCCTAGTGTTTGTATGCGCAATCAGGGTCTTCCTAGTGTTCGTATATGGGATCAAGGCCTCTCTAGTGTTTGTATGCGCAATCAGGGCCTTCCTAGTGTTAGTATACGGGATCAAGGCCTCTCTAGTGTTTGTATGCGCAATCAGGGCCTTCCTAGTGTTTGTATTCGCAATCAGGGCCTCCCTAGTGTTTGTATGCGCAATCAGGGTCTTCCTAGTGTTCGTATACGGGATCAAGGCCTCTATAGTGTTCGTATTCGCAATCAGGGCCTTCCTAGTGTTTGTATATGCAATCAGGATCTTCCTAGTGTTTGTATGCGCAATCAGGGCCTTCATAGTGTTTGTATGCGCAATCAGGGCCTTACTAGTGTTTGTATGCGTAATCAGGGCCTTCATAGTGTTTGTATGCACAATCAGAGCCTTCCTAGTGTTTGTATTCGCAACCAGGGATCCTTAGTGTTTGTGTGCGCAAACAGGGCCTTCCTAGTGTTTGTATGCGCAATCAGGGCCTTCCTAGTGTCTGAATGCGCAATCAGGGCCTTACTAGTGTTTGTATGCGCAAGAAGAGCCATCCTGATGTTTGTATGCGCAATCAGGGCCTTCCTATAGTGTTTGTATTCGCAATCAGGGCCTTCCTAGTGTTTGTATTCGCAATCAGGGCCTCCCTAGTGTTTGTATGCGCAACAAAGCTCTTCCTAGTGTTTGTATGCACAATCAGAGCCTTCCTAGTGTTTGTATTCGCAACCAGGGATCCTTAGTGTTTGTATGCGCAATCAGGGCCTCCCTAGTGTTTGTATGCGCAATCAGGGTCTTCCTAGTGTTCGTATACGGGATCAAGGCCTCTCTAGTGTTCGTATTCGCAATCAGGGCCTTCCTAGTGTTTGTATATGCAATCAGGATCTTCCTAGTGTTTGTATGCGCAATCAGGGCCTTCATAGTGTTTGTATGCGCAATCAGGGCCTTCCTAGTGTTTGTATGCGTAATCAGGGCCTTCATAGTGTTTGTATTCGCAACCAGGGATCCTTAGTGTTTGTATGCGCAAGAAGGGCCTTCCTAGTGTTTGTATATGCAATCAGGATCTTCCTAGTGTTTGTATGCGTAATCAGGGCCTTCATAGTGTTTGTATGCGCAATCAGGGCCTTCCTAGTGTTTGTATTCGCAACCAGGGATCCTTAGTGTTTGTGTGCGCAAACAGGGCCTTCCTAGTGTTTGTATGCGCAATCAGGGCCTTCCTAGTGTTTGTATTCGCAATCAGGGCCTCCCTAGTGTTTGTATGCGCAACGAAGCTCTTCCTAGTGTTTGTGTGCGCAAGAAGGGCCATCCTGATGTTTGTATGCGCAATCAGGGCCTTCCTAGTGTTTGTATTCGCAATCAGGGCCTCTCTAGTGTTTGTATGCGCAACAAAGCTCTTCCTAGTGTTTGTATGCGCAAGAAGAACAATCCTGATGTTTGTATGCGCAATCAGGGCCTTCCTAGTGTTTGTGTGCGCAAACTTGGCCTTCCTAGTGTTTGTATGCGCAATCAGGGCCTTCCTAGTGTCTGAATGCGCAATCAGGGCCTTACTAGTGTTTGTATGCGCAAGAAGAGCCATCCTGATGTTTGTAGGCGCAATCAGGGCCTTCCTAGTGTTTGTATTCGCAATCGGGGCCTCCCTAGTGTTTGTATGCGCAATAAAGCTCTTCCCAGTGTTTGTATGCGCAAGAAGAGCCATCCTGATGTTTGTATGCGCAATCAGGGCCTTCCAAGTGTTTGTATTCGCAATCAGGGCCTCCCTAGTGTTTGTATGCGCAACAAAGCTCTTCCTTGTGTTTGTATGCGCAAGAAGAGCCATCCTGATGTTTGTATGCGCAATCAGGGCCTTCCTAGTGTTTGTATTCGCAATCAGGGCCTCCCTAGTGTTTGTATGCGCAACAAAGCTCTTCCTAGTGTTTGTATGCGCAAGAAGGGCCATCCTAATGTTTGTATGCGCAATCAGGGCCTTCCTAGTTTTTGTTTTCGCAATCAGGGCCTCCTTAGTGTTTGTATTTGCAATCAGGGCCTTCCTAGTGTTTGTATGCGCAAGAAGGGCCATCCTGATGTTTGTATGCGCAATCAGGGCCTTCCCAGTGTTTGTATTCGCAATCAGGGCCTCCTTAGTGTTTGTATGCGCAACAAAGGTCTTCCTAGTGTTTGTATGCGCAAGAAGAGCCATCCTGATGTTTGTATGCGCAATCAGGGCCTTCCTAGTGTTTGTATTCGCAATCAGGGCCTCCTTAGTGTTTGTATGCGCAACAAAGCTCTTCCTAGTGTTTGTATGCGCAAGAAGGGCCATCCTAATGTTTGTATGCGCAATCGGGGCCTTCCTAGTGTTTGTATTCGCAATCAGGGCCTCCTTAGTGTTTGTATGCGCAACAAAGCTCTTCCTAGTGTTTGTATGCGCAAGAAGGGCCATCCTAATGTTTGTATGCGCAATCAGGGCCTTCCTAGTGTTTGTATTCGCAATCAGGGCCTGCTTAGTGTTTGTATGCGCAACAAAGGTCTTCCTGGTGTTTGTATCCGTCTGAAACAGAGGACAGAGTCCAAGGCGACTATCTGTCGGCCGTCTCAATTCTCATCCGGTTTTTCCTAGTATTTGTATTCGACTGAACAAGGAGACAGAGTCCAACGCGACTATCTGTCAGCCGTCTCAATTCTCATCCTGCTCTCCCTGGTGTTTGTATATGCAACCAGCGCTTCCTAGTGTTTGTATGCGCAAGAAGATGGCCCTGATGTTTGTATGCGCAATCAGGGCCTTTCTAGTGTTTGTATTCGCAATCAGGGCCTCCCTAGTGTTTGTATTCGCAATCAGGGCCTCCCTAGTGTTTGTATTCGCAATCAGGGCCTTCCTAGTGTTTGTATTCGCAATCAGGGCCTTCCTAGTGTTTGTATGCGCAACAAAGGTCTTCCTAGTGTTTGTATCCGTCTGGAACAGAGGACAGAGTCCGAAGCGACTATCTGCCAGCCATCTCAATTCTCATCCGGTTCTTCCTAGTGTTTGTATCCGACTGAACAAGGAGACAGTGTCCAACGCGACTATATGTCAGCCGTCTCAATTCTCGCCCTGTTCTTCCTGGTGTTTGTATGCGCAATCAGGGCTCCCAGTGTTTGTATCCGACTGAACAAGGAGACAGAGTCCAACGCGACTATCTGTCAGCCGTCTCAATTCTCATCCTGCTCTCCCTGGTGTTTGTATATGCAACCAGCGCTTCCCAGTGTTTGTATGCGCAAGAAGGGCCATCCTGATGTTTGTATGCGCAATCAGGGCCTTTCTAGTGTTTGTATTCGCAATCAGGGCCTCCCTAGTGTTTGTATGCGCAACAAAGGTCTTCCTAGTGTTTGTATCCGTCTGGAACAGAGGACAGAGTCCAAAGTGACTATCTGTCAGCCGTCTAAATTCTCATCCTGTTCTTCCGGGTGTTTGAATCTGACTAAACAAGGAGAAAGAGTCCGAAGCGACTATCTGCCAGCCATCTCAATTCTCATCCGGTTCTTCCTAGTGTTTGTATCCGACTGAACAAGGAGACAGTGTCCAACGCGACTATATGTCAGCCGTCTCAATTCTAATCCTGTTCTTCCTGGTGTTTGTATGCGCAATCAGGGCTCCCAGTGTTTGTATCCAACTGAAACAGAGGACTGAGTCCAACGTGACTATAAGTCAGCCGTCTCAATTCTAATCCTGTTCTTCCTGGTGTTTGTATGCGCAATCAGGGCCACCAGTGTTTGTATCCGACTGAAACAGAGGACAGAGTCCAACGCGACTATCTGCCAGCCATCTCAATTCTCATCCGGTTCTTCCTAGTGTTTGTATCCGACTGAACAAGGAGACAGAGTCCAACGCGACTAACTGTCAGCCGTCTCAATTCACATCCTGTTCTCCTTAGTGTTAGTATGCAAAACCAGGGTTCCCTCGTGTTAGTATCAGACTCAACAAGTAGAGAGAGTCCAACGCGATTATCTGTTAGTCGTCTCAATTCTCATCCTGTTCTTCCTAGTGTTAGTATCAGACTCAACAAGGAGACAGAGTCCAACGCGACTATCTGTCAGCAGTCTCAATTCACATCCTGTTCTCCCTAGTGTTAGTATGCAAAACCAGGGCTCCCTAGTGTTAGTATCAGACTTAACAAGTAGAGAGAGTCCAACGCGACTATCTGTTAGTCGTCTCAATTCTCATCCTGTTCTTCTCAGTGTTTGTATGCGCAATCATGCCTTTTCAGTGTTTGTATCCAACTGCACAAGGAGACAGAGTACAACGCGACTTTCTGTCAGCTCAATCAATTCTCATCCCGTTCCTTCCTGTTGTTTGTATGCGCAATCAGGGCTTCAGTAGTGTTCGTATTCGACTAAACAAGGAGACAGATTCCAACGCGACTATCTGTCAGCCGTCCTAATTCTCATCCTGTTTTTCCCAGTGTTTGTATCCGACTGAAGCAGAGGACAGACTACAACGCGACTATCTGTTAGCCTTCTCAATTCTCATCTTGTTTCTTCCAGTGTTCGTATGCGCAATCATGGCTTCACTAGTGTTCTCATCCGACTGAACAAGGAGTCAGAGTCCAAAGTCACTATCTGTCAGCCGTCTCAATTCTCATCCGGTTCTTTCCAGTGTTTGCATGCGCAACCGGGCATCCACAGTGTTTGTATCCGACTGAACAAGGAGTCAGAGTCCAACGCGACTATCTGACAGCCGTCTCAAATCTCATCTTGTTTCTTCCAGTGTTTGTATGCGCAATCAGGGCTCCCCAGTGTTTGTATCCGACTGAAACAGAGGACAGACTACAACGCCACTATCTGTTAGCCTTCTCAATTCTCATCCTGTTTCTCCTAGTGTTTGCTCATTCAATCAGGCCTCCCCAGTCATTGTATCCGTTTCAACAAGGAGACATAGTTCATCGCGACTATCTTTCGGCTGTCTCAATTCTCATCTTGTTCCTTCCAGTGTTCAGTTGCGCAATCAGGGCTCTCTTGTGATTAAATCTGACCTTAGGGAACATTGTAAGCCTAAAATTTTTTTTTTACTTTTTTTCTATATATGTTGTAATAATTTGGTGCATCCTCAACTGATCATCGAAAAATTCCAACATAAAACGCATACATTTCAATCACAAGCAAATATCAAGTATTGCATGAACATATCCTGTAATCATTGCATACCAGATCCCATTGTTGTTATGGCTGTTTTGTAATGAATCCAAGAAACCTTCATTTTCAAGAGCATTCATCTTGGAATTGAATATTTACCCAAAAAAGTACCTTTTTCTCAAAAGAGGTTCGAAGCTGGACTCTTGAACTTTTGACAGTACATTATTGAATGTGAACCACATATGTGGACGAAATTCATTATCTGTGCAACCAATACGTGGTATTGAAAAAAATTGAAACATGTTGAAAAATGTAGCAAATTTGGAGTTTCGTTTGAAATTCCTTTGTTGTGAGCATTGTCGCAGTGTGATTGATGCATCCTTTCAGTGTGTACACAAACTTCGAAGAAACATGTAAACAAAGAATGAGTATTCTGAATGAAGTAGTTTCTGAGATAAAATTACATGAAATTTGTTATATAACATGAGGAGGATGGGGCTCACAATGTTTCCTTGACAAGGATTCAGAGACCAACACGACTATCTGTCATTTGTCTCAATTCTCATCCGGTTCTTCCCAGTGTTTGCATGCGCAACCAAGCATCCACAGTGTTTATATCCGACTGAAAAAGGAGACAGAGTCCAACGCGACTATCTGTCAGCCGTCTCAATTCTCATCCTGTTCTTTCTAGTGTTTGTATGAGCAATCAGAGCTCTCTTGTGTTTGTATCAGACTTAACAAGAGGACGGAGTTCACTGCGACTATCTGTCAGCCGTCTCAATTCTCATCCTGTTCTTTCTAGTGTTTGTATGCGCAATCAGAGCTCTCTAGTGTTCGTATCAGAATAAACTAGGGGACAGAGTCCAACGCGACTTTCAGTCAGCCGTCTCAATTCTCATCCTGTTCATCCTGGTGTTTGTATGCGCAATCAGGCCTTTCCAGTGTTTGTATCCGACTGAACAAGAAGACAAGGTCCATTACGACTATTTGTCTGCCATCTCAATTCTCTTCCAATTCTTCCTATTGTTTGTATGCGCAATCAGGGCTACCCAGTGTTCGTATCAGACTAAACTAGGGGACAGAGTCCAACACGACATCTGTCAGCCGTCTCAATTCTCTTCCAATTCTTCCTATTGTTTGTATGCGCAATCAGAGCTCTCTAGTGTTCGTATCAGACTAAACTAGGGGACAGAGTCCAACGCGACTTTCAGTCAGCCGTCTCAATTCTCATCCTGTTCATCCTGGTGTTTGTATGCGCAATCAGGCCTTTCCAGTGTTTGTATCCGACTGAACAAGAAGACAAGGTCCATTACGACTATTTGTCTGCCATCTCAATTCTCTTCCAATTCTTCCTATTGTTTGTATGCGCAATCAGGGCTACCCAGTGTTCGTATCAGACTAAACTAGGGGACAGAGTCCAACACGACATCTGTCAGCCGTCTCAATTCTCTTCCAATTCTTCCTATTGTTTGTATGCGCAATCAGAGCTCTCTAGTGTTCGTATCAGACTAAACTAGGGGACAGAGTCCAACACGACATCTGTCTGCCATCTCAATTCTCTTCCAATTCTTCCTATTGTTTGTATGCGCAATCAGAGCTCTCTAGTGTTCGTATCAGACTAAACTAGGGGACAGAGTCCAACGCGACTTTCAGTCAGTCGTCTCAATTCTCATCCTGTTCATCCTGGTGTTTGTATGCGCAATCAGGCCTTTCCAGTGTTTGTATCCGACTGAACAAGAAGACAAGGTCCATTACGACTATTTGTCTGCCATCTCAATTCTCTTCCAATTCTTCCTATTGTTTGTATGCGCAATCAGGGCTACCCAGTGTTCGTATCCAACTGAACAAAGAGACAGAATCAGACGCAACCATCTGTCAGCCGTCTCGAATCTCATCATGTTCTTCTCAGTGTTTGTATGCGCAACCGGGCCACCCTAGTGTTTGTTGCTGAATGAACAAGGTGAGTAGGTCCAACGCGGATCTGCCGCCACAATTCTCATCCTGTTTTTCCAAGTATTTGAATGCTCCTCAGTGTTTGTATCCTACTAAACAAGAATACAGAGTCCAACGCGACAATCAGTCAGCTGTCTCAATTCTCATCCTGTTCCTTCTAGTGTTTGTATGCGCAATCAGGGTTTTTCCAGTGTTTGTATCAGACTGAATGAGGAGACTGAGTTCAACGCGACTATCTGTCAGCCTTCTCAATTCTCATCCTGTTCCTTCCAGTGTTAATATGAGCAATCAGGGCTCCCTTGAGATTGTTTCAGACTGAATAAGGAGACAGAGTTCAACGCGACTATCTGTCAGCCATCTCAATTCTCATCCTGTTCCATCCAGTGTTTGTATGCGCACTCAAGGCTCCATGAGTTTGTTTCAGACTGAATAAGGAGACAGAGTTCAACGCGACTCTCTGTCAGCCATCTCAATTCTCATCCTGTTCCATCCAGTGTTTGTATGCGCACTCAAGGCTCCATGAGTTTGTTTCAGACTGAATAAGGAGACAAAGTTCAACGCGACTATCTGTCAGTCGTCTCAATTCTCATCCTGTTTCTTCTAGTGTCAATATGAGCAATCAGGGAAACAAGGAAACAGAGTTCAACGCGACTCTCTGTCAGCCATCTCTATTCTCATCCTGTTCTTTTCAGTGTTTGCATCCGACAGAACAAGGAGACAGAGTCCAACGCGACTATCTGTCAGCCATCTCAATTCTCATCCTGTTCTTTCCATTGTTTGTATGCGCAGTAAGGCCACCCTAGTGTCTGTATCCGACTCACCTCGAAAACACAGTCCAACGCGACTATCTGTTGGCCGTCTTTACTCTCCTATTCTTTTTCGTAGTGTTTGTAGGCGCAACCAGGGCTCTCTAGCTTTTGTAACCCTTCCAACAAGAAGATGGAGTTCATCGCGACCCTTAGTCAGCAGTCTCAATTTTCATCCTGTTCTTCTCAGTGTTTGTATGCGCAATCAGGCAACTCCAGTGTTTGTTGCTGAATTAACAAGGTGAGAAAGTCCAAAGCGACAATTTGACAGCCGTCTCAACTCTCAACCTGTTCTATTCAGTGTTTATATGCAGAATCGGCGATCCCCTTGTGTTTGCATCAGACTGAACAAGAAGACAGAGTTCAACGCGACTATCTGTCAGCCGTCTCAATTCTCATCCCGTTCCATCCAGTGTTTGTATGCGCAATCAGGGTTCCCCAGTGTTTGTATCCGACTGAACAAGGAGACAGAGTCCAACGCGACTATCTGACAGCCGTCTCAATTCTGATCTTGTTTCTTCCAGTGTTTGTATGCGCAATCAGGGTTTCCCAGTGTTTGTTTCAGACTAAACGAGGAGACAGAATCCAACGCGACTCTGTCAGCCTTCTCAATTCTCATCCTGTTCTTCCCGGTCATTGTATGCGCCACCAGGGCCACCCCAGTGTTCAAATCCGACTCAACAAGTAGACAGAGTCCAACGCGACTATCTGTCAGCCGTCCTAATTCTCATCCTGTTCTTCCTCCTGTTTGTGTGCGCAATAAGGGCTACCCTGTGTTTGTTTCCGACTCAACAGGAAGACAGAGAATGAGGCCACTCTAGAATTTGCATCAGAGTTAACAAAGAGACAGAGTCCAACGCGACTATTTGTCAGCTTCCTTTCTCTCATCCTGTTCCTTCCATTTCTCATTATGCGCAATAGGGCCACCTAGTGTTCGTCTCCGACTCACCAAGAATGCAGAGTCCAACGCGACTAACTGTCAGCCGTCTCGATTCTCATCCTGTTCATTCTAGTGTTTGTATGCGCAATCAGGGCTCCCCAGTGTTTGTATCCGACTGAAACAGAGGACATAGTCAAACGCGACTATATGTCAGCCGTCTCGATTCTCATCCTGCTCTTCTCAGTGTTTGTATGCGCAACCAGGGCTTCCCAATTTTTGTATCCGACTCAACGAGGAGACAGAGTCCAACACGACTATTTGTCAGCATTCTCAATATCCATCCTGTTCTCCCTATTGTTGGTATGCGCAGCCAGGGCTTTCTTGGTGTTTGTATCCGACCGAACAAAGCGACAGACTCCCACGCGACTATCTTTCAGCCATCCTACTTCTCATTCCGTTCCTTTCAGTGTTTATATGCTCAATCACTTTGCTCAAGTGTTTGTATCCCACTGAACAAGGAGACAGAGTCCAAAGCGACTATCTCTCAGCAGTCCTATTTCTCATCCTGTTCCTTCCAGGTGTTTGTATGCGCAATCGGGCCACCCTAGTTCTGCATCTGAGTTAACAAGGAGACAGAGTCCGACGCGACTATCTCTCAGCAGTCATATTTCTCATCCTGTTCCTCCCAGGTGTTTGTATGCGCAATCGGGCCACCCTAGTTCTGCATCAGAGTTAACAAGGAGACAGAGTCCGACGCGACTATCTCTCAGCAGTCCTATTTCTCATCCTGTTCCTTCCAGGTGTTTGTATGCGCAATCGGGCCACCCTAGTTCTGCATCAGAGTTAACAAGGAGACAGAGTCCGACGCGACTATCTCTCAGCAGTCCTATTTCTCATCCTGTTCCTTCCAGGTGTTTGTATGCGCAATCGGGCCACCCTAGTTCTGCATCTGAGTTAACAAGGAAACAGAGTCCGACGCGACTATCTCTCAGCAGTCCTATTTCTCATCCTGTTCCTTCCAGGTGTTTGTATGCGCAATCGGGCCACCCTAGTTCTGCATCTGAGTTAACAAGGAAACAGAGTCCGACGCGACTATCTCTCAGCAGTCCTATTTCTCATCCTGTTCCTTCCAGGTGTTTGTATGCGCAATCGGGCCACCCTAGTTCTGCATCAGAGTTAACAAGGAGACAGAGTCCGACGCGACTATCTCTCAGCAGTCCTATTTCTCATCCTGTTCCTTCCAGGTGTTTGTATGCGCAATCGGGCCACCCTAGTTCTGCATCTGAGTTAACAAGGAGACAGAGTCCGACGCGACTATCTCTCAGCAGTCATATTTCTCATCCTGTTCCTCCCAGGTGTTTGTATGCGCAATCGGGCCACCCTAGTTCTGCATCAGAGTTAACAAGGAGACAGAGTCCTACGCGACTATCTCTCAGCAGTCCTATTTCTCATCCTGTTCCTTCCAGGTGTTTGTATGCGCAATCGGGCCACCCTAGTTCTGCATCTGAGTTAACAAGGAGACAGAGTCCGACGCGACTATCTCTCAGCAGTCATATTTCTCATCCTGTTCCTCCCAGGTGTTTGTATGCGCAATCGGGCCACCCTAGTTCTGCATCAGAGTTAACAAGGAGACAGAGTCCGACGCGACTATCTCTCAGCAGTCATATTTCTCATCCTGTTCCTTCCAGGTGTTTGTATGCGCAATCGGGCCACCCTAGTTCTGCATCTGAGTTAACAAGGAGACAGAGTCCGACGCGACTATCTGCCAGCTGTCTCGATTCTCATCCTGTTCTTCCAGGTGTTTGTATGCGCAATGTGGGTTCTCCAGTGTTTGTATGCGCAATGTGGGTTCTCCAGTGTTTGTATCTGACTGAACAAGGAGACAGAGTCCAACACGACTATCTGGCAGTCGTCTCAATTCTCATCCCGTTCTTCCAGTGTTTGTATGCGCAATGTGGGTTCTCCAGTGTTTGTATCTGACTGAACAAGGAGACAGAGTCAAACGCGACCATCTGTCAGCCGTCTGAATTCTCATCCTGTTGCTTCCGGTTTTTATATGCTCCATCAGGGCTCCCTAGTGTTTGTAACCGACTTCACAAGGAGACTATTATCTGTCAGCCGTCTTAATTCTCATACTGTCTCTCCCAGTGTTTTTATGCGCAACCAGGCCTCCACAATGTTTGTATCCTTCCTACAAAGGAGTCAGATTCCTACGCAACCTTTCATCAGCCGTCTCAATTCTCTTCCTGTTCTTCCCATTGCTTGTATGCGCAATCAGGGATTTTCCAGTGTTTGTATCCGACTGAACAAGGAGAGAGAGTCCAACGCGAATATTTGTCAGCCGTTCTGATTCTCATCCATTTCCTCCCAGTGTTCATATGCGCAATCGGGGTTCTCCAGTGTTTGTATCCTACAAAACGAGGAGACAGAGTTCAACGCGACTATCTGTCAGCCGTCTTAATTCTTTTTTTTATTTTTTTTTTATTGGGTTTTAACGACACACTGTAATGATTACTAGGATTCATTGGCGTCGGATGAATGATTAACGAGATGATGGGATGATGAGATGAAGGTTTTTTATGGGTAGTGGGAAGGATAGTGGGAAGGAAGTGGTCGTGGCCTATATTGTAGGAACCTTTCCGGCATTAGCCTAGACAACAGAGGGAAACCACGAAAAACCCCTGTGAAGATGGACGGTGGCGGGGATCGAGCCGGGTCCGTTATGTCCCTTCACCTCCCGGATCACGAAGCAAGTGAGCTAACCACTCAGCTACTGTGCCGGTCTCTCTCAATTCACATCCTGTCTTCCTCGTGTTTGTATTCGCAATCAAGTCTCCCTTCAGATCGTATCAGACTAAACAAGGAGACAGAGTTCAACGCGACTATCTGTCAGCCGTCTCAATTCTCATCCTGTTCATTCTAGTGTTTGTTTGCGCAACCAGTTTTTTCCAGTGTTTGTATTTGACTTATCAAGTAGACAGTATCCAACGCGACTATCTGCCGGCCTCCTCAATTCACATCCTGTCTTCTCCAGTGTTTGTATGCGCAAGCAGGGCTCCCCAGTGTTTGTATCTGACTTAACAAGGAAACAGAGTCCAACGCGACTATCTGTCAGCCGTCTCAATTCTCATCCTGTTCTTTCTAGTGTTTGTATGCGCAATCATGCCTTTCCAGTGTTTGTATCCGACTAAACAAGGAGACAGGGTCCAACGCGACTATCTGTCAGCCGTCTCAATTCTCATCCCGTTCCTCCCATGTTTTTCATCGGGTTTGGGTTCATTCACAAATCATGTAATTTGCCATCGATTTTTTTTCTCAATACTTGTCTCTGTTTCATCCTCGCTCAACTATATTTCCCATCTCTCTCTGGCCGAGATTCAGCGTGAGTTTCTCTCTCCTCTACTGAGCTCGTGATTTGATATATTGTGTGTTGATGAAGTACTTATATTCCATTGATTAATGGAGAGAGATATGAAGATCGAAGATGCCTCCAACACAGATATCTGTGTTTTCCACATCCTCCCATAACTGTGGGGTATAACTAAGTGTGACGCTAGCCATCCACGTACCACAATGTGGTGATACCAACCTGTTTTATCATAATATAAAGAAGATGTTTCAACTCGCATACTAATAACATGATCGGTATTTGTGATTTCTTGCGGCCAATTCAGGGCCAAAGGTCCCGATTGCCTGTCGCGATTTAGCGGATTTCCTTGTGAACCAGACGTAGATAAGACTGGCTATGGTACTGATGGTTTTGTTCAGCATTGTAGTTACCTATAAGTGCGATAATTGCGCTACAGGCAATCGGCACCCTGGACTCGGAAATTGACCCCGGAAATATTTCACCTTCAAGACGCTCGAGTCTGTACACCTTCTTTATATCATGATGAGGTGTGTTGGTATATGACTTCATCACGCACGTGCTATATCAAAGCGTCTCGAAGCCCTCTATCACCTTTTTTGTCCCCTCAGGGTGACGCCAGCCACGTGCTGTACCAAGCGGTTGTCCAGCCAGACGGGCAGCTAGTGGCCGTGTTGGAGCTGTGGCGCCGCGACGCTGAAACGCCGTTCTACGAGGAGGACGACGAGATAGCTAGCAGCTACCTGGTCTGGGGAGGCATCGCCCTACACTACGCCAACCTTTACCTATCCATGAATAAGCAGCGCAAACTGAACGATTTCCTACTGGCTGTTGTCAAGTAAGTACACGTGGTTTGTAAATTTACCATGTTCGAAAAGAATCTGCCATCTAGCGGCGATCATTCGAACTAGACACGATGTTATTACCCGAGTTTGAAAGTCCCATGCTGTCAATGCTATTTAACACGTTTGATTTATATTATTGTGCGTAACAGTGAACGAATTGAGTTTTAATATGATAGTAGTTTCAACATTCATATGTTTGCTATATACTGAGAGATTTACACACTGTCAGAGAGAGTAAGATGAGAGATAATGCAAGTTTTATAACTTGGTGTTTTGCCTTTAACCCTGTGGATAGCGGGCTGACTTTTTGAACAGTACTAAAACTCCCAGAATGCAATACCAGCGATTTTGACTGCTAGGAGGCGTGACGCGCCTGCGCATTGAATTACGAAAATGGTATATTCGAACTCGGAAATATGTTTTCTATTTGAGTAAAATTACAGAACCTAGTCTATAGAAATTAGAGCGTAAGATGGTGAGATCGCCCTTGTGGCGCCCCGTTCAAACGATTCTGAGCTTGCATTCCTCACCTTTATAAGGAAACAATGGATTTGTGCCAAGTTTTGGATGGAAATGAAAAAAATCTCACCGACGGGGAGAATGGAAGGTTCATTCTACCGATACTTTGGTGAAGTTTAATCAATCAATATGGAAACAAACTAACGACTTATCACAATATTAGGGTACATTGGTCGCATGTGGATGCGGATTATGTTTAATGTAATCATTCATGCACTTAGCATATATATACATATATATATATATATATATATATATATATATATATATATATATATATATATATACGAAGAGTTATAAATCTTTACAGTATTGCTTATAAACTTATGACTATGGGTCCTTTGGGTAACATGAATGGAGGATGGTAACATAATTTAGTGAGAAAAAAACGGGTGTTCTGAGTGAGCAAGGGCTCTGGTGTTGAAATTAATAGTGATTCCCGTATAAAATACCACTGCGGAATGGTTTACAGTGAAGCAGGACTTCAAGTGAATCGCACAGTTTGGTGAGAAACTTTGATGTCGGGCATTTCAAAGACAAGAAAGAGTCAGATCAGATAAATATGTCAAATCAGAAAATTAATAAGAAAATCATTTCACACATAAGATAAAGTGAGATGGAATATTTATATATATATAAGAAAAAAAATGAAAAATAAATGAATATATATATATATATATATATATATATATATATATATATATATATATATATATATATATATGAAATATATATGTATATATATATATATATATATATATATATATATATA
Organism: Brachyptera risi; assembly: GCA_964007535.1. Lineage (NCBI taxonomy): Eukaryota > Metazoa > Arthropoda > Insecta > Plecoptera > Taeniopterygidae > Brachyptera > Brachyptera risi. Next base: position 33,848,301 of record OZ023334.1, on the reverse strand, counting down.
TATATATATATATATATATATATATATATATATATATATATATATATGTATATATATATATATATATATATATATCCATATATATATATATGTATATATTTATATATATATATATATATATATATATATATATATATATATATATATATATATATATATATATAACGAATAAAACACCCAACTTTCCATATTGTGCATTTTAAAACTTCTGTTTCTGATAATCTTCGTAATTTTCAGATATGTAAGTAAAAGAAGGCCCACTATGCAATATTATATACTCAGACACATACTCGATAGCTGTCATATTGTACACAAAGATGTTAAATTTTATTTCCGGTATGAGAAAATCATCGAGTAATGATCGAAGTAATATAATCAAAGTGAATGAAAATATCATTGCACGTTCAACATCCGATCGATGTAGCCATTATCGTCGCCAGGAAAACGTGTGATTTGCGTTGTGAGATGAGATTAGAAGTGAAGAAATCTGGAATGAAAAATAAGTTGTCAGCTCAATCCACATCTACAGACTTTGGATCACATGAAACGTTCCAAAACCCTATCGGAATCAATTGTGTCACGGAGCCTTCCTGTTCCTATTCATCACTCATTTTAATTGTTATAAAGTAGTCAAACGCGAAATATGCGTTGTAAGATGAGCGAGATATCTGAATAAGGTATAAAAGTCCTTGAAATAGTTCTACCCTTTCTACTTTATCGACTCTGGTATTCTACACACCTTGATATCTGAATAAGCTATTAAAGTCGATAAAGTAGTTCTACTCTTGCCACTTCATTGACTCTGGTATTCTACACACCTTGACGCATATAAAAAATACTTCATTGTAGGTCAACTCTTGAATCTAGAAAGCAGTGAATCTCGACAACTTAATTCTGTCACAATTTTTATGACATATTTTATGAATATTATCAGTCATTTTATTTCTTTTCTTCAAAATGACTGATCAGAATTGCTCAAAAAATCGTAATAATGTGTAAAATCCATGTTTACACATTTAGAGAGAATTTCATCCCATTTGGAGAGATTTTATTTTTCAACATTTTCCGCCCAGCCAAATCTTATTGGGTTTTTAGAAACTTTGAGATGATTTTTCTCAAAATTGGTCCGACCGATTCATTCCAGAAACTATACAGTTCTAAGTTGGATGAGTTTGCGTGTACAAAAAAAGTTTCATGTTGATCAGTCAACCCTTGCGACCTGTGGAGTGCTTACAAAAAAAAAAAAAAAAAAAAACACAGACAAAGCCCTATAAGAGTGGGATGGAGACTTCGCTACGCTCATCAATCAATTGGCGTGACCATGATGCAATAGATTCAATCGGTTGTCCTCAAAAGATTTGATTGATGTGAAAATGCTTTCTGAATGCATATTATGACTCATTTCTCATCTGATTGGTGCAAAAATCTCTGAAAATGTGTGAAATAGTTTTTTTAAATTCTGTGAGAAATTGAGAGCTTTTGAAGAATTCTTGTTTTTTGAGTATTTTTCTGCGGGTTATTCTTAAGAAGATTTTTTAAACTCTCCGATTTTTTTCCGGAAGACTCGTTGAACCAATTTTCTTGAAGAACAATTTTTGATTACTCGAACCTTTTCTGGTATGACACCAATATGGGAAAACAAATTCAAGTCAGTTGGTTTTTTCCTGACCTGTGCGCACACAATTATGAATAAATAAGTGAAACGAAGCTTTTTCGGTATATGGAATAGAAATCATCGATACGCTCATCTAATTACGATCCAATAAACGATTCGATTATTTCATCCCCTTTGATGTTCCCTGTTTCCAGGTCCATATTCCAGGACATGGTTAGCATGGACGCCCTGGTCATCAAGGTGATGAACTTCGCTCAGCGCTTGGTCGACGCCGACCGGGCGTCCCTGTTCCTGGTGGACAACAGGAACAAGGAGCTATACGCACGCATCTTCGACGTCGGTCTGGCGGGAGGCGTCGCCGCCGCGGCGGACTCCGGCAGCGAGGACTCGGCCGACAAGAAGATCTCGTCAGCCAAGGAGATCAGGTGATATGACTGAACCAGAGTGAACCGTAGAAAGGGATGCAAATTAATTAATAGATAGGAATGGAAGGCACCAAGATACATGATTGGCCTGCAGGTGTCGTTACCAGGGCCCAATTGTCACATTGATCGGCCTGGAGGTGTCGTTACCAAGGCATAATTGTCACATTGATTGGCCTGGAGGTGTCGTTACCAGGACATAATTGTCATATGATTGGCCTGGAGGTGTCGTTATCAGGGCCCAATTGACACATGATTGGCCTGAAGGTGTCGTTATCAGGGCCCAATTGTCACATTGATCGGCCTGGAGGTGTCGTTACCAAGGCATAATTGTCACATTGATTGGCCTGGAGGTGTCGTTACCAGGACATAATTGTCATATGATTGGCCTGGAGGTGTCGTTATCAGGGCCCAATTGACACATGATTGGCCTGAAGGTGTCGTTACCAGGGCCCAATTGTCACATTGATCGGCCTGGAGGTGTCGTTACCAAGGCATAATTGTCACATTGATTGGCCTGGAGGTGTCGTTACCAGGACATAATTGTCATATGATTGGCCTGGAGGTGTCGTTATCAGGGCCCAATTGACACATGATTGGCCTGAAGGTGTCGTTACCAGGGCCCAATTGTCACATTGATCGGCCTGGAGGTGTCGTTACCAAGGCATAATTGTCACATTGATTGGCCTGGAGGTGTCGTTACCAGGACATAATTGTCATATGATTGGCCTGGAGGTGTCGTTACCAGGGCCCAATTGACACATGATTGGCCTGAAGGTGTCGTTACCAAGGCATAATTGTCACATTGATCGGCCTGGAGGTGTCGTTACCAGGACATAATTGACACATGATTGGCCTGGAGGTGTCGTTATCAGGACCCAATTGACACATGATTGGCCTGGAGGTGTCGTTACCAGGACATAATTGTCACATTGATTGGCCTGGAGGTGTCGTTACCAGGACATAATTGACACATGATTGGCAAGAAGGTGTCGTTACCAGGGACCAATTGACACATGATTGGCCTGGAGGTGTCGTTACCAAGGCATAATTGTCACATTGATTGGCCTGGAGGTGTCGTTACCAGGACATAATTGTCATATGATTGGCCTGGAGGTGTCGTTACCAGGACATAATTGACACATGATTGGCAAGAAGGTGTCGTTACCAGGGACCAATTGACACATGATTGGCCTGGAGGTGTCGTTACCAAGGCATAATTGACACATGATTGGCAAGAAGGTGTCGTTACCAGGGACCAATTGACACATGATTGGCCTGGAGGTGTCGTTACCAGGGCCCAATTATCACATTGATCGGCCTGGAGGTGTCGTTACCAGGGACCAATTGACACATGATTGGCCTGAAGGTGTCGTTACCAGGACATAATTGTCACATTGATCGGCCTGGAGGTGTCGTTACCAGGACATAATTGACACATGATTGGCCTGGAGGTGTCGTTACCAGGACATAATTGTCACATGATTGGCCTGGAGGTGTCGTTACCATGGCCTGATTGTCACATTGATTTGCCTGGAGGTGTCGTTACCAGGACATAATTGTCACATGATTGGCCTGGAGGTGTCGTTACCAGGGCCCAATTATCACATTGATCGGCCTGGAGGTGTCGTTACCAGGGACCAATTGACACATGATTGGCCTGGAGGTGTCGTTACCAGGACATAATTGTCACATTGATCGGCCTGGAGGTGTCGTTACCAGGACATAATTGACACATGATTGGCCTGGAGGTGTCGTTACCAGGACATAATTGTCACATTGATCGGCCTGGAGGTGTCGTTACCAGGACATAATTGACACATGATTGGCAAGAAGGTGTCGTTACCAGGGACCAATTGACACATGATTGGCCTGGAGGTGTCGTTACCAGGGACCAATTGACACATGATTGGCCTGGAGGTGTCGTTACCAAGGCATAATTGTCACATTGATTGGCCTGGAGGTGTCGTTACCAGGGCCCAATTAACACATGATTGGCAAGAAGGTGTCGTTACCAGGGACCAATTGACACATGATTGACCTGAAGGTGTCGTTATCAGGGCCCAATTGACACATGATTGGCCTGGAGGTGTCGTTACCAAGGCATAATTGTCACATTGAGTGGCCTGGAGGTGTCGTTACCAGGACATAATTGACACATGATTGGCCTGGAGGTGTCGTTACCAGGGACCAATTGACACATGATTGGCCTAAAGGTGTCGTTATCAGGGCCCAATTGACACATGATTGGCCTGGAGGTGTCGTTATCAAGGCCCAATTGACACATGGTTGGCCTGGAAATGTCGTTATCAGGGCCCAATTGTCACATTGATAAGCCTGAAGGTGTCGATACCAGGGCCCAATTGTCACATGATTAACCTGGGGTGTCGTTACCGGGGACCAATTGTGGAATGATTGGCCTAAAGGTGTCGTTTCCAGCGCCCAATTGTCACATGATTATGCTGGAGGTGTCGTTACCAGGGCCCAATTGTCACATGATTATGCTGGAGGTGTCGTTACCAGGGCCCAATTGTCATATTGATCGGCCTGGAGGTGTCGTTACCAGGGCCCAATTGTCACATTGATTGGCCTGGAGGTGTCGTTACTAGGACCGACTTGTCACAATGATTGACCTGAAGGTGTCGTTACCAGCGCCCAATTGTCACATGATTATGCTGGAGGTGTCGTTACCAGGGCCCAATTGTCACCATGATTGGCCTGAAGGTGTCGTTACCAGGGCCCAATTGTCACATTGATTGGCCCGATGGTGTCGTTACCAGGGACAGATCGTAACATTGATTGACCTGAAGGTGTCGTCACCAGGGCCCAATTTTCACATTGATTGGCCTGGAGGTGTCGTTACTAGGACCGACTTGTCACAATGATTGACCTGAAGGTGTCGTTACCAGCGCCCAATTGTCACATGATTATGCTGGAGGTGTCGTTACCAGGGCCCAATTGTCACCATGATTGGCCTGAAGGTGTCGTTACCAGGGCCCAATTGTCACATTGATTGGCCTGAAGGTGTCGTTACCAGGGACAGATCGTAACATTGATTGACCTGAAGGTGTCGTCACCAGGGCCCAATTGTCACATTGATTGGCCTGATGGTGTCGTGACTAAGTCCCAATTGACACATTGATTGGCCTGGAGGTGTCGTTACCAGGGCCCAATTATCACATTGATTGACCTGAGGGTGTCATTACCAGGGCCCAATTGTCACATGATTGGCCTGGGGGTGTCGTGACCAGGGCCCAATTGTCACATTGATTGACCCGAAGGTGTCTTCACCAAGGCCCAATTGTCACATTGATTGGACTGGAGATTACGTCACCAGGGCCCAATTGTTACAATAATCGGCCTGAAGGTGCCGTTACCAGGGCCCGAATGTCACATTGATGGACCTGAAGGTGTCGTTACCAGGGCCCAATTGTTACATGATTGGACCGAAGTTGTCGTAACCAGTGCTCAATTGTCATATGATTGACCCAAAGGTGTCGTTACCAGGGCCAAATTGTCACAATCATCAGCCAGAAGGTGTTGTAATCAGGGCCCAATTGTCAAATTGATTGTCCTGAAGGTGTCGTTACCAGGGCTCAATTGTCACATTGATTGACCTGAAGGTGTCGTTACCAAGGCCCAATTGTCACATTGATTGGCCTGGAGATTACGACACCAAGGCCCAATTTTCACATTGATTGACCCGAAGGTGTCGTTACCAGGGCCCAATTATCACATTGATTGACCTGAGGTTGTCATTACCAGGGCCCAATTATCACATGACTGGCCTGGGGGTGTCGTGACTAAGTCCCAATTGTCACATTGATTGGCCTGAAAGTGTCGTGACTAAGTCCCAATTGTTCCATTGATTGGCCTGATGGTGTCGTGACTAAGTCCCAATTGTCACATTGATTGGCCTGATGGTGTCATTATCAGGGCCCAATTGTCACATGATTGGAAGGGGATGTCGTGACCAGGGCCCAATTGTCAAATTGATTGACCTGAAGGTGTCGTTACCAAGGCCCAATTGTCACATTGATTGGCCTGGAGATTACGACACCAGGGCCCAATTTTCACATTGATTGACCTGAAGGTGTCGTTACCAGGGCCCAATTATCACATTGATTGACCTGAGGGTGTCATTACCAGGGCCCAATTATCACATGATTGGCCTGGGGGTGTCGTGACTAAGTCCCAATAGTCACATTGATTGGCCTGATGGTGTCGTGACTAAGTCCCAATTATCACATTGATTGGCCTGATGGTGTCGTGACTAAGTCCCAATTGTCACATTGATTGGCCTGATGGTGTCATTACCAGGGCCCAATTGTCACATGATTGGAAGGGGATGTCGTGACCAGGGCCAAATTGTCAAATTGATTGACCTGAAGGTGTCGTTACCAAGGACCGATTGTCACATTGATTGGCCTGGAGATTACGTCACCAGGGCCCAATTGTTACAATAATCGGCCTGAAGGTGTCGTTACCAGGGCCCGATTGTCACATTGATTGACCTGAAGGTGTCGTTACCAGGGCCCAATTGTTACATGATTGGATCGAAGTTGTCGTAACCAGGGCTCAATTGTCACATGATTGACCCAAAGGTGTCGTTACCAGGGCCAAATTGTCACAATCATCAGCCAGAAAGTGTTGTAATCAGGGCCCAATTGTCAAATTGATTGTTCCGAAGGTGTCGTTACCAGGGCCCGATTGTCACATTGATTGGCCTAGAAGTGTCGTTACCAGGGCCCAATTGTCACATGATTGGATCGAAGTTGTCGTAACCAGGGCTCAATTGTCACATGATTGACCCGAAGGTGTCGTTACCAGGGCTCAATCGTCACATAATTGGCCGGGAGATGTCGTGACTAAGTCCCAATCGTCACATAATTGGCCGAAAGGTGTCGTCACCAGTGCCGAATTGTCACATTGATTGACCTGAAGGTGTCGTTACCAGGGCCCAATAATCACATCGAACGACCTGGAGGTGTCTTTACTAGGGCTTAATTGTCACATGATTGGCCTGAAGGTGTCGTTACCAGGGCTCAATTGTCACATGATTGGACCGAAGTTGTCGTAACCAGGGCTCAATTGTCACATGATTGACTCGAAGGTGTCGTTTCCAGGGCCAAATTGTCACATCGATTGACACCAGCGGCCAATTGTCACATTGATTGGCCTGATGGTGTCGTTACCAGACTCAATTGTCACATTGATTGGCCTGATGATGTCGTTACCAGGGCATAATTGTCACGTTGATTGGCCTGGAGGTGTCGTTACCAGTGCCCAATTGTCACGTTGATTGGCCTGAAGGTGTCGTTACCAGGGCCCAATTGTCACGTTGATTGGCCTGAAGGTGTCGTTACCAGGGCCCAATTGTTACATGAATGGCCTCAAGGTGTCGTTACCAGGCTCAATTGTCACATTGATTGGCCTGATGATTTCGTTACCAGGGCCCAATTGTCACATTGATTGGCCTGATGGTGTCTTTACCAGGGCCCAATTGTCACATTGATTGGCCTGATGGTGTCTTTACCAGGGCCCAATTGTCACATTGATTGGCCTCAAGGTTTCGTTACCAGGGCCCAATTGTCACATTGATCGGCCTGAATGTGTCGTTACCAGGGCCCAATTGTCACATGATTGGCCCGGAGATGTCGTTACCAGGGCTCAATTGTCACATGATCGGCCTGGAGGTGTCGTTACCAAGTCCTCATTTTCACATTGATTGGCCTGAAGGTGTCGTTACCAGGGCCCAATTGTCACATGATTGGCCCGGAGATGTCGTTACCAGGGCTCAATTGTCACATGATCGGCCTGGAGGTGTCGTTACCAGGGCCCAATTGACACATGATTGGCCCGAAGTTGTCGTTACCCGGGCCCAATTGTCACATTCATTGGTCTGAAGGTGTTGTTACCAGGGCCTAATTTTCACATTGATTGGCCTTAAGGTGTCGTTACCAGGGCTCAGTTGTTACCTGAATGGCCTCAAGGTTTCGTTACCAGGGCCCAATAGTCACATTGATTGGCCTAATGGTGTCGTTACCAAGTCCTCATTTTCACATTGATTGGCCTGAAGGTGTCGTTACCAGGGCCCAATTGTCACATTGATTGCCCCGGAGGTTCCGTCACCAGGGATCAATTGTCACATGTTTGGCCTGGAGGTGTCGTTACCAGGGCCCAATTGACACATGATTGGCCCGAAGTGGTCGTTACCCGGGCCCAATTGTCACATTGATTGGCCTGAAGGTGTTGTTACCAGGACCCAATTTTCACATTGATTGGCCTCAAGGTGTCGTTACCAGGGCTCAATTGTCACATGATTGGCGTGAAGGTGTCGTACCAGGGCCCAATTGTCACATTTATTGCCCCGGAGGTGTCGTTACCAGGCCAAATTGTCACATCGATTAGTCGCTTTGGTGATCAAATAATTTGTTTCAGAATATTTCTCTTCCGGGGTGGTAAGATGGCCCTTTTTGGGCTCCATCTGAACGATACTACCTTCCATCCGTAGCCTTGGTTCGAATCTTGTATCAAGTTCCGTTGTTGTATCAGAAAACTAAGAATGATTCATTCTCCACGTCTCCGAAATTGAAATAAATTAAATACGTCAAATTTTATAAGATTTTTGTGAATCACAACTTCGAATTAGAATTAAAATATACTCTATCAGAGTAGCCTGATATCGGGTTCGACGTTTGCAAGCCGTCTCAAAAAGTTCAACTGACTGAATCTGTTTTCAAGTACTTCTAAATGCCTTTTCTCTCCCAACTTTAGAGTCTTTCTCCAACTTGTTCTCGTTCGATTTCTCCTTTTCTTCCGAACACTTTATAACCCACCCCACCTGCTCTCGACACGATTCCATTCATCCCTGTTCTTCCCTCTTGTTCCTGACAGCCAGGACTCGACGCTCTGCATATAAACTGCATTGTTATTGATACGTCCGCGTTCTGACATGGAAAGCTCTCTGTCACAAGAAACATTCCATCTCGAAGATTATATATTAGACTCACTGTCTGTTGAAACTGCATCATTGCAATGCAATTCACATCTAATGATCTGTAAAAATAGAAGAATATACATGGCACAAGAGTAATATCAACTGAAGTGGGAGGTGAAATATGGCATATCTATTCATGCCATCCGACATGTTTGATACATAAACTGGTGATGGAATACAGAAGGAAAATCATTAAAAAAATGAAGAATTTGAATATGTTGACCCAATTTGGAGCCGAATACGGATTCTGATGAATATAATAGAATGGCCAAGTTGAATTGATTCTGGAAATTATTTTTTTTAGGTGCTTTCTGAAGGTCACCTTGGTCAACAAGTTTATGGTCACTCAAATAGTATGACTCACTGCCAACTGGATTAGTTTGCGCTTCCCAAAAGTCAAGGAAATGGCTTCAACTTATTTCGTAATAGTCAGAATTAGAGCAAGTTCCATATATTTTTTGAAATGGGAAATCGCTGGATTTGCGATGTGAGATGAGCTTACAAGTATGCAAATCTAGAATGAAGAATATTCTGTCGGATCAATCTACATTTACCGACCTTGGTTTAATTTAAACGTTCAAAAACCTTACCTGCACTTGTTGATATGTATAGTGCTGCAACCCGTCACAAATACACTTTGCAAAACCATTTGCTCCCAACCTTCAATCAAATGTATACTTTTATTGCGTTTTCTTTGTTATTTGTCATCTGATTGTTGTGAAAGTCACTGAATGTAATTATATTTCAGATATTCAGTGGAAATGTTCAAGTTTTTGAAATTTTTCAGATCTCAAGTATTTTCCATCCGTGTTATTCTTATGACGATTTCTCAAACTTTCTGAATTTTTTCCGGAAAATCCTTCGCACCGATTTTTTCTGAAAAACAATCCTAACCTATTCTGGTAATATGTGAATTAAGTTTCAAGTCAATAGGTATTTTTTCTCGACTTGCATGCAACGCACAAAATTACAACAACAAAAAAACATGAAGACGAAGGCCATTTTTTCCGGTATGTGAAATGGAACTTTCGCTTCGCTCATCTGATAACAACATACGCATGAGAAGCCTGAGATGATCAAATAGCATCGCGTTGAATGATGTCAATCGTTAGGGTTGAGATACATCTAATGTAGAAAGCAGACAATAAGAAATATGATCCCGGCACCTCCACCATCTCAGCACCTCCACCAACCCGGCACCTCCACCAACCCGGCACCTCCACCAAAAAGACCCAAGTGGATAATACTAGGCAAACGCGTTATGTGTTGCCGCGTTGATGGATGAGCTGAAACATATCAACTTATCTCTGGATTGGTTATTATATAATTATGTATACACCTTGAGATCCAAACCATTGTGTCACTGCCATCTTATTTTTCCTTATCAATTCCTATGATAACAAAGAAGGCTTCATTTTAATCGTTCACAATCAAGTGACGACACCTGTTCCTTGGATTTAATTCATATACTGATAGCTTTGAATGATTTACAAAAATTACATTATGTATGTTTTACAACAAAACGGCTGATTTGATTCGACTGCAAGCTCGGAATAATGTGTATAATTATTATATTGAAATTTCCTGAGAATTTGAATTCTCTTGAATGAGATATTTTTCACGAATTTTTCCCTCTGAGTTATTCTTCTGAGATTTTTGAAAACTTTGAAATGAGTTTTCTCATAAGTGATTCAACCGATTGCGCCTCAAAACTATACAGCATCGAATCAGATGAGGACACGACACTTGTGTGTGTCAAGTTTCAATTGATTTTGAATTTCCGTTATACCTGTGGAGCGCGGAGCGCGAACAAAAAAAGCACTTCTTTCGGGTATGGTAAAATTGAGTCTTCGCTTCGCTCATCCAATTTCGAATCGAATAATTCCTATGGAAGAAACATGAAGATTTCCACTTTCCTGTAGAAGTTTTGCATTTGAGTGAGGGGGAAAGGCGAGTGAATAATTCACATCAGTATCAAATGAATGCATGTTTCATATTGATTGTAAGTTGATCGCTATTTATCAGTGAAAATTCAACTTGTATTTTGGGTGTGAATAAAATCTTGGTCCAAGGGCGATCATCAGTCGGCATCCCAAGAATCGATGACCCTAGCTGGAAGTCTATGGGAGAAGTCCAAGTTGCGTATCATTTCATTTTTAAATCATTTCATTCTTGTTTTTGAACTTTGAATACATACATTTTTTAATTGTTTTTTCTCACATTATATTTCACAACAAGAAACCCACATGAGAGAGGAACTCTTGTGTGCCGGTTGCCTGGAAGAAGTTACGCAGAAAAAAATGAAGAAATAAGTAACAAACTATAGTGAGTCATCGAACATAAAAAAAAAGGTTCTTGATAATAATAATTAGCACAATCTTGAAAAACTATAAATTATATGATACTTTCAATCATCAAAACAAACAATCAAACAAAAAGTTATTATTGGAGAGAAGAATTAATAATAATAATAATATACCAGTAACATGAATAGAAACTGCACACATGAGGTAAACATAGATACCATGACTATATAAATAACGAATGGGAAGAAATATAGTTATGAATATGAAATTGAATCACGTGAAATTAAGTGACTGGGAACAAAAAAAAACATGACAATATACAGTGACAATACAAACATCAACAAATATAACAAAACGGGCATCCATTCCGATTTCATTCATAGTAGGAAGTCTATCAACTGCAATATGTTGTTCATTATACTGGCCCTTCCATCCAACAACAAAGTTTTGAACAAATAAATTGAGCTGCATTTTCTTATGTCCAAAGGTAAATTATTATATATATAAAAGGTCCAATAGTCTATACATGTTCTCTAGAAAGAACATATTCATCGTATCCATCGCATATCCATATCCATATCCATCGTGGATAGCTATTGCCCTAGGTTCAGACCACGTCACGATGTAGCGATACCAACCTATTTCATCATAATATAAAGAAGGTGTACTAACTCCCATACTGATAACATAGAGGGTATTTGTGGTTTCTTGCGGTCAGTTCAGAGCCAATCGTCCCGATTGTCTGTCGCGATTTAGCGGATTCCCTTGTGAACTAGATGTAGATAAGAGTGGCTACGGTACCGGTGGCATTGTTGATCCTACAAAATCTATCATTTTCGTAAAAAAACAAACGCATCTGCTAACATTATAACTCTACTGAGCCGTGTATAGCATTTTTGAGCAATGTTGTTTCAAGTAGTTCGATATAAAAGCGATAGTTGCGTTACAGGCAATCGGAACCCTAGACTCGGGAACTGACCCCGGATATATTTCACTTCAAAGACCCGATTTGGATCGCCTTAATTATATTATTAGTCAAACGCTACATATGCGTTGTAAGATGAGCGAGATATCTGAATAATGTATCTCATCGTTAACGTAATTTTATTTGTGTCACTTGGGCCCGGTATTATGAAGTCCAGTTAGCCTTTATCTGGCAGTTCAAACTTGTTATCACCATGGTTACCCATGCTATTTGTTTTCACCAACTGTCAGATAGATACTAACTGGCCGTGGTAATACCGGGCCTTAATCGACTTCGGTATAATTGAAAACTCTACACACCTTGAGTCATATGAAAAATTCGGTGAATATCGAATCCGGAAAACAGTGAAACACAGCAATGTATCTGCAATAATTTTTCATCTATTTATCGAATAAAAAACATCTATTTAGCTCCAACTGGCAGATAAAAGTTGTTATTACCATGGTTACCTGTGATATTTGTTTTCACCAACTCTCAGATAACTGCTAACTGGACTTGGTAATAGCGGGCCCAAATTATTTTCTTCAGAACGACTGGTTTGAATTTCACACAGAGTTGTAATACGTGTGTTAAAATTGTGTCCACATTCAGGGAAAATTTCAATTTTTTCGGAGAACTTTTATTTTTCAAATTTTCTTGCCCAGCCTAATCTAAGGTTTTTTTAAAGAAATTTTGAGATGATATTTCTCGAAATTGGTCTCACTGATTCATTCCAAAAACTAAATGGTTCTAAGCTGGATGAGTTCGCGTGTACGAAAAAAGTTTCATGTTGATCAGTCAAACCCTGCGACCTGTGGAGTGCCTACAAAAAAACAAAAAAAAACAAAAAAAAAACACACACAGACAAAGCTCCATAAGAGTGGAATGAGACTTCGCTACGCTCATCTAATGATACAATAGGTTGTTAACACTACATCGTGGTAGATATCCACCGACCTATGTTTTGACCACGTGCTCGTATTCCAGGTTTCCAGTCGGCACTGGGATCGCTGGACAAGTGGCGCTCACCGGCGAGATCCTGAACATTGCCGACGCGTACTCCGACCCCCGCTTCAACCGCACGATCGACCAGCTGACCGGGTACCACACCAAGTCCATCCTCTGCATGCCGATCTTCACCAAGAACAACGTGATCGGCGTCGTGCAGATGGTCAACAAGCACTCGGGGGCATTCACCAAGGTGAGCGCGCGGTGCATGGCGGAGTAGTAGTGTTTATTTCCTTGAAGCAGGGTTCACACTTCTGATTTTTTTTGTCGTACGACACGATTTCGGTACGATTTTTGTAACTGACCAATCACAAGGCAGAACTGGACCGAGAAAGATGGCGGATCACGACACCGAAATCGGTCCGAATCGTGTCGTGAATGTTGGTTCAATTTCAACTTTTGTCGGCCGTTATTATATACGATTTCGGCGGAAGTTATACGTGTGTTGCGTACTTGGACTGCTAGGAGGCACTGCAGTAGCGCTTCCGTTTGATTTGATTTATATCGATATATCTCCGTGTCTCCGCGCACTCACTCTTTGCGCTCACTTTGTCTGTTGAGACGCCAAACTTAACTAGCATATTACTTTTATTCTCCTAAATGAAAATGTCTTATGATCCTGAACTTTTCGTAGTGGCAGTTCAAGACCGGCCATACCTGCACGATTATAGCTCAACTGATAACAAGAATACAAGAACTCAACAATAAAACAAGGCTGTGGATTTGAGATGAAGAAGCCTATGGCCGCATGACGTCACGAAATCGTGTCGTGATAGAGGTTAAGTGTGAACGGGTCTAAATAAAATCGGACCGATATCGTGTCGGACGACAAAAAAAAATCGGGAGTGTATTCCGAGGAAATCGCTACACAATTTACATATTTTACAATATAACTTATAAATACCATCACAATTGAGTATGACAGTGAGTCATCATTTATGATTCATCAACGAATTAGAGATATTAGAGATTAGAGATATTTAGAGATTATAGAATTACAGTTCATCAAACAAATAGTATAACAAATAATATGATAGGCCTATATTGAAAGATTTCAGATTGATATGGGATTGAGATAAATCAATAGAATATTGATTCTGATTACTTTCACTACAATTAGTCCACGTCAGTAGTACATGGATATAGATAGCTATAGATAATGTATAGATAATCAGTTGAATAGCAAGAAAATACGAAAGACCGAATATGATCATACACAGACAAGTAAAATTAATAAGTAATATGAATTTACTGAAATCCAGCATCAACAAACTCTTGCACATAATAGAAACTGTTGATGAGATGTGCTCTTTGAGATGTGATTCAAATTGTTTTGAAAGTAGAATCCTTATACTTGTTGGGAGAATATTATGAAGTTTCTCCAACAAACTGTGACACATTTTTGTACATGTATATTGATTTGATTGCCTTGGTACTAGGCAAACGCGTTGTGTTGCCGCGTTGATGAATGAGCTGGAACATATCAACTTATCTTTGGATTGGTTATTATATATATACACCTTGAGATCCCAACCATTACTTCACTGCCATCTTATTTCTCCTTATCAATTTCTATGATAATAAAGAAGGCTTTGTTTAAATCGTTCACAGTTAAGTGGTGGCAACTGTGGCTTGGATTTAATTAGTATCTTAATAACTTTGAGGGATTTACAAAAATTACATTGAATATATGTTTTTACATCAAAACGGCTGATCTGAATTGAGTGAAAGTTCGGAGTAATGTGAATCATCATTATATTAAAATTCCCGGAGAATTTGAAATGTCTCGGATGAGATGTTTTTCACGATTTTTTTCCTCTGGGTTTTCCATACGGGTAAATCCTTACGGGATTTTTGAAAAGTTTGGAATGAGTTTTCTCAGAAGAGGTTCAACCGATTGTGACTCAGAACTATACAATATCGAATAAGATAAAAAAACTTGTGTATGCCAAGTTTCAACCGATTTTGAATCATTCAAAAAACAACAACATAAAAACGTGCACTTTTTTTCGGGAATGGTGAAATTGAGTCTTCGCTTCGGTCATCCAATCATCAACTGAAATAAAAAGTTTGAACGAATCGGGAATGCCATTTTTTTCTAAATCTCATTCTCATGAGAACGCAATTCAATTTTCATTGGACAACGTTGGGGATTTAAATACACACAGTTTGTTTTAGAATCATCTATTTTCATAAATCATAGTTTTGCTTTCTGTTTATATGCAAGAAAGGTTATGAAGTAGATAATTAAGACTCACTTCCGTCAGATGCGTGGAGCAATTAAGAACGACCTGATGCAATTTGTACCGCGTTAACAGCACATTTTCGGCCTTCATTCAGTACAACTAGTTGCACAGCTCTGGAACGATGTTGCCTACCCATCGATACGACAGCCACAATCAAATTGTATTACTGAGTTGGAATCCAACAATTGAATTGCATTTTATTTTCTTCGTTAGATACTCCAGGTTTCGTGTATGTTGAACGAGCTATGGTAGTGTTCGATCATTAACAACATTGCTTGGAGTGTTGCGATAGCCTTTGTGGTGCCTCGTCCGAACGATCCTAACTTTCATGCCTTGCTGTCTCAGTTGGAAAACATGATACCATATCACGTTTCGATGTCAGTCATATTTCCAAATTTCGTAGGATGACCATCATTGTGAATCAATATACTGTACGCACGCTGACATGTACTATCCACTGACACACTGCCCGCTGACACACTGCCCACTGACACACAGCCCACTGACACACTGCCCACTGTCACACTGCCCACTGACACACTGTTCGCTGACACGCTGCCCACTGACACACTGCCCACTGACACACTGCCCACTGACACACTGCCCACTGACACACTGCCCACTGACACACTGCCCACTGACACACAGCCCACTGACACACTGCCCACTGACACACTGCCCACTGACACACTGCCCACTGACAAACTGCCCGCTGACACACTGCCCACTGACACAATGCCCACTGACACACTGCCCACTGACACACTGCCCACTGACACACTGCCCACTGACACACTGCCCACTGTCACACTGCCCACTGACACACTGCCCACTGACACACTGCCCACTGACACACTGCCCGCTGACACACTGCCCACTGACACACTGCCCACTGACACACTGCCCACTGACACACTGCCCGCTGACACACTGCCCGCTGACACACTGCCCACTGACACACTGCCCGCTGACACACTGCCCACTGACACACAGCCCACTGACACACTGCCCACTGTCTCACTGCCCACTGACACACTGCCCACTGACACACTGCCCGCTGACACACTGCCCACTGACATACTGTCCACTGACACACTGCCCACTGACACACTGCCCGCTGACACACTGCCCGCTGACACACTGCCCGCTGACACACTGCCCGCTGACACACTGCCCACTGACACACTGCCCACTGACACATTGCCCACTGACACACTGCCCGCTGACACACTGCCCAATGACAAACTGCCAACTGACACACTGCCCACTGACACACTGCCCGCTGACACACTGCCCACTGACACACTGCCTACTGACACACTGACCACTGACACACTGTCCGCTGACACACTGCCCGCTGACACACTGCCCACTGACACACAGCCCACTGACACACTGCCCACTGACACACTGCCCACTGTCACACTGCCCGCTGACACACTGCCCACTGACACACTGCCCACTGACACACGGCCCACTGACACACTGCCCGCTGACACCCTGCCCACTGACACACAGCCCACTGACACACTGCCCGCTGACACACTGCACACTGACACACTGCCCACTGACACACTGCCCACTGACACACTGCCCACTGACACACTGCCCGCTGACACACTGCCCGCTGACACACTGCCCGCTGACACACTGCCCACTGACACACTGCCCACTGACACACTGCCCGCTGACACACTGCCCACTGACACACAGCCCACTGACACACTGCACACTGTCACACTGCCCGCTGACACACTGCCCACTGACACACTGCCCACTGACACACTGCCCACTGACACACCGCCCACTGATACATTGCCCGCTGACACATTGCCCACTGACACACTGCCCACTGACACACTGCCCACTGACACACTGCCCACTGACACACTGCCCACTGTCACACTGCCCACTGACACACTGCCCACTGACACACTGCCCACTGACACACTGCCCGCTGACACACTGCCCACTGACACACTGCCCACTGACACACTGCCCACTGACACACTGCCCGCTGACACACTGCCCGCTGACACACTGCCCACTGACACACTGCCCGCTGACACACTGCCCACTGACACACAGCCCACTGACACACTGCCCACTGTCTCACTGCCCACTGACACACTGCCCACTGACACACTGCCCGCTGACACACTGCCCACTGACATACTGTCCACTGACACACTGCCCACTGACACACTGCCCGCTGACACACTGCCCGCTGACACACTGCCCGCTGACACACTGCCCGCTGACACACTGTCCGCTGACACACTGCCCGCTGACACACTGCCCACTGACACACAGCCCACTGACACACTGCCCACTGACACACTGCCCACTGTCACACTGCCCGCTGACACACTGCCCACTGACACACTGCCCACTGACACACGGCCCACTGACACACTGCCCGCTGACACCCTGCCCACTGACACACAGCCCACTGACACACTGCCCGCTGACACACTGCACACTGACACACTGCCCACTGACACACTGCCCACTGACACACTGCCCACTGACACACTGCCCGCTGACACACTGCCCGCTGACACACTGCCCGCTGACACACTGCCCACTGACACACTGCCCACTGACACACTGCCCGCTGACACACTGCCCACTGACACACAGCCCACTGACACACTGCACACTGTCACACTGCCCGCTGACACACTGCCCACTGACACACTGCCCACTGACACACTGCCCACTGACACACCGCCCACTGATACATTGCCCGCTGACACATTGCCGCGCTGACACACTGCCCGCTGACATACTGCCCACTGACACACTGCCCACTGACACACTGCCCATTGACACACTGCCCACTGACACACTGCCCACTGACACACTGCCCACTGACACACTGCCCACTGACATACTGCCCACTGACACACTACCCACTGACACACTGCCCACTGACGAACTGTACGCAGACACACTGCCCGCTGACACACTGCCGCGCTGACACACACCCCGCTGACACACTGCCCGCTGACATACTACCCGCTAACACACAGTCCGCTGACACACTGTCCGCTGACACACTAACCACTGATACACTGCCCACTGACACGCTGTCTGCTGGAACACTGCCCACTGACACACTTCCCACTGACACACTGTCCGCTGACAAACTGCCCGCTGACGCATTGTCCGCTGACACACTGTCCGCTGACACACTGTTCGCTGTCACACTACCCGCTGACACACCGTCCACTGACGCACTGCCCGCTGACACACTGCTCACTGACACACCGTCCGCTGACACTCTGTTCGCTGGCACACTGACTGCCGACACACACTGCCCGCTGACACACTGTCCACTGACACATCGTCCGCTGACACACTACCCGCTGACACACTACTCGATGACATGTACTACCCGCTGACACACTGCCCGCTGACAAACTGTCCGCCGACACACACTGCCCGCTGACACACACTGCCCGCTGAAACACACCGCCCGCTGACACACTGCCCGCTGACACACTACCCGCTGACACATTCCCGCTAACACACTGTCTGCTGACAAACTGCCCGCTGACACACACTGCCCGCTGATACACTACCCGCTGACACACTACCCGCTGACACACTGTCCGCTGTCAAACTGTCCGCTGGCACACTGTCCGCTGACACACTGCCCGCTGACACACTACCCACCGACACACTGTCCGCTGACACACTGACCGCTGACACACTGTCCGCTGACACACTGTCCGCTGAGACTCGGTCCGCTGACACACCGTCCATTGACACACTGCCCACTGTCATACTGCCCGCTGACAAACTGCCCGCTGACACATTGTCCGCTGACACACTGTCCGCTGACAAACTGCCCGAAGACACATTGTCTGCTAACACACTGACCACTGACACACTACCCGCTGACACACTGCCCGCTTGTCCGCAGGAGGACGAGGAAGCGTTCGAGATGTTCGCCGTGTACTGCGGGCTAGCATTGCACCACGCCAAGTTGTACGACAAGATCGCGCGCTCCGAGCAGAAATACCGCGTAGCGCTCGAAGTGCTCAGCTATCACAACACCAGCTCCGAGCTGGAGGTGAGCGAGGCCAGGAGCAGGGGGATCCCGGAGGAGCTTCCCGGCGTTGACGAGTGAGTTCTAGGACAACAGGCGTGTGTTCCTCGTCTACCCATTCTCTCTTCTTCGAACTAGTTCTCTATCTTCCCACCTCCACCCATCGTCCAGCTCTTCTCTCTTCTTCAAACTAGTTCTCTATCTTCCCACCTCTACTCATCATCTACCTCTTCTCTCTTATTCGAACTGTTCTCTATCTTCCCACCTCTACCCATCATCTACCTCTTCACCCTTATTCGAACCGGTTCTCTATCTTACCTTCTCTGTCCATCGTCCACCTCTCCTCTCATCTTCTCCTTGAACGTCCAACCATTCTCTTCTCTCTTCTTCGAACTGGTTCTCTATCTTCCCACCTCTATCCATCGTCTACTTCTTCTCTCTTCTTCGAACTGGTTCTCTATCTTCCCACCTCTACCCATCGTCCACCTCTTCTCTCTTCTTCGAACTAGTTCTCTATCTTCCCACCTCTACCCATCGTCCACCTCTTCTCTTTTCTTCGAACTAGTTCTCTATCTTCCCACCTCTACCCATTGTCCACCTCTTCTCTCTTCTTCGAACCAGTTCTCTATCTTCCCACCTTCACCCATCATCTACCTCTTCTCTCTTATTCGAACTGTACTCTATCTTCCCACCTTCACCCATCATCTACCTCTTCTCTCTTATTCGAACTGTTCTCTATCTTCCCACCTCTACCCATCATCTACCTCTTCTCTCTTATTCGAACTGGTTCTCTATCATCCCACCTCTACCCATCGTCTACCTCTTCTCTCTT
Organism: Brachyptera risi; assembly: GCA_964007535.1. Lineage (NCBI taxonomy): Eukaryota > Metazoa > Arthropoda > Insecta > Plecoptera > Taeniopterygidae > Brachyptera > Brachyptera risi. The sequence goes on along the minus strand of OZ023334.1, from coordinate 33,827,851 downwards.
ATTCGAACCGGTTCTTCATCTTCCCACGTCTACCCATCATCTACCTCTTCTCTCTTATTCGAAGTGGTTCTCTATCTTCCCACGTCTACCCATCATCTTCCTCTTCTCTCTCATTCGAACTGGTTCTCTATCTTCCCACCTCTACCCATCGTCTACCTCTTCTCTCTTCTTTGAACTAGTTCTCTATCTTCCCACCTCTACCCATCGTCCACCTCTTCTCTCTTCTTTGAACTAGTTCTCTATCTTCCCACCTCTACCCATCATCTACCTCTTCTCTCTTCTTTGAACTAGTTCTCTATCTTCCCACCTCTACCCATCGTCTACCTCTTCTCTCTTCTTTGAACTAGTTCTCTATCTTCCCACCTTCACCCATCGTCCACCTATTCTCTCTTATTCGAACTGGTTCTCTATCTTCCCACCTCTACCCATCATCTACCTCTTCTCTCTTCTTTGAACTGGTTCTCTATCTTCCCACGTCTACCCATCGTCCACCTATTCTCTCTCATTCGAACTGGTTCTCTATCTTCCCACCTCTACCCATCGTCTACCTCTTCTCTCTTATTCGAAATTGTTCTCTATCTTTCCACCTATGTCCATCGTCTACCTCTTCTTCCTCATTCAAACTGTTCTCTTTCTTCCCACCTATATCCATCGTCTACCTCTTCTCTCTTATTCGAAATTGTTCTATATCTTCCCACCTTCACCCATCGTCTACCTCTTCTCCCTTCTTCGAACTGGTTCTCTATCTTTCCACCTCTACCCATCGTCTACCTCTTCTCTCTTCTTCGAACCAGTTCTCTATCTTCTCAGTTCTCACATCTTCCCATCGTCCACCTCTTCTCTCTTATTTGAACTGTACTCTATCTTCCCACCTCTACCCATCGTCTACCTCCTATTCCTTCTTCGAACTGGTTCTCTATCTTCTCACCTCTACCCATCGTCTACCTCTTCTCTCTTATTCGAAATTGTTCTCTATCTTTCCACCTATGTCCATCGTCTACCTCTTCTTCCTTATTCAAACTGTTCTCTATCTTCCCACCTCTATCCATCGTCTACCTCTTCTCTTTTCTTCGAACTGGTTCTCTATCTTCTCACCTATGTCCACCGTCCACCTCTTATTTCTTCTTCGAACTACTTCTCTATCTTCCCACCTCTACCTATTGTCTCCCTCTTCTTCCTTCTTCAAACCGGTTCTTCATCCTTCCTTCTCTATCCATCGTCAACCTCTCCTCTCATCTTTTCCTTGAACGTCCAACCATTATCTAATCTCTTCTTCGAACCGGTTCTCTATCTTTCCATCTCTATCCCTCGTCCACCTCTCCTCTCATCTTCTCCTTGAACATCCAACCATTATCTCATCTCTTCTTCGAACCGATTCTCTATCTTCCCACCTCTATCCATCGTCTACCTCTTCTCTCTTCTTCGAACCAGTTCTCCATCTTCTCAGTTCTCACATCTTCCCATCGTCCACCTCTCCTCTCTTCTTTGAACCGATTCTCTATCTTCCCACCTCTATCCATCGTCTACCTCTTCTCTCTTCTTCGAACCAGTTCTCTATCTTCTCAGTTCTCACATCTTCCCATCGTCCACCTCTTCTCTCTTCTTCAAACTAGTTCTCCATCTTCCCACCTCTACCCATCGTCCACCTCTTCTCTCTTGTTCGAACTGGTTCTCTATCTTCCCACCTCTACCCATCGTCCACCTCTTCTCTCTTCTTCGAACCAGTTCTCTATCTTCTCAGTTCTCACATCTTCCCATCGTCCACCTCTTCTCTCTTATTTGAACTGTACTCTATCTTCCCACCTCCACCCATCGTCTACCTCCTCTTCCTTCTTCGAACTGGTTCTCTATCTCCCCACCTCTACCCATCGTCTTCCTCTTCTCTCTACTTCGAACCAGTTCTCCATCTTCCCACCCTTACCCATCGTCCACCTCTTCCCTCTTCTTCGAACCAGTTCTCTATCCTCTCAGTTCTCACATCTTCCCATCGTCCACCTCTTCTCTCTTATTTGAACTGTACTCTATCTTCTCACCTCTACCCAGCGTCTACCTCTTCTCTCATCTTCGAACCAGTTCTCTATCTTCTCAGTTCTCACATCTTCCCATCGTCCACCTCTTCTCTCTTATTTGAACTGTACTCTATCTTCCCACCTCTACCCATCGTCTACCTCCTCTTCCTTCTTCGAACTGGTTCTCTATCTCCTCACCTCTACCCATCGTCTACCTCTTCTCTCTTCTTCAAACTAGTTCTCCATCTTCCCATCTCTACCCATCGTCCACCTCTTCTCTCTTCTTCGAACTGGTTCTCTATCTTCCCACCTCTACTCATCATCTACCTCTTCTCTCTTCTTCAAACCAGTTCTCTATCTTCTCAGTTCTCACATCTTCCCATCGTCCACCTCTTCTCTCTTATTTGAACTGTACTCTATCTTCCCACCTCTACCTATTGTCTACCTCTTCTTCCTTCTTCAAACCGGTTCTCTATCCTCCCTTCTCTATCCCTCGTCCACCTCTCCTCTCATCTTCTCCTTGAACATCCAACCATTATCTCATCTCTTCTTCGAACCGATTCTCTATCTTCCCACCTCTATCCATCGACTACCTCTTCTCTCTTCTTCGAACCAGTTCTCTATCTTCTCAGTTCTCACATCTTTCCATCGTCCACCTCTTCTCCCTTATTCGAACTGTTCTCTATCTTCCCACCTCTATCCATCGTCCACCTCTTCTCTCTTATTCGAACTGGTTCTCTATCTTCCCACCTCTACCCATCGTCTACCTCCTCTTCCTTCTTCGAACCAGTTCTCTATCTTCCCACCTTCACCCATCGTCCACCTCTTCTCTCTTATTCGAACTAGTTCTCTATCTTCCCACCTCTACCCATCGTCCACCTCTTCTCTCTCATTCGAACTGGTTCTCTATCTTCCCACCTCTACCCATCGTCTACCTCCTCTTCCTTCTTCGAACCAGTTCTCTATCTTCCCACCTTCACCCATCGTCCACCTCTCCTCTCTTATTCGAACTGGTTCTCTATCTTCCCACCTCTACCCATCGTCCACCTCTTCTCTCTTATTCGAACTGGTTCTCTATCTTCCCACCTCTACCCATCGTCCACCTCTTCTCTCTTCTTCGAACTGGTTCTCTATCTTCCCACCTCTACCCATCGCCCACCTCTTCTCTCTTCTTTGAACTAGTTCTCTATCTTCCCACCTCTACCCATCATCCACCTCTTCTCTCTTATTCGAACTAGTACTCTTTCTTCTCTCCTCTATCCATCGTCCACCTCCTCTTTCTCTTTACCTTGAATGTCAGACCATTCTCTTCACATGTTTATAGCCGATTCAAACTTCACTGTTGTTAGCATCTTTTCAACAATTCTTCTCATACTTCAGAATTATCTCAATCTCTTGTTCAGTAATGGAAATAGCGGAATTTTTATACCGAAAATATACTTTCCTGAAAATCTAGCTGCTGGGAATGCGTTGGTTCAAGCGAACACTAGTAGTGTAATTTTTCTCAGGTCTTATTGTGGAAGCTACTGAATTGAAAATATAACAGTTGAAAGTAAGTATACACATAACCTCGTCGAGTTGGTATATGGTGATGAGACGTGTGGCCGAGTGGTTCGTACACTGAACTCTCATTCAGGAGTTTTGGGTTGCCATGATTGACCATCCTGACAGGGATATGTATGTTTTTTCTCTGTCGTTCATTCTATTACTGAGATTGTTCCTTAACAACAGGTCATTACCTACTCCGTCCCAAAAACATATAATCTCATATGTATCAAACCTTCCATCTCATCCCATCATCTCATAATCATTAACCGACGCCAATAGATCGTGGTCATCAGTACAGAGCGTCGTGAAACACACTATAAAAAATAAAAAAAAGAGTCGGTATATTGTTTTGGTGGAGGGGCCATGATTTTCAGATATTTCATGTCGGCGTCTTCGTGCAAGCAATTGTCTGGTTCTGTTCAAAGTAAGGCATTTGAGGCATGGGTTTTTGTGAACGTCATTTGACTTATCATCACTACATAGCTCCACTACCCCCTGCTCAATCGTACCTCTGTATAACCTAACTGTTGGTGGGGTCGTTAAAGGCCGGTGCACAATTGAAATAGTGAATATGGAATAAGGAATATGGTATAGTGTTTAAGCGAAATGGATGATGGCATTTCCGTGATACCGTTTACAATGAGTGAATATGGTACAGTGATATGATATAAGGAATAAGAAATGAAATAAATACATTTCTTTTGACTATTCCTAATGACAGCAAAATTCTGACCAATTAGATGACGTTACTACTGGGCCCAGATTCACAAAGAATTTTATCATGAAACATTTTAGCGCTCAACCCACTCTAAGTCAAAACAGGGATAACACGTTCTAACTCTATCACGGTTTTATCTTCATTCCCTATTCACAAAGAATTTTGAGAAAAGTTTACCCTCGTGTTAACTTTGGCTCCAACCAAAGGCGCCAACTGTCTGTGCCGTTGCCGTGTGACGTCATTGTCTCATTGTCAACCAATGTGATCAAAGAGCGGGATGTAAATCAGTTGGTAAAGCGGCGAAATATACATCAATTACTTCTTTCCCACAGCTAGATAATATTCAAAATCGGAACGAATGAATAAAATGTTGTACCGTGTAGGCCTATACTTTTACGTTTGTTTTTATCTTATTGTCGTGAATCTCTTTGTTGTTGATCATCAAAGAAGCTTTTCATTTTATTTACCGCCAATTCTATCGGCTGTCAGACTAAATTCTCGAATGTGAGGTTAGGATTGAATATTGAATATGATAATGGGGAATAGTATCGTGTCTTCACTCGCAACAGCTCTAGATTTTCATTTTCAACCTTCTTGAATTTGAGTGAGCGAAATCTCCAGAATCATCGAAATCAATTGCAAGGTGAGAGTTGTATCTTCACTAAAACCAGTCGGGACCTGTGATAACTTTATCACCAACTATTCAAGTTTTACTTGAACTTTTTCGTGAATACGAGTTAAAACCAAGTCTGGTGATAAGTCCTAAAACTATTTTGACTTAGAACGTGTTAAGAGATACAATTCTTTGTGAAACCGAGACGCGTGGCCGAGTGGTGACACACTGAACCGTCATTCGGGAGACCGGGGTTCGATTCCCGCCATGGTCGACCATCCTGTCAGGGATTTTTCGTGGTTTTCCTCTGTCGTTCAGGTTGATACTGGAATGGTTCCTTAACAACAGGCCACGACCGAGTCCGTCTCACCATCCAAAACACCCAATAAAATGACCTTTCATCTCATCATCCCACCATCTCATTCATCATCCTCCGACGCCAATAGATCATAGCCATCAGTAGACCTATAGTGCGTTGTTAAAACGTAATATAAAAAAAAATCTTTGTGAATCTTGTCCCTGGAGTTGAATGACTACCGTTTGTGTGTTTTGGGGTATTTTATTACAAGTCAAATCAGACACTCTCAACTCTCAAGGTTAAAAGATGAAAGATTATATTTTTAATTTCAAATTTGAATTATTGCCGCCACAGCCACTGGAACTCGAACTATTCAAGACAAAATGATGATCTAGGAGTCCGCCCGTGCTCGTATTTCACGCCGCAAACTCTCACGGCCGTAATTTTTGAGATATCAATATGATTGTTTTTGCATTCTGTTGATAATTGAAAAACGGACGTAACTGAATTTACAGAATTTTGAACATTTTTTTGAATTTTTAAATTTTTTCAAATGGAAAATGAAAAAATTCGTGAATGCGAAAACCTAGATGGATATTTTTGAATACCCAAAAAAATATAAAATGTGAAAAATATCAAAAGTGTGAGCTAGGAAATTAACGGCGTTTATGTGAATATGAGTTCGGCGGGCTAGTCTATGGGTTGCGCCTAGCACACGATGCATGTTGAACTCGAGTCTGAAGCGAGCGAACAACGAGCCCGTGTGGAGCGCCTGCGGAGGCGGTGAACTGGATTCTACAGTGAACTATTGGCAGCCCTACAGTTGAAATAAACGGCTATTGTGGCCCACCCATGTCACTTTAACACCAAATTATATTTCATATTCCATATTCCATGATCAATATTAGTATATCGGTATTATCAGTATTTTCATTTGACATGTTCAATATCTGCTTTTAAATCATAGATCAAGATGATTTATTTTTAGATCAATTTTATTATTTATTTTTATGATTTATTTTAGATGAATTAAGATATTCTATTCTATTCTATTCTATATTGCAACTGCCCTTAAGAGTTCATGGGAGTCGATTCATCGAAATATCAGTTTCTTGGTGATCACTTCTGAACGGTATGAGATATCAAAATTCTAATACGCTAGAAACACAGATAATTATATTAGTATCAAGATGATATAATTGGATGAGCGAAGCGAAGACTCAATTACACTATACCGAAAAAGAAGTGCCTGTTTTTTTTTCTTTTTTTTTCTTGTTTTTTTTCGCGTTCCACAGGTCAGACAAGAATTCAAAATCAGTTGAAACTTGGCACACACATGAACCCCTATCTGACTTGATGCTGTATAGTTTTGAGGCACGATCGGTTGAACAAATTCTGAGAAAACTCATTCCAAAGTTTTCAAAAATCCCATTAGAATAACCCAGAGGAAAACATTCGTGAAAAATATTTCATCTGAGAGGATTCAAATTCTCAGAGAATTTCAATCTGATAATGATACACATTATTCCGAACTTCTACTCAAATCGGATCAGCCGTTTCGATGTAAAAAATATATATAATGTCATTTGTGTCAATTATTCAAAGCTATTAAGATACCTATTAAATCAAAGCAACAAGTGTCACCACTTGATTGTAAACGATTAAAACAAAGCCTTCTTTATTATTATATAAATTATTAATGGAAAATAAGTTGGCAGTGATGTAATGGTTTGGATCTCAAGGTGTATATATAAATATAATAACCAATCCAAAGATAAGTTGATATGTTCCAGCTCATCCATCAACGCGGAAACACATAACGCGTTTGCCTAGTATAAGTAATAACTATTCAAGTCACGTTGCATAACTGTGAAGCGTCGTCAGCTGAACAAATACATCTTTTAGCTGTCGACGCTTGACAGTTATCGACATGACTTGAATATTTCTAATTTAAATTATCTTGGAGTTATTATAATTATCTGTGTTTCTCGCGTATTAGAATATTGATATCTCATACCGCTCAAAAGTTATCACCAAGAACTGATATTTCGATAAATCGACTCCCGTGGACTCTTAAGCAAACAAAAAACAATCTTGTTGTCAACAGTTTCTACTTCAACGTGTTCAAATTGGACGACTTCGCGAAAGCTCGTCACTCGATCTTCATGTTCAAGGACCTGTTCGGGCTGTCTCGGTTCGACGCCGACAGCCTGATCCGGTTCACACTGACCGTGAAGAAGAACTACCGGCGAGTGCCGTATCACAACTGGACTCACGGCTTCAGCGTGGCCAACAGCATGTACAGCATCATCAAGCATGCGCAGGGAGCGCTCAAACCCAACGAGGTAACTGCTTCAGAAGCTTGTTTCAGAAGCTTGTTTCAGAAGCTAGCCCCAAGAGAAGAGAGTAGAACCATCACCGCGACTGTCACTTGAAAAAATGTCCTGGGCCAGGATTCACAGAGAAAAAAAAAGAAAAAAGATGAAAGGTGAAAAAAATCATCTTCAAGACATCTCAAGTTGGGACCATTTTATTGAGTTAGAATCAAAATCGGTCTTAACTAAGTAAAATGGTCTCAGCTTGAGACCAATATTGGTCTTGACCGAGTAAAATGGTCCCAACTTAAGACCAATATTGGTATTAACTCAGTAAGACGGTCCTAACTTGAGACATCCTGAACATAGGACTCTTTGTTAGTCCCCAGTCCCAACTAATTCCAAGAGTCTAGGACTTTGGACCCTTATACCGCCACTGTCACTTGGAATAATGTCCTGGGCCAGGATTCACGAAGATTTCTATCTTTAGGACATCTCAAGTTGGGACCATTTTATTGAGTTAGAATCAAAATCCATCTTAACTCAGTAAAATGGTCTCAGCTTGAGACCAATACTGGTCTTAACTCAGTGAGATGGTCCTAACTTAAGACGTTCTGAAGATAGTTACTCTCTGTGAGTCCCTGGGCCCAACTATAGCTCCAAAAGAGCAGGTATTTGGAATGAATATAAGGAATTAAGGCGCATCGACAGCGAGGTCATTTAGCAGGTCTTTGGATCCTTAACCGTGACTATCACTAGAAATCACGTCCTACGGTCCTGAACCTAGCTGACTCTGAAGGATTAGGATTTTGATTGGTCCTTATTTACAAGTAGAGCTAAGTACCATGGCAACATGTTCAGTTCTTGTGTACTTCTATTGTTGTTAGCACAAAATTCCAGCACTGCCCTAGAAGGGAACTACAAATATGTCTAATCTGTGTGTTCTGAAAGACCGTGACTCTGTTATTATCTTGTGTTGTCATGGTGATCAATGCTCTTGTCTTTTGAAGCTAGCCAGGCCAAGAGAGGCCAGATATACTGGGAAAGAGAGTGGCCAAATCCCGCTCAGAACGTCATTTTTTGTCCACTTGTTTTCGTTCAAAAGTGTCCAACTTACCAGTTACCAGTTAAAACTTACCAGTTGGTCAATAAGGTGCCAGAACTTTCAACTGAAGTTGTTCGGTTTCAAGGAGGATATATATATATATATATATATATATATATATATATATATATATATATATATATATATATATATATATATATATATATACATATATATATATATATATATATATATATATATATATTCATATATATATATATATATATATATATATATATATATATATATATATATATATATATATATATATATATATATATATAAGCAATCTAAATATATATATATTGGTATGCACTAGCTCATCCATCAACGTGGCAACACATAACGCGTTTTGCTAGTTTGTATCACTCAGTAGGACCAGACATTTCCAACAATTAATTTCACCTCACCACCAATAAAATGTATACATCATGCACATCGTGCATGTATGCTGAATGTTTATTATGAATCGACATTATTTTAGAAGATTCTTCTCTGCATGGTGTGAAGCAGTTTCACTACAACATTTCCATCTGAACAGCCAATACGATCGTTTATATGTTTTGTTGACACTGAAAATGCCACGTTGTGTGAAAAGGGAATGAATTTTGACGAAGTTTCCAACTCTCTTTGATGAATGCCATAGACACACTAATTCCACATGATCTCGTATGTTAATAATGTGATAAGACCTTCAACATAATTATAACAAATCCTTCAAGTTTTCAAAAACTCATCATGTTACTATGCGTTTGAGAATACCAAATTCTACTAAGCATCTTTGAATAACCGAAGTAGTTCAATTGGCTCAATTGGTTCAACTAGTAGTTCAAGTAGTTTCAATTCGACCTTACTAAAAAAAATGAGGTGTTCTCAATTCGTGATTAAAAGCTAACCAGGTGGCAGCACTGTCGAAGTGGGCAATTGGCCGTCCGGAGGCAGTTAGGCCTAGATGTCATGTTGTTGTTTGCTCACACACAATATATTTGTAATCAATATTGTAATTTTAATAATCAATAATTTCAGTAATTTTAATTCTGTATTTGATATTGTAATTACACATTAATTAATTTGTATATGATTTGAAAGTATCTGCCTCCACCTGGTTCACTAAAACGTTACCAGATGTCAGCCACTTTGCTTTCAATCACGAATTCAATTTCTGTTTGCACTCACTAAAAAAAGAGGCAAACTCTTCCGAATTTTCGATTACGTTTTTACTATATGTACGGTATTTGTCATCGTTCATTCAACCAAGTGATTGTGTGGTATGTGTTCAGTGCTTGGCGCTGTTCATCGGTTCGCTGTGCCACGACCTTGACCACCGCGGCAAGAACAACAAGTTCATGTCGGACACCGAGTCGCCCCTGGCGTCGATCTACAGCACCTCCACCATGGAGCACCACCACTTCAACCAGACCGTCACCATCTTGCAGCAGGTGAGGAGATCTTCCAGATCTGTGCGTGCGAGCGTTCGTAACGCGGTGATTGGGTGGGGGAAATAGCGATATCACTAATACCTCGTTCACATTACAGAATCTAACTGCAGTTAAGTAGATAACGTTAGTTAAGTTTTAATATGAACGTAACCTGGTTAGTAGTTAACTCTAGTTGTGTCTTAACTGAGTTTCTAGAACTCAGTTAGCTTAGCTGCGATCAAAATCCACCGCCTTCGCAAAGAGCCACATCATTCGTATCGTCACATTGTTGGTTCAAAGCATGACCCGCTATATTATTTAAATTATTCGAATTAAATAGAAGACTTTGTTCAAGAACAAGGCGAGATAATGGAGATATCAACAGAAAATCTGTGAATATATAAATGCAATATAAATATTAACAGTAATCGAACACGGAGATGGCAGTGCATGACGTCACTAACAACCATTTCGTAACTCATTTCATCGCTGTCAGTGTGAACACTTCACCTGAATTAGGAACGATGTCATCCTTATTGCTAACTGCAGTTAGCTTGACTGCAGTTAGTGATCCTAGTGTGAACGAGGTATGAGAGTGAAGGTGGGCTTGGCATGTATATATAAAGCCGTAGACAAGCTTCTTTTTCGGGGAATTGGTTATAGAGCACAAAGAAGCTGTTTTAGGGTTTTGGGGTGAGGTTATGATCGTTTCCTCGGATAGGCACATCCTCCTTCCAAGTAAACACGCCAAGCCACATTCACTCTTGGTATTATCTTTATTCCAGTATTCGCTCTTCAGGAGTTCCGGCTGGGGTTATAAGAGGACAGTGGAAGGGGGGGAGGAGAAAGGAATGAAGGAAGGAGGAAGGAAGGAGAGGGAGAGAGGAGAGTATGGAATGAAGGGGGGTTGGAGGGGGGAGTAACCAGCTTGGCTAATTCTTGGAGTGATAGTACGTCGTTGCGTTGACACGGCAGACTGGCAATGTGTAAACATGATCACACCTAAAAGTACAGGGCAGTGGTGCATTGACGTGTTCATGTTTCAAACATGAGGGGTCTGGCTTGAGTGGTTGCTGTGGACGGGCGGTATTGTCGCATAGGGGAAAACGAGGAGGTGGGAAAACTGTCAAGCGGGGGTTGTGGTTCCGTTCGTGCGAGGGTTTCGGCTCAGTTCAGGTCCCTTTGGCCCCATCATCAATATATGCTCGAAGCCACTTAACGCGGACAAAACTATTTGTTCATGATCATGGGGCGTCATATACAACGGGCGCAACCCACTAGTATTGTTATATTTTGATGTTCTATGTTGTTAGATGAGCGTAGCGAAGATTCCATTTCACATACCGAAAAAAAATTGGCTTCGTTTTTTTTTTGTAATTTTGTGCGCGGCATACAGGTCAGGAAAAAATACCTATATACTTGAAACTTTTTCTACATATTTCTGTCATACCAGAATAGGTTGGGATCATTTCTGTCATACCAGAATAGGTTGGGATCATTTCTGTCATACCAGAATAGGTTGGGATCATTTCTGTCATACCAGAATAGGCTGGGATCATTTCTGTTATACCAGAATAGGTTGGGATTGTTTTTGAGAGAAATCTGTCAGAAGGTGATTTTCGAAAAAAATCGGGAAGCTTGAAAAATCCTCATAAGAATAACCCGGAGGGAAAATACTTGAAAAACAAAATTTTTTAAAAAGCTCTCAAATTTCCATCGAATATGAACAATACTTTTTCAGAGATTTTTGCAACAATCGGATAAGAAATAACAGAGTGAACGCAATAAAAGTGTACATTTTATTGAATATTTGGGTCAATTGGTCTTGCAATGTGTAGGCCTATATGCGACAGGTTGCAGCACTATAAATATCAACAAGTTGCAGGTAAGGTTTTTGAACGTTTGAAGTAATCCAAGGTCCGTAAATGTGGATTGAGCTGACAGAATATTTTTCATTCTAGATTGCCATACTTCTAAGCTCATCTCACAACGCGCATCCCTCGTTTCCCTATAATATAAATTGATATATTGTTTCATCTGTTTGATTGCAGAAAGGGCACAACATCTTCAGTAAGCTTACAAGTGGTGAATACAAGCAAGTACTGAGTCATGTCAAACATTGTATCTTAGCAACGGATCTGGCCATGTTCTTCCCGAACAAGGCCAAACTGTCGGAACTGATCGCACATGACACGTTCTCGTGGAACAATACGGAACACAGGTCAGTCAGGAGAAGAAAAAATTACTAACTGCAGAATCTAAAAAGTTTTTGTTGTCATTTTTCTGAATAATGTCGACGCAGTCGTGTAACATAAGAATAACTAGGAAAACGCGGGATGCGCGTTGTGAGATGAGCTTAGAAGTATGGCAATCTAGAATGAAAAATAACTTGTCAGCTCAATTTACATCTACAAACCTTGACTTACTTCAAACGTTCAAAAACCTCACCTGCAACTTGTTGATATTTATAGTAACCTGCAACCTGTCGCATAAACACTTTGCAAAACCAATTGATCCAAATATTCAATAAAATGTACACGTTTATTGCGTTTTCTTCATAATTTCTCATTCGATTGTTTTAAAAATCTCTGAAAAGCTGTGAAATAGTATTTTTCATATTCTTTGAGAATTTGAGAGCTTTTGAAAAATTCTTGTTTTTCAAGTATTTTTCCTCCGGGTTATTCTTACGAGGATTTTCCAAATTTTCCGATTATTTTCCGAAAAAACCTTCCGACCGATTCCTCTGAATAACAATCCCAATCTATTCTGGTATGACACCAACGTTCAGAAAAAGTTTCAAGTTGATTGATTCATTTCTCTGACCTGTATGCCGCGTACATAATTACAAAAAAAAAACATAAAAACGAAGCCCATTTTTTTCAGGGTGTGAAATGGAAAGCTTCGCTACGCTCATCTAATAATTACAATAAAGTTCATCGATCACATCAATGAGTACTTTGATATTGAAATTTAAATTTATTGGAGCAGTGGGAAATACACTTTGTCAGTAGTAATTACTTCGCATCAATCATTATATTACCAACAAATAGGAGAAGCAATTTCTTGTACCATTAAAAACTAGAAGATGTATTGAGTAGTGTCGATGAAAACAAAATAGTCCTCAACTGTGTAGAAACATTGATAAGAGAATGCTTTCGATTGTTGATTTGAATCAGCTATTTTCCGAATTACACTTTAAAACACAACATATGGCTTGGGGGTTCTTCTCTATTCGTGGATATTGAACTGGTCAGGTATACAGGTAAGGTTTTACACCAAAGCCCATGTCACACCAACTAGTGTATATTCTATTCCGACATGTGCTCTTCAGGCGGCCCGTGAAACTGAAAGATCCGACAGTTCACCCGAATGTCTCCCAGCTCTGGGCCCGGATTCACAAAGAGGAAGTTTCAATTGCCCCGGGGTAATTGTGGAGGTTTTCGCCAATTTCCCCAGAATCGGTATTCACAAAGCGGGAGAGTAGGGTTTTTGGAGGTTCTAAACTCCAAAACAGAGTCCCTCCTACGAAGCAGGGAGAATTGCAAAACCCCAGAAAATATTTCAGAAAAATGGCGGCTTGCTCTCACCAGAAGAATTGAATAATTAATATCTGAACAATTATTCACTTATATTCATTTTGAGAGACGCTATTCGTCTTTAGAAAAATGCATATTAATAATAATAATAAGTTATTATCCGTGTAGACAACAAACATATTGCTCACTTTTCTTGCTTGTACTAATTTGAAATGTTATTCTCGAAAGAAAAAATCAGTCGATTCAGTGGTAGCGTGACTGACACAAAAAGAGAAAGATCCTGATTCGAATCTCACCTCGGTCAATCATTTTTGTTTTCATAAAACAATGTTTTTTAGAATATACTGTTATTTCATGTTTTTTTTTGAAATTATAAATTATAATTTCGAGTGATATTGCCGTAAGAATTACGATTTTGGATTACTGGTCATGGTAAGGTCCTAGTTGGGTTTTGCTTTGTCTCCTTGAATTGTTTCTCAAGGTATTTTGCTTAGAGAAATTGACTGACATGAGGCAATTAGTTATATTGTGCAAAGTGAAAATATATTATCCAAATTGTTTATTTTCTTGGAATGGAAGCGATTTCAGTGCTATTGAGTGGGCACTGTAACGCTGCCGTGAAACAGCTGACCGCTCAAGAAGAGATCATACAAACTGTTACAGTCACGTTTAATGATTATGTACAGTGATGAATAACGTTGATGATTTCTCTTTATTCAACTATAATTCATATGAATTGATGAATATTGAATATATTTGAAGAGACATTATAATAACTGTTGTTACAAGAAATGTGATGGGCTTCTTAGTTTTTAACATTGAAATGGTCTGTTGGCATTTATATAAATCATCAATACACACATTTATAGCGTCATTATTAATTGTTTCCATATTCTTCATATGGCTGTTTATACTATATGATACTATATACTATATATACTATAAATATATGAATATTTATCAATATATATTTATATACATGGTATATATAGGCATATATATTATATATATTTCTCAACTTACAACTCAACTTCTCACGTCTTGTAGACGTGCATAAAATTACATAGGTTCACAATAAACTCTTAGATGTGGAATTGAATAACCTTGCGTCACCATCAAATAAAACATATTTTCGGAAAGTATGCATGATGTAAGTACGATGATAACATCAAACATCATTTCTTTTCAATATCTAAATACGATTCAAATGAAATTAGTTAGACTGGAAAATTAATTAATTTACTGATAAAGTAAATCAATTCTTGGATCATAAATCCATAATGATGATAATGATCGTGATAATAATAATGGTGATAATGATGATGAATATGGTAATTGAGGTGATGATAACAATAATATAACATTGATATTTCGAAAAAAATAATATGCTTAATATGTTTTTGATCAAGTCATTGATGGGATATTGGAAATCCCGCTCTATCTTCTTATTGGTGAATTGTTTACAACCTGTATGTCACGTGATCTGATTGGTACATCATTATTGACGTCACCAGTTATTGATGACATCATCACTCTACATTCTCCCCTCAATATCCCAATCAAAATCCTCGTTCGTGAATACGGGGTTTTACGGGGAAAATAAAAGAAGGGTTTTCATAGAATCCCTGTTTTCAAAACCCCGCTTCGTGGATCCGGGCTCAGAGAGTCTGCATTAGGCATTGCCATGAACTGAATATCCATGTAGCCATAACCCAAGGTTGGAGCTTCAAAAAAGTGTTCATTTTGTGAGAATACCTCGTACATCTTTTGATTATTTGCGCAGACTTCTTCTGGAAGCAATGGCGATGACTGCGAGTGACCTCTCTGCTAGCGCCAAGCCGTGGGATACGCAGGTCGAAACGGTCAAGGTGATATTCGAAGAATTCTACGAGCAGGTCAGTGAATTGACATTTTATAATATCAACAATCAGAACATGAATCGAAGTGGCTATCCGCCAGAAAAAGTTGCGGGTACGCTGTTGATGTTGAAAAGTAGAACTAGAGAAAAGTCACAAAATAGCGCACCCGCATATTTTCAACAATGATCATCATTGGAATGCGACATTGCTGACTGAACTTTTGTAAACATTCGTCGGCCATATTGATTTTCAGAAGCGCATTTCATTGTTACTTTTTGTGTCGAATAGACACGAATTCTCGTGAACGAAAATCTTGATTTTAATGGTTCCTAGGTAAAGAAAAACTATGTTCACGAAATTCGTGAGAAATTAAGGTTAGTTCGTTCAGGTTAGAGAGAGTATGGATACTGGAGAAGGGAGTGGTCAAGTTGGTGACTGTTTTCTATTGGCCACTGAAACATCTCTCGCATGGACGCCATTGTTTGTCCAGAATTCAGATCAGACGTTTGAGAACGTGTGTTAGACATCATTACATTGGTTAGGTTAACTTCAATTCAAAGTTCTGGCATTTTATTGACTAACTGCCAATAGTTAAAGACACTTTTGGACATAAGATTGGACACAAAATGGCGTCCTGCGTGGAAGTTGACCACTCTTCCCCAGTATCTAGGTGGCACTGCATCGTCACTGGAGTGCAATGCTCAAGATGGCCGTGTCCTCTGTTACCAGGGCGACGCCGAAAAGGCCGCTGGCAGGACGCCGATACCAATGATGGACAGGAACCAGCCCGAGCAGCAGGCGATGTCACAGGTGAGCCAACGTCAACACTGAACACATGCGGTCAATAGATTGGGGCAAAGCGGAAGGAAATGTATCAACCCAAGGGTATTTCCTTCAACTACGAAATTTCAAGTATGATACAAGAAGATTAATAGAATTGAAAGATTATTCTTTTCAATCAACATCGAAGACTTCACAGTAGCCATTGTTTCCACATAAAGGCAAAGGATGAAAGTTCAGGATCGGCTGTTCGGGGCACCACAAGGGCGATCTCACCACCACACAGAGATATTTAGATTTAACTAGGCAAACGCGTTATGTGTTGCCGCGTTGATGGATGAGCTGAAGCATATCACCTTATCTTTGGATCGGTTATTATATATATATATATATATATATATATATATATATATATATATATATATATATATATATATATATATATATATATATACCTTGAGATCCAAACCATTTCTTCACTGCCATCTTATTTTTCCTTATTAATTTCCATGATGATAAAGAAGGCTCTGTTTCAATCGTTTAAAAAGTGGTGACCCTTTGGCTTGGATTTATTGGTATCTTAATAGCTTTGAGTGATTTACAAAAATAACATTATATATTTTTCTACATCAACACGGCTGATCTGATTTGAGTGAAAGTTCGGAATAATGTGTATTATTGGATGAGCGAAGCGAAGACTCAATTTCACCATACCCGAAAAAAAGGCTTTTTTTTGGTTCACGCTCCACAGACGAAAATTCAAAATCAGTTGAAACTTGGCACACACAAGTATCATTATCTAATTCGATACTGTATAGTTTTGAGGCGCGATCGGTTCAACCACTTCTGAGAAAACTCATATCAAAGTTTTCAAAAATCCCACAATAACCCAGAGGAAAAAAATCAGGAAAAATATTTCATCCGAGAGAATTCAAATTCTCAGGGAATTTAAATCTGATAGTGATACACATTATTCCGAACTTCCACTCGAATCGAGTCAGCCGTTTTGATGTAGAAATATATATAATGTTACTTTTATGAATCACTCAAAGCTATCAAGATACCCATTAGATCCAAGACACCACTTGAATGTGAAACGAATTAAAAAAACGATTAAAACGATTAAAAAACAGCCTTCTTCATCATCATAGAAATTAATAATGAAAAATAAGATGCAGTGATGTAATGGTTTGGATATCAAGGTGTATACATAATAACCAATCCGAAGATAAGGTGATATGTTCAACGCGGCAACACATAACGCGTTTACCCAATTATCATGTCAGAATTTCCCAAGAATTTGAATTCTCTCGGATGAAATTTGTTTCACGAATTTTTTCCTCAGGGTTATTTTCATGGGATTTTTGAAAACTTTGAAATGAGTTTTCTTATAAGTGGTTCAACCGATTGCGCCTCAAAACTATACAGTATCGAATCAGATAAGGACACTTGTGTATGCCAAGTTTCAACCGATTTTAAATTTTCGTTCGACCTGTGGAGCGCGAACCAAAAAAAAAAACAGGCACTTTTTTTCGGGTATGGTGAAATTGAGTCTTCGCTTCGCTCATTCATTCATTGTTGAAATTATAGCGATAAGTAAAGAGCTATGAAGAACAATTCAAAAGTCATCTTGGGAAAAAAGATTTCAAACTCATTTCTGAATATATATCTTCTTATTTGAGAGAAGAATGGACTGAATTGTTTGACAACGTACCATGAGAGATGCATATAATGATGAATGATGATAATGATAATGATAAAGTTTGGTACGCATGTGTACCCGCTCTACTGAACCTTCCACCGGGAAACCAATAATTGATTCAATAACTAGTCAAACGCGAAATATGCGTTGTAAGATGAGCGAGATATCTCAATAAGGTATAAAAGTCCTTGAAATAGTTTTACCCTTGCTACTTTATCGACTTTGGTATTCTACACACCTTGATATCTGAATAAGCTATAAAAGTCGTTAAAGAAGTTCTACTCTTGCCACTTCATTGACTCTGGTATTCTACACACCTTGACGCATATAAAAAATACTTCATTGTTGGTCAACTCTTGAATCTAGAAAGCAGTGAATCTCGACAACTTAATTCTGTCATAATTTTTATGATATATTTTATGAATATTATCAGTCATTTTATTTTTTTTCTCCAAAACGACTGATCAGAATTGCTTACAAAATCGTAATAATGTGTAAAATCCATGTATACACATTTAGAGAAAATTTCATCCCATTTGGAGAGATTTTATTTTTCAACATTTTCCGCCCAGTCAAATCTTATGGGGTTTTTAGAAACTTTGAGATGATGATTCTCAAAATCGGTCCGACCGATTCATCCCAAAAACTATACAGTTCTAAGTCGGATGA
This sequence comes from Brachyptera risi, assembly GCA_964007535.1. Classification (NCBI taxonomy): domain Eukaryota; kingdom Metazoa; phylum Arthropoda; class Insecta; order Plecoptera; family Taeniopterygidae; genus Brachyptera; species Brachyptera risi. The sequence goes on along the minus strand of OZ023334.1, from coordinate 33,809,281 downwards.
GTTTGCGTGTACAAAAAAAGTTTCATGTTGATCAGTCAACCCTTGCGACCTGTGGAGTGCTTACAAAAAAAAAAAAAAAAAAAAAAAAAAAAAAAACACACAGACAAAGCCCTATAAGAGTGGGATGGAGACTTCGCTACGCTCATCAAAAATGATGATAAATTGTTTATTCGTCCAATTTTGATCATATTAAATGATATCGGAAATGTCGTACAAATGGAACATGATAATGATAATATGGATATGATATGGTATGGTGAAGCCATGTTGAAAACACATGATGAGAATCGTGCTGATTTCAAAAGTGGTTCGTTGAAAAATCATCGATACTATAAAAAACATTTTTGCAATAAAATATTTTTGAGGACTCTCTTGAACTTGAAGATGTTTTCATTCGCTACCTTCCTGATATTGAGGAGGAGACTTCGAAATACTTCGAGACCGGAGATGAGGCCTTTATTACACATTTCCAGTCGATAATTTTTCATTCCAGCGTTATTTTTATATCTAGTTTTGTGAACATGATTCGATTTCAACTCCCTGACATGACGTGTATTGAAATTACCCCACATGATCACATTCAAAATATACAAGCATGGATGCGTCAGAATATTAAATCTCTCAAAAAGATATCGACAGGAGTCTTTATAGAAAATAAATGCCGTTGGATCGAAAATAGCATCAGCAAGGTAGCGTGAAGATTTTTTGTGTGAAGAAAACAAATGGTCAGTATGGGGAGAAAACCTCCAATGGATGATACCATATTGAAGTCTAGATTGTATGTGAGAAAAATATAACTAGTCAAACGCGAAATATGCGTTGTAAGATGAGCGTGATATCCTACTGAGGTATAAAAGTCGTTGAAATAGTTATACCCCTGCTACTTTATCGACTCTGGTATTCTACACACCTTGATATCTGAATAAGCTATACAATTCGTTAAAGTAGTTCTATTCTTGCCACTTTATTGACTGTGGTATTCTACACACCTTGACGCATATAGAAGATACTTCATTGTTGGTCAACTCTTGAATCTAGAAAGCAGTGTATCTCAACAACTTAATTCTGTCACAATTTGTATGATATATTTGATGAAAATTATCAGTTATTTTTTTCTTCAAAACGGCTGATCAGAATTGCATACAAAATCGTAATAATGTGTAAAATCCATTTATTCACATTTAGAGAAAATTTCATCCCATTTGGAGAGATTTTATTTTTCAACATTTTCCGCCCAGCCAAATCTTAAGGGGTTTTTAAAAGCTTTGAGATGATATTTCTCATAATCGGTTCAACCGATTCATTCCAAGGGGGCAAGAACTATACAGTTCCAAGTTGGATGATTGTCCTTGCACAAAAAAAGTTTCATGTCGATCAGTCAAACCCTGCGACCTGTGGAGTGCTTACAAAAAAAAAAAAAAAAAAAAAAAAACACAGACAAAACCCTATAAGAGTGGGATGGAGACTTCGCTACGCTCATCCGATAATAATAAAGCAGGCTTTGTTATAATCGCTTACAATTAAGTGGTGACACTTGTTGCTTTGATTTAATAGGTATCTTGATAGCTTTGAATGATTCACAAAAATCACATCATATATTTTTTTACATCAAAACGGCTGGTTTGATTTGAGTGAGAGTGCGGAATGATGTGTATCATTAGTCAAACGCGAAATATGCGTTGTAAGATGAGCGAGATATCTGAATAAGGTATAAAAGTCCTTGAAGTGGTTCTACCCTTGCTACTTCATCGATTCTGGTAGTCTACACACCTTGATATCTGAATAAGCTCTAAACGACGTTAAAGTAGTTCTACTCTTGCCACTTCATTGACTCTGGTATTCTACACACCTTGATGTATATACAAAATACTTCATTGTTGGTCAACTCTTGAATCCAGAAAGCAGTGAATCTCGACAACATAATTCTGTCACAATTTTTATGATATATTCGATGAATATTATCAGTTTTTTTTTCTTCAAAACGGCTGATTGAAATTGCATACAAAATCGTGAAAATGTGTTAAATCTATGTATACACATTTGGAGAAAATTTCATCCCATTTGGAGAGATTTTATTATTCAACATTTTCCGCCCGGCCAAATCTTTTGGAGTTTTTAGAAACTTTAAGATAATTTTTCTCAGCATCGGTCAGACCGATTCATTCCAAATACCATATACTTCAAAGTTGGATGAGTTCGCGTTTGGAAGAGAAGTTTCATGTTGATCAATCAACCCTTGCGACCTGTGGAGTGCTTACAAAAAAAAACAAAAAAAACAGACAAATCCCCATAAGAGTGGGATGGAGACTTCGCTACGCTCATCAACAAATCCTTCTTCATTATCATGGAAATTATTGATGAAAAATAATATGGCAGTGATGTAATGGTTTGGATCTCAAGGTGTATATATATATATATATATATATATATATATATATATATATATATATATATATATATATATATATATATATATATTTATATATATATATATATATATATATATATATATATATATATATAAATATATATAATAACCAATCCAGAGATAAGTTGATATGTTCCAGCTCATCCATCAATGCGGCAACACATAACGCGTTTGCCTAGTAACTAGTCAAACGCGAAATATGCATTTTAAGATGAGCGAGATATCTGAATAAGGTTTAAAAGTCTTTGAAGTAGTTCTACCCTTGCTACTTTATCGACTCTGGTATTCTACACACCTTGATATCTGAATAAGCTATAAGAGTCGTTGAAGAATTTCTACTCTTGCCACTTCATTGACTCTGGTATTCGCCTGTAAAAGTACCTAGAGAATGCGCTAGTGTCGACCGTCCGAAATTCAATATGTCTGGCGTAAAGTAGTAACTTGAACCGTATGTACGGTGTTAAACGGCGTAACTGGGCCAAAGTTTTTGTTATACAATGAATATGAAATGAAATAAAGGCTCATAAGAATCATACATCCGAAAGACATTAATAGCCACTGAACAAAAAAAATGAAATCTTAACCCTAACAGGCTTTTTAGAATCATTATTGCACATTAAAATGAATAACGGGAGACGGCTCCGTCATAGCAAACCATGATTGTCAATCACACATATCATCCAAGAAAGTATAAGCTCTCTAGAATTTCAAACAAATAACAATACTAGCAAGTTATGTCAACTGAATTAAAACCATAAGATTATCCGATCAAATTCCAAAGTACAAAGAAAAGAATAGTTATAAAAGCACTCCAAAAACAAACAAAAAATCACTTCTACAAGAATATATAGACGAATATTCAAAAATTAGCCGTACGCATAGAGGTCATATGAACTCGAAATTATTTTTGACTTGATATCGTCTTCACTATTATCATTAGTATTATTGTCAGTGTCAGCTATAGGCCTGGCTTTACAAATAATAAATTTGTTGTTAAAGATGGAAGTAGCCGACTGACTTTGTTTAGGCCTATAGGCCTATGCCTAAGAAAGATAAATGTGAGCTGAATTTAAAATAATAATAATAGGCCAAATTGATACATTTTCACCATTTTTAAAATGTAGTCTTATAATGTGTATGGTAATAATTGTTTATACTACATGTATAAATATTATTATATATCTTATTATTGTAATTTTTTTATTCCCATTATTACTTTCATCGTATAACGTACAAGTAAATCTCCATAGGCCTATCATTATTATATTACCATTCATCAAATTGTATCAAGTTCTCATCATTTTTCCTGTTTTCCATTTTTTTCCTATCATTCGGTGAACCGAAATTCTCGAAGGGTTATCGACTAGTATACAAAGGAAATAAAGTTATCATTGATTGCATTATTAATTCATTGCTTGTTGGAGAGCAGCCAAGTTCCTTATTCACATACGTATATATCGGTAATGTTAGAAGACCCGCACTCCATTCAGAATATTTGAAACATAAGTGACGATCATATAACAGTTCAAGTTAACCTGCATATCGAGAGAATCCTCAAAATGCAAGCATGAGGCTTACAAACATTTCCAGAGTTAAAAACATTGTGGCAAGCAAACAAAACCCCTTCTTATCGCAACACTTGTGAGGCAAAACGTAGTCATTTCAATGTAATATCATATACACGTGCTTACTGGCTACTACTTTTCACGGGTTCTTAAATTCTCCGCTAGGGGCGTACTGCAACTTTTACAGGCGAATCCTACACACCTAGACACATATGAAAAATACTTCATTTTTGAGCAACTCTTGAATCTAGAAAGCAGTGAATCTCGACAGTTCAATTATGACTCAATTGTTATGATATATTTCATGAATATTAACAGTTATTTTATTTTTTTCTTCAAAACGGCTGATCAGAATTGCTCACAAAATTGTGAAAATGTGTAAAATCTATGTATACACATTTAGAGAAAATTTCATCCCATTTGGAGAGATTTTATTTCTCAACATTTTCCGCCCAGCCAAATCTTATGGGGTTTTTAGAAACTTTGAGATGATTTTTCTCAAAATCGGTCAGACCGATTCATTACATAAACTATACAGTTTCAAGTTGAATGAGTTCGCGTGTACAAAAAAAGTTTCATGTTCATCAGTAAACCCTTGCGACCCGTGGAGTGCTTACAAAAAAAAAAAAAAAAAAAAAAACACAGACAAAGCCCTATAATTGTGGGATGGAGACTTCGCTACGCTCATCAATAATCCAGCACACTCAAAATTGCATACCTGCATAAGTCTTCTCATATAGTGCGGTCAGTACGGGTAAAAATTCACCAGAATATTGCATTTCCGGTTACCAGCACAAAATTTGGTACAAAGCTAGAAAACATTATGACAATTTCAAATCAACCGGGGGGCAAGCCAAATTCGCCCGGGTTCTCCAGAAAACCACCCCTAAAAGAGGCTATCCGGTTTTGGTGGGGTCAGTGTGCGAAAAAATTCACTTCAATATTGCATTTCCTGTTACCTGCACGAAATTTAACACATAGCTGAAAAATACCATCACAACTCCGAATCATCCAAGGAAAAGTCTAATTCACCCCGATTCTCCCTAAAACTACCCCTCAAACGAGGCAATCCGGCTTTCGTGCAGTCAGTAACGGTAAAAATGCACTTGAATATTACATTTCCGGTTAGCACCGCGAAATTTGGTATGTAGCTAGAAAATACCATGAAGATTCTGAATCAATCAGGGGGCAAGCGAAATTCACCTGATTTCTCTAAACAACTACCCCTGAAACGAGGCTATCCAGTTTTGTTGCGATCAGTGTGGGTACAAATTTCCTGTAATATTGTATTTCCAGTTACCAGAAAGAAATTTGGTACATAGCTGGAAAGTACTATTACGATTTCAAATCAACTGGGGGGCAAGCCAAATTCAGCCTAGCCTTTCCGAAAACTACCCCTTAAATGAGGCCATTCAGTTATGGTGCGATCAGGAGGGTAAAAATTCAGCGGAATATTTATTTCCGGTTACCAGCACGAAATTTGGTACATAGCTAGAAAGTACTATTACGATTTCAAATCAACTGGGGGGCAAGCCAAATTCGCTCGAGTTTCCCCAGACACCACCCCTGAAAGGGGTTCTAGTTTTGACTGATCTAAGTTTTCTAGTTTTGATCTAGTTTTGATTGTTTCAACTTCCAACGCTACAGTAGATAATAGTTCAGATTCTGAAATAATCAATTGAAGATTCTAATTCGTTCTACCATTTTATGAAGCAAATTTCATCCCCTATATATAGTATACCACAAAATCGGAAAAATTGAAAAATTCTCATGATTAGGTTTATTCATTTAAATATGATCAGCTGATCACATCACTTGTAATATGCAATGATTGCTTTGGTAAGCACCAGAAAAATCAATGAATCGAGAAGTTAGGTTTTTTATAAGCTTGATGACCTCGGTGACCATCAGAAGGAGAAATAGTTAGCTATCAGTAACCATACTGAACTCATCGTGGCAGAATTTCTATACCCTCTTCTTCTACCATTGGGGTAGGTCCTGGCGAATGAAGCAATTTTGAGTTGGTTATTGCTAGAATTTCAATAAATTCATGACAATAAATTCATGAAAAAATTCATGATAGAATGGGGGCATTGATAAATTCACTACTTTGAAAAAAATATTCTTGTTCCCACTTGCGAATTCAGGCGATCATAGGGTGCAATGTTGCATTCAAGTAGATGGATTGAACAAATACTGTTACCGAAGACAGTCGTCAGGTAGTTATACCAAACTAGTCGGGGTTTGATGATTTTACATTGACTCTCAAGGAATAGCTGTAGTTGGAACATAATATGATCACCAATATCATATCAACCATGATATCAACTTATGAACACCAGATGAGTCCAATATCATTTTTCTCAGGTTTTATCAGTAAATAAGGTTTGAATCAGACCATTATTCTTTGCATAAATAAGAAAATCAGTATAGATGATCTTTCGAGGACGTTTTGTAATTTTGAATCGATCTATTTTCATGCTGTATTACATATATTTTATTTTTGTTTGCTATTTTTTTTTTCCAATTACAACCCTCCTTTACTCAGTCAACTAAGGCACCACTTTAGAAACTATTGTCACCGTTAGACGTAAGTTTGAATCCCGTAGCTTCTTTGCTGGAGCCCCGATTCCACCACCAGTCACATGACAGTCGCTTCACAGGAATATTACCTCTGCCTTGCACATCCAGTTTTGTTCAACTTGGTCCTCCTACTTATCCTCACTCCATAGTTTCATATTTATCGAAGGTTATGAATTGGTTAGTTTCACGTGCAGACGAATATTCAAGAATGGTGGTGTACTACTTTTGGCCAAGAGCAGTGTAAATATAAAAGCCATACCAAGCGTGTTGTCTTTCAATATAGAGAAAGATTTTGAGTGTGTAGCTGCAGCCTATGAGGGCAAAGTGGGCTCAGTCATCATTGTTGGTATATATAGATCTCCTGCCGGAATATTCGACATATTTTTAAAGAATATGATGGATGTCCTACAAATTATTTCCGCGAAAGCGTCAGATGTCATTGTGTGTGGCGATTTCAACGTGAATTTTCTAAATGACAGTCATGAAAGGGACACATTGGTAGATCTGTTCTCATCATTCGGATTACGTATGTCAGTAATTGAGCCTACTAGAATAACCAGATTCTCTAGCTCATGTATTGACAATATGTTTACGAACATCAATGAACAATTGTGTACGATAAATGTACTCGATCTGGGATTGTCGGATCACTGTTTTCAAGAACTTAAGTGAGAACTACCCTCAGAGAGCCAACCTGAAGCAAAATGTCACATCTTTTGTCGAAGTTGGAGCGCTAAAAATATCAACTCATTTGTCGAGAACTTGAGTCAGATACGATGGGATCCAGTTTTCACCTGCGACTCTGTGGACAGCATGTTTGAAGAGTTTATGACTATTCTACGCATTCCATTCGACAAGGCTTTTCCCCTCAAGAAGAAACTTATATCTCCACGCTCAAACAAGAAAACGTTCAGCTGGTTCACTCCTGAGCTGAAGTTTTTATCCGATAACGTAAAACAAGCGTTCAGACATACAAAACTGTCGACATGTATTCATGCTAAACAACTCTATTTAAATCTAAAGCGTGAACTTAGAAATGCCATCTATACGGCGAAGAAAGCGGCAAATGATAGAAGATTATTATCCGCCTCTAACAAACAGAAAGCAGCATGGGACATCATAAACGAGAATATGAACAAGAAGTCACTTGGGACGAAACGCGCTGACATTGTCATCAAAGACGGCAATGGAATGGTTGATTCTAAGCATGTGATAGCAAACATGTTCAATGATTACTTTTCAACCATAGTAGCAGATATGCTGAAATCTCGACCAGGGCTACAGCCTAGTAATTCGTGCACGGCAGTACACGAATCTTACACTAATGAGGTGATATTCCTGACTCCAGTTTCACCCAAAGAATTTTATGAAATCATCTGTAGAGTTGGAAAAAAAAAGTCCGCAGGTGTGGATGAAATACCTTGTCACATCATTAAGCTTGTTGAAGTTTACATCATGCGTCCTCTCGTACACATTATCAACGCGTCCTTTGAACAGGGCTGGTTCCCCACATCATTGAAAATTTCGAAGTTGGTACCGATTTTCAAAAAAGGTGATAGGGCCAATCTATCTAACTATCGACCAATTGCCCTACTCTCCGTTTTCTCAAAAATATTTGAAAATGCTTTCCATTCAAGATTAATATCTTTCCTGAATCGACACTCTTTGATTAATGGAAACCAGCATGGGTTTACGAATGGTAAATCGACAACCACTGCTATATCGTCCTTCATAAGTGACGTAATAAATGCTCTTGAGCGCAAAGAGGAGGTGATTGGGGTGTTCTACGACTTCTCCAAGGCGTTTGATGCAGTTGACCACTCAATACTAATTAGTAAGTTGGCATCTTTTGGAATATCTGGAGTAGCAAACAATTGGATAAAAACATACTTGCAGGATCGTAAGCAGGTCGTTTACCTGACAGATGATGCTGGTCAGGTTTATAAATCTGAGGAATCAATTATTAACATCGGGGTACCGCAAGGATCAACACTGTCACCTTTATTGTTTATCCTCTTTACGAATGACTTGCCTAAATTGAACACGATTGGGAAACTCACCCTCTTCGCCGATGACACGAGTCAACTGATCAGCTCAAATAACGATGACGCACCTAAGATGGCTTCTGAGGCAGTCGCGGAACTGCAGGACTGGTGTGTCAAAAATAAACTCTTTTTGAACAAAGACAAAACAATTTTGATGCAGTTCAGAACAAAGCAGAAGAAGTGCGAGCATTCACCGTTAGTGAGGATGGATGGCAAGAGTTTGAAAGTGAAGACGGAGACAAAGTTTTTGGGAATCATTGTGGATGAAGTATTGAGCTGGGTTAGTCACGTTAAATCGGTGTGTTCCCAGGTGGCTTCATGCTGTTATCTTCTTCGTAAACTGATGACTGTATCTAGTCTAGACACTGTAAGAATGCTGTATTACGCCCATATTGAGTCGAGACTACGTTATGGAATAGTATTGTGGGGTAACTCATCCCAAGTGACAAGACTCTTCAGGCTACAAAAAAGCGCTCTGCGTATCATGGCACGCGCAAGCAGAGACCCGTGTGCTCTGGTTTGGGTCAAAGACTCTTGTAGGTCGTTATTCAGAAATTTTAATATACTGACAGTCACATGCTTATACATCCAAAGTGCTATAATGTTTGTGCTTGAGAACGATCATGTGGGTGTTACTCACGATGAGATTCACGAATATGATACAAGAAAAAAAACAGAGTATGTACTAGAGTCTCACAGGTTGGAACTATTCACGAGAGGACCAATATATGCAGGATGCAAGTTTTTCAATGCCCTGCCAAATTCTCTCAAAGTTTCCAGTAAACAATCATCGAGAAATGTGTTCAAAGAAGCTCTGCGTAAATTTCTCACCGAAAAATGCTTTTACAGAGTCGATGAATTCTGTTGAATACTCCATACTTGTCTTTGCTTTGGACCTTTGTTCTCTATTTTTATTCGTTTTCAATGTGTACAGTGAAAGTTATTTGCTATTTTTTGTTGTATTTACCTAACTTATTACTATAAATGTCGTTTTATATCATCTATGTGATCAACCAAAAAGACAATAAACCATTATTATTATTATTATTATTATTACCTGCTCATTCGTACCCTCAAATATACTAGCTGTTGGTGGGATCATCGGGAAGATGATATTATCATCACAACCATTGTTCCCATCGAATTTTCATGTCGTGACAATACCCACAAGCATAATTAGGTGATATTTCGAGAAGGCCATTTGACCCCAAGTATTAACCTCTAACCTCAAATACGATTTGATTTGACCATAACAACATGTTTTATTGTGAATATATTTAATCTGATCAATAAATCATGTCCGAGTGTTGTGATCATCAATTAAACGATAAGAAATGAAGAAAATGTCAATTTTCGCATAAATTCGAATAACTGACCCATTTTGGGGTCAAAATATACAATATGAATCAATTTTCTTTTTCTACATGAAAATTATAAGATATGTTTCTGATCATATTGAAAATTTTCAACCCACATCTTCGTTTATTAGTTGGAAAATGATGATAAAAACTCAACATTTGACCTTTGACCATGATTTTGACATGAAAATCTACCTCTGCTGTTGGTTAATCGTAACTTTTTGAAAAATTCTCGTTGCAAGCTTCCATTCGATGTGTCAACCTTGATCGCAATTTTGAAACCCCTAAAAATGGTTATACAATGTACTACAGCGCTATATTCATTTTTTGATCACCTAAACTCATCTCGAAAATTTTATCATCTTCCTCATTATGGTTACTACTATCATCATCTTCATTATCAACATTATTTCGTCGTATCTCGATTAATTTTCATGTTTTTCGTGAGAAAATATGATTTTTGACCGCCATTTTGAAAAAAAAGGTGACCAAGGTCAGTGGCAGCTTGCCCCCCTGTCGATTTTGAATTGTCACAGTGATCTAGCCCTGTACCAAATTTCATGCTGGTAACCGGAAATGCAATATTTTTACGCTTACTGACCGCACTAATAAGGAAATATCCTGATGCTATTTTCATCCTCACATTATCAATATGGCTGGACCAATTTGATTCAATGTCTATTATCAGCCTCAAAAATGTAGTTTCCATACATGGTATAATACTTTTACGTTCAAGATAAATTAAAGGACCCGAGTCACAATATTTGTGACAAAAGTTTGATTTCATCATTGAAGTTTTCTTATGATTTAAACATAGATCGTTGTTGTCACACCACACAAGAACTTGGTTAACATCTGAGATCTCAGAGTCATTCGTTAGAAAATCATTATTAGTTGAAAACTGGGTAGTTTCGTCAGCGTAAATAGTGAATTCACCTTCACTCAGGCAAGTTCTTATACAAAATCATGAGTATACGAAATGAATTGAATAGGCAATATCGTTGATCCCTGCGGTACTCCAATATTTACAATAATTTCACTCGACAAATATTTTGTATTAGAGTCTGTAATTTCTACCCTCAGTTTCCTATTGAGTGAAAATCATTTGCTTCACTTTGTATTCCGTATAATTATGCTGTTGAGTTTGTTCAATAGTACTTCATGATTTACACAGTCAAAAGCTTCGCTGAAAACATCAAACACATATAGCCTTTTTTCCTCAAGTGCTTTTAGAATGTTATTAGATGAGCGTTGCGAAGATTCCATCCCACTTTTATGGAGCTTTGTCTGTGTGTTTGTGTATTTTTTTTTTTTTTTTTGGTAAGCACTGCACAGGTCACATGGGTAGACTGATCAACATGAAACTTCTTTTGCACAGGCCAACTTTTACAACTTAGAACCGCATAGTTTTTGGAATGAATCGGTTGGATAGATTTTGAGAAATATCATGTCAAAGTTTTCAAAAACCCCTCAAGATTAGGCTGGGTAAGAAATTGTGGAAAAATGAAGCCTCTCCGAAAGAATAACATTCACTCTGAGTGTTCAAACATGAATCACTTAACCATCATTTTGTAAACAATTCGAACCAGCCGTTTCGAAGAAAAATTCAAATAACTGTTTTTATACACTAGTCAAACGCGACATATGCGTTGTGAGATGAGCGAGATATCTGAATAAGGTATACAAGTGCTTGAAGTAGTTCTACCCTTGCTACTTTATGGACTCTGGTATTCTACACACCTTGATATCTGAATAAGCTATAAAAGTCGTTAAAGTAGTTCTACTCTTGCCACTTCATTGACTCTGGTATTCTACATACCTTGACGCATATAACAGATACTTCATTTTTGGTCAACTCTTGAATCCAGAAAGCAGTGAATCTTGACAACTGAATTCTGTCACAATTCTAATGATATATTTGATGAATATTATCAGTTATTTAATTTTTTTCCTTCATAACGGCTGATTGGAATTGTATACAAAATCGTAATAATGTGTAAAATCCATGTATACACATTTAGATGAAATTTCATCCGATTTGGAGAGATTTTATTTTTCAACATTTTCCGCTCAGCCAAATCTTACGGGGTTTTTAGAAACTTTGAGATGATTTTTCGCAAAGTTGGTCCGACCGATTCATTCCAAAAACTATACAGTTCTAAGTTGGATGAGTTTGCGTGTAAAAAAAAAGTTTCATATTGATCAGTGAACCCTTGTGACCTGTGGTGTGCTTACAAAAAAAAAAAAAAAAACACAGACCAAACCCTTTAAGAGTGGGATGGAGACTTCGCTACGCTTTTCAATCAAATATAAGGAAATGAGTCAAGATTCACTGCTTCCTAGATTCGATATTTGCCCAAGAATTACCTATTCTTCATATTCGTCAAGGTTTGTAGAATACCAGAGAAGATAAAGTAACAATTAAATTAAGGACAAAGTGTGTATAATACCAGAGTCAATAAAGTAGCAAATGTAGGACTGTTATTATACCTTATTCAGGTATCTCGCTCATCTTACATCGCATATTCCGCGTTTGCCTAGTTTATGAAACTAGCAATTGCCGTACTTGTAGATTCACCTCTGATAAAACCATGTTGACATTAATTCAATAAGTCATATTTCATGAGAAAGTCAACTAATCTATTACAAAATGCAGATTCTATTATTTTAGAGAGAACAGATAGTAAGGCGAGAGGCCTGTGGTTACTCATGTCTGCCTTCTCGACAGTCTTCCATAATGATACCACTTTGGTCATTTTAATATCTTGATGATTGGTGCAGTTATAGACGGATTTTTCAAAGATCAGACAGAAGTAATTTATTTTATCATTCCTCTTTTGTTCCAGGTCGGGTTCATCACCGGAATATGCATTCCCTGCTACACCATTCTATCCACACTAATTCCAGGATCGAAGCCACTCCTCGATCAATGCCAATCGAACCTGGAGCGATGGCAGGAAATTGACGATTACGAACAAGAAAAGCTGAAACTAGCAGCTGCTAAAACACCCCGCCAGAAATCACCGATCGCCAAAGTTGACGACGAACGAAGTGCAGTGAAATCTAGTCAAAAACAGTCGGAACGACCAAACTCGAAAGACTTGAAAACGAATAAAGCAATTGTAATACAAAGCATAGAAGTTCCTAAAGTATCGGGTAAAAATGTAGACAATACATGATGATCTGAAGACTGTTGTAGCGTTGTGTGAAGTGGATGTAAATCCTGTTTACCGGTACATGAATATCAAAGATGAGTTCCTCATTCCATTGCACAGCATCTCGTTACCATAGCAACAAGCTTGTGCTCTCAGACCCAATAGTATAAACACAGTGTAGTTTTTGAATCACAAGATGAAGGTGATTGTGAGAGACACCCAGACAGGAGATTGTGTCTTTCTCATTAAAATGAGAATATTTGTTGATATATTGTCAAGACAAAGTTGGCAGTCTAAGGATAATGATGATTTGTATGATAATATGATATATGATATCATGTCTTTTCATTTCAGACTATATTGATAATTATATCCCATCCATATGACAGAATGATATATACATACGGAAAAGTCAGGCGCGTATGGGAACTCTGATTTGAGTGGTAAGTAGGGGGGAAGGGGGAATAATTGTAAATCAGGAGTTAATTATATCTATGGAGGCTTTCGTTCAGCTTGAAGTGGAAGTAAAAGTTACTTTTCTACCTGGTCAAACCAGTTGACCATTTCTCCTATTGCATAGGATTCAACAGGTATCAAAGGGCAGAAACAGACTTTTACTTATGCTTCGAGCCGTACATACAAATGGGGGCTGTTCCAGCCACCAGAGTATTTTCAGTCCTTTCATTATTTTTTTGACCATCTTGGATGCGTATTTAATATGAGTTGGCGTGTATAGGCTCTATTGTCCAAGTCACCCATTGTTGCAAGAGACAGACAACAATGTCCACCAGTTAGAATTGACCAATCAGAATATTTGGTAGTCCACCAGTTCGCTGTGTTGCTATGGTAACTATTGTTTGTCATTTGTTATACCAGACAGAAGCCTATTCGGACGACCGTGAAGATTGTGAAGGGTGTAAAGGCATATGACGTGAGGAGGGGGGAGGGGGGTGGGGATTTTCCTCCCCCTTCCTACGCGCCTGTTTATGAAGCATCGAAAGTGTCACGAATATACCATTTTCGAAAAGAATGAGCCATCTAGCGGCGATCGTTCGAACCAGAACGGGATGTTATTACCCGAGTTCGAAAGTCCTATACCGCCAATGCTATTTAGCACGTTTGATTTATATTATTGTGCGTTATACAGTGAACGTATTAAGTTATAATATGATACTATAGTTTCAATATTTATATGTTTACTATACTGAGAGATTTACACACTGTCAGAGAGAGTAAGATGAGAGATAATGCAAGTTTTATATCTTGATGTTTTGCCTTCAACCCTGTGGATAAGCGGGCTGACTTTTTGAACAGAACTAAAACTCCCAGAATGCAATACCAGCGATCTAGGCTGCTAGGAGGCGTGACGCGCCTGCGCATTGACTTATGAAAATGGTCTACTGGTAATCATATTCCAGCTGCCATGCATACGTTTTCACCAGGGTATGTTTAGATTGGATCATAGTACCAGACAAATAACATTGCGAGTGGTTGTGAGTGTTGGCATTGCATTCCGAGTGTGTGGTCTATGAATTGACCCATCAATACCGATTCAGGCTTACATTTCAGGTTGACAGTCCAATGGAATCAGATAGACGAACTACATCCGTAAAACCGAAGGACCACTATAGTCATTCTAATATTAGCAATGTGGAGAAGTCTTTCATAGGTATTAGGATATTGTTGAATATCAGATTCCACCTATGACTATCAATAACGTAACGAGATAAGCAACATGATATAGGCCCAAGTCCTATCCTGCTAACATCAAACCGTTTTCACCATGATGGAATCAGCGTTTTCGTGTACATTTCTGAGATTTGCAATTTCAAATCAAATCGCACGTATCAGGCTCGTATTCCAATGTATAGTACTTAGTTCTATACATGCATTGTTTCTGATCTTTCTAGTAGATGATGAGTAATTATCCAGTTATCAAATGATAAATATAGCAGTAGGGCTTTTGTCTAGAGGTCCAAATGCTTTTACTGACGTGTTTCAAATTTAGATTGGCCAATTCAAATGAAATTTATTCCAATATTGCTTAATGCAATTGGGAAGAGCTGGATTCACAGATTGCATTACATCTATTACTTGTATAGATCAACATACAATAATACCAGAAAATCATCATGACATTTGTGAGGCGGCATCCCTTTGATATACGCATGGTGCGAAAGGAAAATGCCATGTTGCTTATCCCTTTACGTTATTGATAGTCATAGATTCCACGTATATTTTATTGTCACAATTGATAAGAATAATGTACAATAATACAAGGTATACGTCTCGTTCACTGAGCCATATTTGACGTATTTGTCGTTTGAACAAAATAATAAGACTTTTCGGGGCAGTGTATATGTTCCATTAACATTGATTTCATGATTGATGGAAGTGAAATATTATAATGTAATGCGCGCAATTTTGAGAAAGATGATAGAGTTGAGTAATTTAATCTATATTTAAGTTTGTGAACATTTTTTGAACAATGAGAGAATCGAAACAGCCTTTGTGCAGAAGATACGAATAGTCGCATCACTTTCGGCGAACAGAGAAAATATTGTTGCGAATCTTTGTTTTATAATATGAAAATAAATATTGTGTATAACATAGAACTGAAT
The DNA here is from genome assembly GCA_964007535.1 of Brachyptera risi. NCBI lineage: Eukaryota > Metazoa > Arthropoda > Insecta > Plecoptera > Taeniopterygidae > Brachyptera > Brachyptera risi. Next base: position 33,793,526 of record OZ023334.1, on the reverse strand, counting down.
TGTGTATACCCCAATTGTGTCTTGTATGCCATAATGGAATATTCTGATATCATTATATAGTTATTCATTGCGAAATATTTTGTGGGGACGATCAATGAACGAGTCAGCGTAAAATCGAACTTTAATATAAATATCACACTTTTGTCGGTCAATTTCAATTATCAAAACCTGACATAGCCCATCATGAGTTCAAGTTCATATTTCACCCAAGGCTGAAGCATTTTTCAGATGAAAAGAAATTATAATGTATGGATAGAAATAAAGTCTAAGTCGATATGTACGAAATCAAGGTCATAAGACAAGTGGGTAACTCGCCAATAGCTGCAGCTATTTTATATATACATACTTCAACTATGTCTGATATACTTGAATTATAGTCACTAGAGAAATGCATAATATTACATATTATATAATATATCGACCAAGTATGTCTCTATTTCGATGTATATTTCTTTTTGAAAGAATGCAAGACAACTTTTGCTTATTTGGCTAATTTGTTTTATTCTTGATCAATGTTCGCAATATATCTGTATTCTCATTCAAATGAGTTTGATTTGTCTGTAATATATTTTGTGAGAAATAATCATTAGTTGTGCCCAAGATGCATTGAGGGTTCCGTTTGATTGCGGCTGGGAGATGGTGCCTTCACTTATCTTGAAAACACGTACCATACCGTGAGGACATTTCTGTGTAATATGGATCACTGCTCTATCTGGTGTGTTTTAGAAGAAACGAGTGATAGGCTGGCAAACTTGATGACAGCGAGCCGGCCTTGAAGATAACGTTACTTCCTTTTACCACCACTTATCTACGCACGGTCAATAGTACTTTAAACGTGGACCGTGAATCGGAACATATTTTTAACATTGGAGGGATAGGAAGTGAGGACACCATCTCCAATGGGCAAACCCAAACGCAACCCTCAATGCATCTTGGTGGTGCTACAATCAACCAGGTGGCCTCACAATGAGAACTAAGACTAACACTGACAGCTAGCGCTATCAGCTAACGCTAATAGCTAACACCAACAGCTAACACTAACAGCTGACGCTATAACAGCTGACGCTATAACAGCTGACGCTATAACAGCTGACGCTATAACAGCTGATGCTATAACAGCTGACGCTATGACAGCTGACGCTATAACAGCTGACGCTATAACAGCTAACGCTATAACAGCTGACGCTATAACAGCTGACGCTATAACAGCTGACGCTATAACAGCTGACGCTATAACAGCTGACGCTATAACAGCTGACGCTATAACAGCTGACGCTATAACAGCTGACGCTATAACAGCTGACGCTATAACAGCTGACGCTATAACAGCTGACGCTATAACAGCTGACGCTATAACAGCTGACGCTATAACAGCTGACGCTATAACAGCTGACGCTATAACAGCTGACGCTATAACAGCTGACGCTATAACAGCTGACGCTATAACAGCTGACGCTATAACAGCTGACGCTATAACAGCTGACGCTATAACAGCTGACGCTATAACAGCTGACGCTATAACAGCTGACGCTATAACAGCTGACGCTATAACAGCTGACGCTATAACAGCTGACGCTATAACAGCTGACGCTATAACAGCTGACGCTATAACAGCTGACGCTATAACAGCTGACGCTATAACAGCTGACGCTATAACAGCTGACGCTATAACAGCTGACGCTATAACAGCTGACGCTATAACAGCTGACGCTATAACAGCTGACGCTATAACAGCTGACGCTATAACAGCTGACGCTATAACAGCTGACG
>OZ023334.1:33782319-33791556 GCA_964007535.1 Brachyptera risi | reverse complement strand
TTTCACCATATTTGTGACACAATAATTGTTGACGCCATCTTGAAAATGAAATACTGATTTTGATGCGTCTTTTATCTCAGATATTCTGTAAAGTTCATCGATATGCGTAAAATAGTTCAAACAAATATTGTGCACAATTTAGTTGTTAATCGGTGACAGCTTATTTCATACGATTATCACAATATTGACGCATTTCAGAGCCGTAAACGTGAGCGCGAGTGCGGGAGTTTTATACACATTATAAGCCTGCTGAATGCATAATTGTAAGCCTGGCTACGATGCGCTTCGAGTTTTTGATTTCAATTGATATTAGGTTCACCAAAATTGATGGCATTATTGTATTGATACAATTATAACGAATGCCAAAATATATTTGTACTGCATTGGTTATCTATAACCGTCTGGTCGTATCGTCAAGGTATGCCTACATCAGATTGGTGTTTTATTAGTGTCAAAGTGCTGAATCCCATATTGATTGAGAATAATATGGACATGCCTGCAAAAAACACAGTTTATTAATTTCACATAAATCATGTTCGTCATTTAATGAGATGCCTGAAGAATATTCAGAAGAAGATATATCATCACGATTTTTGACCAATTTGCATTGAAATTTGAAATTGATCGATGTAGACCCTACATGAGTGATTAAAATACAAGACTTCAAGTTGAATTTGAAGTTAGGAATTGTAACACGTTATCTATGTCATACTTTGATTACATACATTGATGTTGATTCGTGATCTAGTCGAGTGGTAGCTCTATGTGAGCCAAGTCCCGCAAGCATCCAGCTCACCCTGTTAAGCTCTTACTCTGACTGTGTGTTGCTATTGTGATACCAGTCCCCACAGTTGCATGCTGGCATGCATCTGAAATCTTGTGATTTATCATCATTTGTTGTATTATTTGTTTTATATACTATGATTACTAATTCGCTGACAAATCATAAACGATGGCTTACTGCCATACTCAATTGTGATGCTATTTAAGCTATAAGTTATATTGTGAAATATGTAAATTGTGTACCGATTTCTTCGAGAGATGGTTAAAGGAATGAACACCACTACTAATACCACCACTACATGTCATGGTAGGTTCGTTTTGAAGCATACGCACTGCCGAGTGCAATAATGGTTCTTCTTTTCTTTGCAGTCACATGATATCACCTCCAACATTTTTCAGGATATGGGATCTTGAATCATGAGAACAGGTTCAAGATGTCCATCTTGCAGAAACCACCCACTGTCTGTATACAGTGGAATTGTGGGAAAGGCTTCCGTTGATTTCCACCAAACATACTATTGCTATGTAGCTCGTCTGATGTGCTGGATCAGTGCAACTCTTGTAGGAGGGACTTTCACGAAGTCTTTCTCTGAAATTCTGAAGAGAGAACACCTGACTTCTTCTATAGACTGGGAACTCGTTTGTGGATCGTAAAGTTTGCAGACGGAGGCTTTTGCACTCGCGATGCCCTCTTGACTCATGGAGTTGTCTTGGCAAAATTCGCGAAGGAGAGTTGCATTCTGCTGAAATATGTTTTTTTTTGCTGTGCCTGATCTCATCCAACATTCTTGTGGCAAAGATTTCACTGGTGATACTAGAAGCACTCAAACGTCAGTGTCCCGGCAGTGCACAATGAGCCTCTTGAACCCACAAGAAGTTGCGTCTTTTGCATCGTAGATGCATTCATCAACATCGTATATGAAAACTTGAATCTACCTTGCACTCGTGTGATGGCATCTCTGACCTATACGACGATCTTTCTGTGAAAAGTGGTACGAGATAGTATCGAAAGCGTGACAACCAAGGGATCGAAAAGAAATATATCTGATCGAGCTAACAAACTGCCAGACAACTGGAGAAGATGGGTTGGTCTTGTTGACAATAGAAGAATACCTTCTGACCTTGTGGCTAAGGAGCTATCGGAAGCGAAGCCCGAAGGAAGGTTTACACACCCCAAGATGTCGACATCCTCTTTTCCTCTCTGGATGAAGCCAACACTCGTATTATACTCTACGCAAAAGACTCAACTTCTTGTGGGTTCAAGAGGCTCATTGTGCACTGCCGGGACACTGACGTTTGGGTGCTTCTAGTATCACTAGTGAAATCTTTGCCACAAGAATCTTGGATGAGATCAGGCACAGCAAAAAAACGTATTTCAGCAGAATGCAACTCTCCTTCGCGAATTTTGCCAAGACAACTCCATGAGTCAAGAGGGCATCGCGAGTGCAAAAGCCTCCGTCTGCAAACTTTACGATCCACGAACGAGTTCCCAATCTATAGAAGAAGTCAGGTGTTCTCTCTTCAGAATTTCAGAGAAAGACTTCGTGAAAGTCCCTCCTACAAGAGTTGCACTGATCCAGCACATCAACGAGCTACATATCAATAGTATGTTTGGTGGAAATCAACGGAAGCTTTTCCTACAATTCCACTGTATACAGACAGTGGGTGGTTTCTGCAAGATGGACATCTTGAACCTGTTCTCATGATTCAAGATCCCATATCCTTAAAAATGTTGGAGCTGATATCATGTGACTGCAAAGAAAAGAAGAGCCATTATTGCACTCGGCAGTGCGTATGCTTCAAAACAAACCTGCCATGACATGTAGTAGTGGTATTAGTAGTGGTGTTCATTTCTTCAACCCTCTCTCGAAGAAATCGGTACACAATTTACATATTTCACAATATAACTTATAGCTTAAATAGCATCACAATTGAGTATGGCAGTAAGCCATCATTTATGATCTGTCAGCGAATTAGTAATCATAGTATATCAAACAAATAACACAACAAATGATGATACATCACAAGATTTCAGATGCATGCCAGCATGCAACTGTGGGGACTGGTATCACAATAGCAACACACAGTCAGAGTAAGAGCTTAACAGGGTGAGCTGGATGCTCGCGGGACTTGGCTCACATAGAGCTACCACTCGACTAGATCACGAATCAACATCAATGTATGTAATCAAAGTATGACATAGATAACGTGTTACAATTCCTAACTTCAAATTCAACTTGAAGTCTTGTATTTTAATCACTCATGTAGGGTCTACATCGATCAATTTCAAATTTCAATGCAAATTGGTCAAAAATCGTGATGATATATCTTCTTCTGAATATTCTCCAGGCATTTCATTAAATGACGAACATGATTTATGTGAAATTAATAAACTGTGTTTTTTGCAGGCATGTCCATATTATTCTCAATCAATATGGGATTCAGCACTTTGACACTAATAAAACACCAATCTGATGTAGGCATACCTTGACGATACGACCAGACGGTTATAGATAACCAATGCAGTACAAATATATTTTGGCATTCGTTATAATTGTATCAATACAATAATGCCATCAATTTTTGTGAACCTAATATCAATTGAAATCAAAAACTCGAAGCGCATCGTAGCCAGGCTTACAATTATGCATTCAGCAGGCTTATAATGTGTATAAAACTCCCGCACTCGCGCTCACGTTTACGGCTCTGAAATGCGTCAATATTGTGATAATCGTATGAAATAAGCTGTCACCGATTAACAACTAAATTGTGCACAATATTTGTTTGAACTATTTTACGCATATCGATGAACTTTACAGAATATCTGAGATAAAAGACGTATCAAAATCAGTATTTCATTTTCAAGATGGCGTCAAGAATTATTGTGTCACAAAAACGGTGAAACTTTTTGATCACGTTCTGAGAAAATATTATGAGCAACAAAATAGAGAAAACCGTAAGGCATTAGGACGAATCACTACCGAGTTATTAACGTTTCAATGCAAAATTGCGCGCTTGACCTTTGACCTTCCGCCACAAGAGCCTGGTTCATTTGCCAGCTTGGACACCGGCATATTCGTTTTCAGCGCACTTCACTGAAGAAAATGAGGTATGTGTCCTGCTTGTAACCCAAAATGCGAGATGTTTGTGTTCTAGAAGGCTTTCTCATTTCTGCTTCTCTACTATGTGTCGATTATTCGACTTGAATCTTAGTTGCTATTCAGCTCAGTTGGATAGAGCTTTGGGTACAAACCAAGAGGTCCTGGTTTCAAGTCCCAGAATGGTCACATTTCTATGATTCGACAAAAACGTTCATATATATATATATATATATATATATATATATATATATATATATATATATATATATATATATGCACTAAATGACCTCGCTGTCGATGCGCCTTAAAACCCTAATATTCATTCATTCATATATATATATATATATATATATATATATATATATATATATATATATATATATATATATATATATATATATATAATATATATATATATATATATATATATATATATATATATATATATATATATATATATATATATATATATATATATATACATATATATATATATATATATATATATATATATATATATATATATAGATATATATATATTTATATAAATATATTCATATATATATATATATATATATATATATATATATATATATATATATATATATATATATATATATTTTTTTTTTTTTTTTTTTCCTAATGTTTATACATATGAATTGATGAAGCCAAAGTACGTTGATAACATCCTGAAATGAGCCCATGATTGTCCTCAGACCTGCCGGACGACTACTTCATCGAGCAGCTAGCGAACCGCATCCAGGCCAGCCAACTGCGGGGCCTGCTGCCGGCCGACGTGTACCCCGAGGAGGGCGACCTGGAACCGGAGGCCTCTCTACCCGACTTCACGTTCCAGTACCCGCCGGGCGCCGAACACGAGACCTCCGAGTTCGCCGTGAGGCCGCCGGACCCGAGATACTATCACGACACCCGTCAGAAGTTCAGCGCGGGAGGTTGGTTCGGATACATATCAAAATAATTAGTGTTGCCTTTCAATCAATAATTTGAAAACGATACCGAAATTTGTCATATTGAGAATCGAATGGTAATAGAAGACTGAGAAGTTTCGTCACTTTCGCGGACTAGATGAAAACAAAAGGAAAGAAAATTGAAAAAAATGAGAAAAAAGGAAGAAAGTGAACAAATATAAATGAAGAAATAATAATAGTAATATTTGTTCCACTATTCAAACTAGTCGGGTTGTGAACCAAAATGTTCGGCATATTACACACGAAGTGTTGTGCTTGCCACGCACAACCACCCCCTTGCCATCTTCCTCTTCCACTCTCTCCACAAGCTCCCTCCATACATCCCTATCTTCCCACCACTCTTCATCCTCCACTCTTTATCACAATTCTCTCATTTCTCCCACATCCCAATTATGAACAAATAAATCATCAATGAATGGTAAAAGTGATAATAAGAGAGAGAAAAAAGTAAAAAAATAAGAGACAGGATTCTGAGATCCAAATTTGGTGATAGCTCGGAAAAACTCCCAAATGACAACCGAAAACCCAATCGCGCAAGTTCACTCACGAGACCATATTGTAACGTAGCTACAATGAATTAGTAAACTGAGCAAACGCAACATATGAGTTGTAAGTTGAGCGAGATATCTGAATAAGCTATAATAAGAGTATATAAATTATAAATTATACAATAACGTAAATAATCATAGCCTTGCCCATGAGGTGAGCTAGCTACAAGATGGCAAGTTCATGCAGTCTAAGTCTCTGAGAGACCGCGTCTTTGTTATTATCTTGTATTGTCGTAGTGTTTGACTCTCCCATGTGACACTAACAAATCAACGTCCTAGTCTCTTGGAGCTACCTGCAAGCTTGGGACATTATTTCAACTGACAGTCGAGCAAGGATCCCGGATATGTTTCCAAGCTTTGCTTCTACCATGCAATAGGATTTGAAGATCATTACCGGGACATGCAGAGCAGTGGTTAACGCTCATGTGTGTGGTGGCTTCATGTGGTACGGGATGTGAAGGGGAATATCGAACCTAGTTCGATCCCCGCCACACAGCCCATCTTCACAGGTTTTTTTTCGTGGTTTCCATGTGGAGTCCAGGCTAGCTATTGCTGGGATGGTTTCTAAAATATAGGCCACGACCGCTTCCTTTCCACTATCCTTCCCATCACCCATGAAAGCCTTCATCTCATCATCCTATCATCTCATTAATCATTCATCCGACGTCAATAGATTCACTCATTCATTTCATTTTCGTCCAAAGGAGGATTTACAAGTTCATCATGGAAATAACAACAGTAAAGAGAATGTAGATCATATGGACAGTCAGTTTTGAATATATAACCATCATAAAAGTGATATCAAAATGTATAAATATACGGTGAATGCTATTATTTATACATATATTGAGCATCATCAAGCCAATAAAGCTAAAAAATAAAACAACAATAATTCATAAAATTTCAAGTCATACGGACATTTGATCCAAGTTATAAAATGCATGGTTTGCATGATTTTAGTTATCATGGATGATTTTTATGAAGTTATCTATCATGAGTTATCATGGAGTTATTCATGCATGATCTTGGTTATCATCGAAGTGCGTCGTTAAAACCCAATATTAGGCAAACGCGTTATGTGTTTCTGCGTTGATGGATGGAACAATATATCAACATATCTTTAGATTGGTTATGTATATATATATATATATATATATATATATATATATATATATATATATATATATATATATATGTATATATATATATATATATATATATATATATATATATATATATATATATATATATATATATAAATATGTATGTATATATATATATATATATATATATATATATATATATATATATATATATATATATATATATATATATATATATATATATATCCACCTTGTGATCCAAACAATTATGTCACTGCCCCCGCATTTTCCAATTGATTTCTAATATGATAGTGAAGAAGGCTTTTTTAGTCGTCTCCAATTGAATGGTGACACTTGTTGCTTGAATTCAATTGGTATCTTAATAGCTCTGATCGATTTAAAAAAACTTAGATTATATATTTTTTACATCGGAATGGCCGATCCCATTCGACTGAAAGTTCGGAAAAATGTGTATAATCATTATATTAAAATTCCCTAAGAACTTGCATTCTCTCGAAGAAAATAGTTTTCATGGATTTTTTCCTCTGGGTCACTCTCAAGAGGTTTTTGAAATTTTTGAAACAAGTTTTCTCAGAAGTGGTTCAACCGATTGTGCCTCAAAACTATACAGTATCGAATTGAATAAGGACACTTTTGTATGCCAGGTTTCAACTGATTTTCAATCTTTGTTTGACCTGTGGAGAGCGAAAAGAAAAAAAAAATCGGGTATGGTAAAATTGAGTTTCCGTTCATCCAATAGAGAGATCATTTCTATTCTGAATCAATTATTGATATATATCATATATATTGTTATTGGTACTCATCATATGAATATTTCCTGATTGAATCTGTTCACAGAAAATAAAGCTGAAATTCAGAAACCGTCCTTACGGCAGGCACTCGACGACGACACCTTCCAGCCTCCACGCGTCATGAAGATTGGCAGTAGCACTCCTTTACCGGCGGTCGACAAAGAAGTGACCGCCTTACCGGCGCACGACGAGCCCTTATTCGTGGACGCTGGCACGCATGCGCAGATCGTCCAGACGCCGGTGCATCTGGATGATGATAAACAGGACGTCTACTTTATCGGTGAGTGCGATCGAGTTTTCTCTGCGTCATTCGATTCAAGAGCTTGCGGATATGAATCTATTCGAAGTTTTGTAAGTTCAAGTTTCTGGACAAGAGGTTTACGAGCACCGGAGAAATGTGAGAGATAAAAGTTATGAGACACAAAAATAGTCCTCTGAGCGGTGTCCATAAATATATGGTAGAATTCTATTATTTGAATTTTGATCCACCTATAATAGAAAATTTAAAAAAACACAATTATTATTGTCAATTACTTACAAGTTCTCTACATCAACAACTCGAACATTTTTTCATTCTGACTGGTGGTTTTTCATGGTTTCCTCAGACATTCCAGTCTGAGGGATGTAGGCCTATAACTCACAGGTTTGATCAGTCACGACCGTATAGTATTAGAAAAAAACGAATAAAATGAATCAACTACAAGTTTAAAAAAATTATTTCTGTAAGAAGCACAAGCACACAGAGAAAGAGAGAAGAAAGAAAATTCCGTGGAGGAGAAGAATATCAAGATGATAAGAAGATTTGAGATTTTCTCGACCCCACTGTGAATGTTTAAATTGTTTTCTAACCCTGACATTATTATTGTTTGTCAAATGAGTCATCTTATTTTTCATTTTCTTTGGGGTGATGAGATCGCCCTTCTGGTGCCCCATTCACACGATCCTATCTTTCATAGATTGCCTTAATTGGGGAACCGTGATTTTGTATCAAGTTTCGATGTTATTAGGAAAAAAAAGTTCGGTCTTGGTGTAATCGTTTAGTGGTGTGAACCAACCCCTAATCCGACTATTGGAAATGGAATACGATTTTATTACGATGGTATTTCGAAACTTTTTTGAAATTTTTTATTGGCCTACCATCGGAAACGACATGAAGTCATTTTACCCCAATTAAAACTAAGAATGACAAGGTGAGAATGTTTGAGCGGGGCACCACAGTGGCATTCCCCCCCCCCCCCCCCGCCACACAAAAAAAATGGTTGGGTTCAATGTAACTCGTGTAACAAATGATTGAGATCAGATTGATGATTGAAGGATGAAAAGCAATTTAATAGTTGTGCTGGTAAAGAAATCTGTACCTTGGGCTTGAAGTACGCATATACTGGAATAAAGATATACTACCAAGAGTGAACGTGAGTTTGACGTGTTGACTGAGAGAGAGAAGATGTGCCAATTCGAGGAAACGATCAAAACCTGACCTAGTTTCCCTAACCATACTTCTTGTGTGCTCTAACCAATTCTCCGAAATAGTAGGTTCTACGGGATTATTATTGGAAGTATTGCTATTCCAGTATTCGCTCTCTAAGCTGGCCTTACAATAAACATATTTGATGCGATATCTCAACCGCGTGCGGTTGCGGGACGGTGCGTCGCGATTAAACAAAAGTGCTGCTGCCTAGTAGCAATTCAAGCAAGTTTGTCAAAGAGATGGGCGTGTCTATAGTCTCCCGCGATTTTCGTGGTATGACTCAAGTTCGTTGACTGTTTGTTGTAATTTTGTTGACATCGCTGGTGTCTACTGAATAATAATAACTATATAGAAACAAAATCTCATAAAACAATAAAATTACAACAAAACAAATAACATAAAACACAAAACATAAAACTCAACATAAACACAT